>CM055816.1:28021989-28056972 GCA_029582265.1 Zoroaster sp. YZ-2022 | reverse complement strand
TGGTTTTCAACTTTGCAAAAACAATTGAGAGAATCTGACGTATTCCGTCATTGGTTACCCCAATCAAGAGGTTATAATGTTAAATATCAACTCAGAAATAGTAACAATCTTTCAGTAATTAAGTGCAAAACAAACAGATATAAAAATACTCCGATGCCTTACTTCGTCAGTATTTTGTACCAAAACTAATTTTATCTTTTTACATTAATTGTGTTGTTTTTTCAGATGTGTTTTATGTAGTTTTCTATGTCGGTAACTTTTTTACAGTAATTGTTTGTACTCCTAATCTTTTTAAATTGTGAACATTGTAGCAATTTAGCCTCAGGGCTACAAATGCATTGTTTTAATAAACCAGAATAATAATAATAATAATAATACGTAAATGATCTATTTTTGGACCGCTATATACTTGAAGTTTTATCTTGTTTACAGAGTATAATTTATGTTACCCATTAATTAAATACTGTCACGTCATGACGTTGGAGGGGCAAAAACAGGCACTTAGCCAATATTGTTATTTTGTAGATGTCAATCGACGACCCACGGATGGCGTTCTATTTGTTCAAGTTCAATTTCATTCACATACTGCTCTCCTTGAATATCATTTTGTGTTGCAGTTAAGTTGCAGTTTTACAAATTAAACAAGTTAGACCGATACCAAATTATTACTGAACGCAATGATTCGCGTGAAATAATGAATAATGCAACGACATTTAGACATTAAACGTATATTATTTATATTCTAGCAGACTTGTATGACTCGTGACTCGGACTTGACTCGAATCCGACTCGAGTCACACAGTGACTCGAACTCAGACTCAAGTCACCATGTACAATGAGATACTAGCCCATATATCTCGAGTATTTTTCCACTTAACTTTGAACCTTGACATATGTATAAGGTTTTCTTTTTTCGTTTGAATTTTGTAAGTGACTCGTGACTTGGACTCGGACTCGACATTCGTGACTCGTGACTCAGACTCAGACTCGACCCACATCACTCGGGACTCGGACTCGACACTGGAGACTCGGACTCGAGGTTTGAGGACTCAAATACAAGTCTGCATTCTAGTGACATTACCATTACACAAGTACAAGCTCGACTCTAGCATAATATTGCTCATAGGCAAAATGACATAGACTTGACACTGGAATACACACATAGAAAGTACACAGAGGAGAAATAGTCATTCAAGTAGACAAGAAAACAAGAGAGTGGAGAGGAATAATCCATAATGGAATGAAAGGAGGGAGTCAAGGTCACTAGCAGTGGACCAAGGAAATAGACAAGAAAACGATTAGTGGGTAACAAATACACGGGGTTTTTGGTGTCAGTAAACAGTGAAAATGAGAAAGAAATGATTGGGTCAGAAAAGGAGAGCTAGCTGAGGGAAAGGATACAGAAAAATGAGATAATTTAATAGTAATATATAAAAAGAAACAGGAGAGACAAAGAACTAAGTCTAACTAACAGGAAACACAATCAGAAACTGAAGGGCGTTTAAACAAAAGTAACTACTTATTCCCTTTTTGGGGGTTGAACGGTGCGAAGACGCTGGATAAACATCTTATCTCTTTCTTACACCCAAACAAGTGCACCAAAAATGATTGTATGCTGGAAACGGCACCAGACAGCATTCAATCCTCGTAAAGTTCATGACTTTGACAAAGTATTTGATAAACAAAAGGTTTTTTTGTACCAGAACCCGGACGGTACTATATGTAAATATTGTGTTGACTATCTTTGGACCTCTTAACAGTCAAACTTTGTTCGATTTCTATGACATCGTAACATGTTTTTCTGTTATTCATTTATTAAATAAAATCACGTGATGAGAGACCAAAACAGACACATAGTCACGATTGTTATTTTGTATGAAGGAGACCTACGTAGATGTCAAGAGTTCAATTTCATTCACATTAATTTCAATGCTGTCCTTGCTTTACATTTTGTATACAATCCAGTTTTACAAATTAAACAAGTTATAACAATACAAAATTAATAACACTGAACGCAATGATATAGACTGAATATGTTATTATAATTATAAAAGAAGCGATGGTCTGGGTGTCTGACTTCTAGCAATGGTTTCCCTTGAGGTTTTATGGTATTTTTATTAGTGTCCCATACTCAATGGTTCATACGTGCGTGAATGAACTTAATGCCTAACTTTACAATTGTACAAAATGCAGTTATTGGCTCCATCCACGTTTCCAACATAGCAGGATTTTCAACACCTTCAAAATCGCCGAACGAGGGGCGGGGGAGCATTAGAAATTTCCTCTGAACTAAAGTAGGGAAGATAAAGTAAAGGTCAACATGAAACAAACGAATTGAACAAGAAAAGGACTAGGAGTATGGAACATTATTTTACTGGGGTTGCCAGAGAACAGTAGAGATGAGAGATAGACAAATCCAGAATTAAAGAAGGAAGATGGTCAAGGTCAACTGAGAACAAAGGAAATGCACAAAGAAAATGATTAGTCGGTGAACAATACATTGTATTTTTAGTGTTAGAGAACAGTGAAAATAAGAGAGAAAAATAAGTAGGCCAGAAACGGAGAACTCCAAAACAAGTGAGGAAAGTAAAAGCGAAAAAAAAAAGAAGTAAATTAAACTGACAACCAATATCTGTATGGAGATGTTATTAGGTAGTTTCTTCCTGGATGATCAGACCATGGGGTTGGATGATCAGACCATGGGGTTGAATAGTGTAAAGACGCCTGATCCACATCTTTCTACATTGTAATAATGATATAGAAATAGGTGAAACGAACAGTTGTTAGGAAATTATCATTCACAAAGTATTCTTCTGAAATGCTTTTCTCTGGTAAACCTTTTCAACTGGTGTATGCGAACATAAAGTATGAAAAACGTGTTGTCACCCAAAGTATATTGGGACCATATGTTATGTGCATGGTGAATGGTTATATGCGTTATACAACAGGGATGAAATATGTTGGTCTCATGTACTATCAAGTCAGTAAAATAGTGAAATAATGTCCAAACGTAATTGTTGTCCCTCTGGAAACATAAACAAATCAACATAAGAATGCATACGAAACATCTGAATGCATTTTCATTATTTTCTCTGAATGACACATAATTAAACTGTAACTTTGAGAACCTAAAGCATTATTTTTCCCGAGTGATCTGAATTATTCGCTGTTTATGTGTGAACGACTCAAGCTCGCTAATCGCATAACTTTCAACATTGAGAGCCTCGTTATCAAACCCGGATCGACGTTAATTTCGGCATCCAGGGATTTGTCTATAGAGGGCGATGTTCTTAGTGATGACGGCGAAAACAAACTGGCATTATTGTTTCGCTATTTCACCCAGAAATTCAGTTCTGTGGTATTTGGTACACTTTAAATTTTATTGAAAAGTATTTCTTAATTTTCGATTATCTAGCTGTCTGTGTATTTGCTCAAATTTGTTTATATAAAGACAACAATTAACATAAATACAATAGCTCACAGTTTTAGACATACACAACTATAATTAATGGTAAACTGTCATTCTATACTACTTTCTGTGAATAAAGATCTATATATGTATAAAGCAACTAACCTGTAGAAATTGCAGCTTGTACTATTTTTTCTTTGAGTAAATGGTTTTATGTACACACATGCATAGAAGTGTACATGTTCAACACATACATGAACGGACTGCTTAGTTTATAAGTGTCAGACAGATTAAAACTAAATTTGTTCCATAAAAACTCACAAGATGTCAAGTAGAATAAAAGCAAAACTGATAAAAAAAATTAAGTAGCAAACACACTTTGTATTCATTCTAATGTACAGTTATTATAAAAGTTCTTACTTCAATTACAGGGGAATAATATTTGACTATTGTTGAAAATGATATCACCTCAGACAAAAATATTTTAAGTGGTATTTGATACCGTCATCAACTCTTTTTGATGACAAATATTTTTGTAATTTAAAAAGAATTAAGTAGCAAACACACTTTGTATTCATTCTAATGTACAGTTATTATAAAAGTTCTTACTTCAATTACAGGGGAATAATATTTGACTATTGTTGAAAATGATATCACCTCAGACAGAAAGATTTTAAGTTGTATTTGATACCATCATCAACTCTTTTAGACAAATATTTTGGTAATTTTGTAATCAGTTCCAAAGCTGTAGCTAACCCTTAATCCTTGATCATAACGAATTACTCACTTCACAATTATTCACTGTATATATTATTAGCCATAAAATAAATAAATAATCCAGTAATCTGTATACATATAAAGGGAAACCATTGGAATAGATAACAAACACAGTGAGTGTATAAAGCACGTATCCCCTAAAGTAAGAGTTAGAGTTGTTGTGTTAATGTTGAAAAATGCAGTAAATTAATGGAGTCCAACTGTCCAAGCAAGTGCAGAATACGCATGTATGTGCACGTGTAATGTATATTTTAATTGCTATCCCCAGAAGTTGAAATGTTTGAGAATTTTATGTCGGAAGTATGCAATTGTAAATGCTGTCTGGTGGTTTATAATCACTTACCATACAAGATGCAGTAGACCATGCACGGATTACCGCACGGGCAAACTGGGCACGTGCCCCGGGCCCAGGAGCCAATAGGGGCCCTTGGTTTTCAAAAAAAAAAAAAAAAAAGCATAGTACTAGTAGTATTATGCGCGTGTATGGGCCCGTGGTGAACAATAGGGCCCTTGGTTTTCAAAAAAAAAAAAAAAAAAAGCATAGTACTAGTAGTATTATGCGCGTGTATGGGCCCGTGGTGAATTTGTGCCCAGGGCCTGTGCTCATGATGATCCGTCCATGCAGTAGACTGTTCAGAAAATGAAGAGAAATTAAACAGAATTTAGCTAAATTAAAATTGGCAAAATCTTCAAAATCTTCAACACATCAAAAGTGGTACAGGGCGTTGGCTCAAATGGTACAAAGTGACGCAAACAGTTTCCTTGTGTAAACGTTCACATCACGTGACATGGAGAGTTCATTGGTATCCACTAAACTGGATAGGCATACATGGCCAACTCGGTACAGGGTACCAGGTACAACTGCACATAGTTACTACATAGTTATCATAGAATGTCTGAAAGGATTGTACAGAAATACACCAATACAGATTTGACACACTTCATGAACCCGAAAATATATGCACAATTTTCAATGGTAATTCCTGGTTCAAGTTAAGGCCAGGCTGAATAGTTTTGAAAGTACAAAAGCTACTCAGGTACATGGAAGTTAATGTATTCAGTATAACCCATATTTTACATGTATGCCATTTTAATTATATATCATTATTATATATACTGAACAGCAAAAGAAACGCAAGTCCGAGGACAGCAAAAGACACGCAAGTCCGAGGTCTTGTCAAATTGCATTGCAAGATTTTCACATTCAACAGTCACTTTCAGCTCACAAATTGAAAGCATTTTTCATTAAATGAGTGATTATAATCAAATGGTTTGTCTTCTGTTTGAAAACTTGACAAGACCTCGGACTTGCGTTTCTTTTGCTGTCCTCGGACTTGCGTTTCTTTCGCTGTTCAGTATATTCTACAGTAACTCATATCTTCTGCAGTAACTCTCTGTCTTTTAGCAACTTTAGATGTTGACGTCATCACATACGATGCACACTCGAACATCTTGAGTTTGTTTTCTACAAACCTCAATAACTTCTTTTCCTGTGCAATGTTGATTTTTGTATTCCTCTTCTTACTCTTTTCAGAGTACCATCTTGAAGGGTGTCTTATTTTTATCGTGTTTTATTCAGGTCTGTTGGTATTTGTAGCGAACTTGAAGATGTCTGGCTTGATTTTGGCTATTTTCATGGCAATTTTCAGAATTGTATTTTTCATATTGAGAAATTTGGTTATTACAGTAAATATATACCGTTGTAATCTTATGGTGGGTCTTGTCATACATGAATTTTGACACCTTTTTACTGTTAAAACATTTTTTATGAAATATCTCTCTCTTCAGAATGTTCGTTTTCCTTTCTGAAAGGAATTTATCGATGTTCCAATGAAAAAAGGAAACTGTCGGTAAAACATTTTTGGATGGGAAAATACAAATAAAATAAAAAATAACCTCTGAACCACATAGTTTAATATAAAATGTATTAATTTCATAGCATGAAGTTATTGAAACAATATATACACTGAATCGAGTATGATGTCATTGCTAATAGAAAATAAACTAAGCATCAAAAGAAACTTATCAAATCTTTGAAAGGACACTTAATAAAATCCTCCACGAAAAAATGAAAAATATTTGACAACAGGTAAACTTCAGTAATCTTTACTGAGCACATGTCAATAAACAAGATTACTGAAGTTTACCCGTGTTCAAATATTTTTCATTTTTCCGTGGAGGATTTTAATGAGTGTCCTTCCAAACATTTTATGAGTTTCTTTTGATGCTTGGTATATTGTTACTTATATAATGAACTTATGAATCGCGTATTACATCATGACTAAATAGAGAATGTATCACTCATATAAATGAACTTATTTGAACGATATATACACTGAATCTACACTGTAAAAAGAGTGATTAAAATTTAAACATGCAAAACCGTTTACAATAAACGCGTTTAGGAATGCGTTTAAATGCTAAACGGCCATCCTCTGTACATGTCACAAAGCTAAACGTGCTTAGCTTTTTGACACCTGTTCATATGATTTTTAGCATTCAAACACACATCGCACAATCTAAACATGTTTTAGGCTAAACATGTGAAAAAAGTGAGTACAAGGTATGTGTTTTCTAAACACCATTTTTTACAGTGCAGTATCATGACATTGATATACATAAAATGTATCACTCATGAATTGAACTTAATTGAACATAATTATAAACATTAAATCCAAGATTAATAACATCATAACCATAACACCATAATTATACATTTTTACACCTTATCGTAAATATTTGTATCTCGTGTGACGGAGATTAAGCAATGAGAAAGGTCACCTAGTACAATGACCACAACTGAATCAACTTGGATATAATAATATTGTATAATCATTACTTAAGATAATTACCCTTGGTGGATACGGGGGTGTTAAGAGGGATGTGTCTCCTTTTTTTCGCCATGCACGTACATTTACTATAGGTTTTTAAGTGTTCCCCTTTTCGAAACCCTGAATCCACCCATCATATTTTTGGGGAAATATTTGATTGAAACAATGAGAAGGGAGATTGCCAGACAGCATCATCAAGTTGGCTGATATCATACAATATGATATATAAGTAAAACTTGTAGCTTTGCATGGTGAGGATGATAAGTAAGACTAATTGCGGTGACACCATGTGGAATCTCAATTGAGTAGTAATTAGTTCTGAAAAGAACTGGGGGTACAACTCGACGTTTCGATCAGTATGCTCTGATCGTCCTCAGGAGAATGCCGGACTCTGGAAAATGCTGCTGCTTAAGTAGACTGCTGGAGGATCATCCCATGAATGGATGCTGGAGGATTAGTTCGTTGAGGCGCGCAGGCGAAACTGTGAGACTAGAGACTAGATTCTAGGGGTTGGGGGAGAGGAGTGTGTGCTCACTGAACTGAATCAGTTGTTAACAAGCACAGGGGAAGGAGGGTGGTTGACTTAGGATATAGGGGATCCCTCAGTCTGGGGGTGGGTTATGGACTTTGGATATAGAAGATCCTTCAGTCTGTAGTATAGGTCGCCAAATGTCGCTAATGAAGAAACCGATGTCCTGTGGCACAGTGTCGTGTTAGTTCTTTTCAGAACTAATTACTACTCAATTGAGATTCCACATGGTGTCACCGCAATTAGTCTTACTTAATATGATATATCTTGACTGAGTAGTTGTCAGCGACTGCCAACCTTTTCCCATCTGACGTGATTGTGATTCCATTTGGATTATGCAGACCCTTAGCAATGCAGCTAAGGAAATTACCACAGGCATCATAGTGGTGAATATGATTAGTGTCAATGTAATTATTGCGCAATGCAATGTATAAACCTGATGTGTCACAGCATACACCTGTGCAGTATTTGACTTTCTGACCATAAATGGTTGGTGTTATGGTGAATAGTGTAGAACCACTGTCATCAATGACAGCCACATGTTGTTGCTGTCCACCACTGACCACCACTCTGCCACTGTTGTCTACAGCCAAGAAGAAGGGTCGTGTAGTGACCGGCATGGTGCTTATTAGTCCACCGTCAGTGGACCTGTGCACAGTCACTACCATTCTCTTTACATCGCCCACAAGAATGTTACCATCCTTCTTGGCTGTAACACCTCTAATGTTCACATTTGTTTTACCAACCTCATTCAGTGGAAGGGTTTTGAACTGAAATGACACTGTACCATCTTCCTTGTACATCTTGACTTGGTCGGTGTCATCTGTTACTACAACGTGATTGTTAATACATGCGAGGTCACGTGGATCTGAAGGAAAACATATCAAATCATCCAATCACAATTGATTTATGCGATATAGGATACAGTATATTGCAATAACATAATTTAAAAAAATAAAGACATCATATTTCGTTTAAATATTTGTTCTCGCTTCATAACGCTTGGACGCTTTAGTTGATGCACTTTTATCACGAGTTTTGTTTTTAATGTCTATCATATTCAAACTATGAGAAGTTATTAACAATTACCAAGAGATGTGCCAGTCACGAATTCTACGCTAAATATTAATATTTAGTGAATATCACTGTTAGTAACAATCACATATCAGAGAGTAAATGGTTTATATTCTACCTCCAATGACCAATAGTCTATTTTGATGTATTGCCTGTGTTAGACCTATACCGACAATTTCTGTAAATCTTTGTTTTCATTTGAACATTGATAATTTTCCTTTAATAAAGGAAATTATACTTTGAATGAATTATTTCGCCAAAAACATGTCAGAAACTTTGCTTAACATTTAAAAAAAAACTCGCCAAAATTACACATTTACGCATTTACAAATTTACATCTCACGATTATTTTGAGAAGTAAGTCATCTTTTGAGAAGTAAATTTGTACTTCCTTAGTAAAATCCTTGCACAAATGAAAACAAATACATAAATAATTAGTCATTTCACAAAATAGGGATACTTACTTGAATCCATATTAATTACACTCTCGTGTTTGCCCACAGTACTACAGAGAACCACTCGTTTGTTGTTGAAGTCAGTCACCGCAAGCTTATCTGAACCAAGAGTAGCAATGCTCCAAGTTTCATCGAATTCCCCCAGACCACTGCCCCGCTTGCCAAAATCATAACTTAGCTCCCACTTGTCTTTCAGATCCAGCTCACCAAGCCTGATATCACCAACCCTCTTACTCTGATTAAACTGCAGAGAAGAAAGTTTGGCATCAATCTGTGGAGGGTCTTGACTTTTCAGCAAAGTTACATCTTTTATGATGGGATACATAGACAAAAAGTCACTGTCTGATCCTTGAGTAGTGACATGTTTTGCTATGTCGAATGAATGTTGTTTATTCTTGAGCATTATATTAATTTTTTTCTTAAGCCCGTCAAATGTTGCGTTACGATCCTGCTCAAGGGTTTTGATATCGCGAATGATCCGATCTTCTTCGACTTTCACCCCAGCTCTTAGCTGATCAGCTCTGACCTTTACCTCTTTCACTGTCCGTAAAACTTTCTTTCCGAAATCTTGCTGAGCTCGAGACGTATCGGCTAAAGACAGTTCAAGTTTCTTTATCTCTCTGCTGAATTCTGGTAAAATATCTTTCATAGCCTTCTTGTATTTCAGAGAAGCTTCTGCAATGCCAATGTACTGATGCTCAGGTTTACAATGATCCATAATAGTACAGTTTCCACAGATCAAGACTTTACATGGCTCTTCGCAGTAAAAAAGATTCAAACCACCTTTGTGTTTGTTGCATCTTGACTCATCTTCTTCTGGTTTCTTTGGGATGGTTATCTTTCCCTTACGAATATCTTCCAATGATCCGACAGTGTGTTTCGATGTTATGGCAATCTGTTTGTGTATCTTCTGGCAATTTGAGCAGATATTTTGCGCGCAGTCTAGACAGCGATGTGTAGCCTCTTTCTCGGCACATAATTCACAGATAAGCTTTGCTTTGTCAGATGTTACTGCGACTTTCTTCTGGAGTTCGACTTCGTCAATAAGACTAATGAACACAAAATTTGACTTCAGACCACTGACACCCTCTGGCGGCAGGTTTATTTCCCTCCGACAGATTGGGCATGGCATCGTTGTAGAGTTTCCGTAGTAATTTAGCAAACATCCTTTACAGAAGCTATGAAGACAGCCGAGTATTTTGGGGTGTTTGTACTGATCTGTGCAGATACTGCATTCCAGAAATTTGTCATGGATTGTCTGCAATGCTGCACTGGCCATTTTACCTACGAAATAAATTAAGATGATAAGAACAATTAAAGCCAGTAGGCTTATACACTTTTAGTGAAATGTCTGTACATAAATCCATCAATTGTACGAATCTTCATTTTAAAATAAAGTCGAAAATTTAGCTAGAAATCTATTTCACCGGGTTTAATAAAATTAGAGCACTGGCTCTTACACGCTTGACACATAACCATAATAAAGATGACACATTTTGTAGCCCTAAATGTTTATTATTTGCCTAAAATTACAGTTGCATGAGATGAAAATGAGACGTTGACCCTGGTCCATTACCGATGGAAACGAGGATGAGGGTATATAAGATTAAACAATTCCCCACCGAAAGAAGTAGGAGTAGGCGTAGGCGTAGGCATAGGCGTAGGGGTAGGGGTACGGGTAGGGGTAGGAGTACACTGTAAAAAATTAAATAACCGTTTTTTTATGCGTCCCCTTAGCCGTGTGTCTGTAAATTTACAGGTACCGTAATACAATAACCGTAAAAATAATGGTCAGTACCGTGTTATTGTATTATAACGGTACTTTTGGTATCCGATGGATGATGTAATTTTACATTTCGTAACAAACTTACGCGACCATCCGGTGATTTTACAGGGAGAAATAACGATTGCGTTATTTAACGTTGGTGGCTATGTCTGAAAAAGGACAACATGATTGAAGCATAAAGCACTTACTCAATGATGGGACACATTACAGATGAACCACCCTTGGTTTTAATTATTTTACCGAATTAGTGAGTGCCATGGCCATGTGTTCTGTTGGCTGAATCATCAGAATGTGAGTTCGTATCTCTGTACGCGGGTGTTAGCTGTGAGGGTAGACGTTGAAATTGCTTCCGAAAAGCTTCCGAAAGGTTATGTTAGCTTGCCACTAAAGCTAAACCACTTGCTTAATATATAAACAAATAAATAAATAAACACAAATAGCATCTTACCTTATACATTTGTTATTCAACACTTGACGAAATAATACGGTACTCCTTGAGGAAACATGTTATAAAACGTTACTAACTTTGGGGCCACCAATAGCAGAATGATTCTTGACATACGAATCATCGTCATATAATCATACGACCATCATGATGTGACCAAAATACAAACAAAGACAATCGTTGTGATTGGCTGAATAGTACTAATACGTAAATGATCTATTTTTGGACCGCTATATACTTGAAGTTTTATTTTGTTTACAGAGTATAATTTATGTTATTCATTAATTAAATACTGTCACGTCATGACGTTGGAGGGGCAAAAACAAGCACGTAGCCAATATTGTTGTTTTGTAGATGTCAATCGACCACCCATGGATGGCGTTCTATTTGTTCAAGTTCAATTTCATTCACATACTGCTCTCTTTGAATATCATTTTGTGTTGCAGTTAAGTTGCAGTTTTACAAATTAAACAAGTTAGACCGATAATTATTACTGAACGCAATGATTCGCGTGAAATAATGAATAATGCAACGACATTTAGACATTATTTTATTTACATTCTAGCAGACTTGTATGACTCGTGACTCGGACTTGGACTCGAGTCCGACTCGACTCGGACTCAAGTCACCATGTACAATGAGATACTAGCCCATATATCTCGAGTATTTTTCCACTTAACTTTAGTTTGAACCTTGACATATGTATAAGGTTTTCTTTTTTCGTTTGAATTTTGTAAGTGACTCGTGACTTGGACTCGGACTCGACATTCGTGACTCGTGACTCGTGACTCACACTCGGACTTGACCCACATGACTCGGGACTTGGACTCGGACTCGGACTCGGACTCGAACTCGACACTGGGGACTCGGACTCGAATACAAGTCTGCATTCTAGTGACATTACCATTACACAAGTACAAGCTCGACTCTAGCATAATATTGCTCATAGGCAAAATGACATAGACTTGACACTGGAATACACACATAGAAAGTACACAGAGGAGAAATAGTCATTCAAGTAGACAAGAAAACCAGAGAGTGGAGAGGAATAATCCAAAATGAAATGAAAGGAGGGAGTCTAGGTCACTAGCAAGGGACAAAGGAAATAGACAAGAAAACGATTAGTGGGTAACAAATACACGGGGTTTTTGGTGTCAGTAAACAGTGAAAATGAGAAAGAAATGATTGGGTCAGAAAAGGAGAGAGCTAGCTGAGGGAAAGGACACAGAAAAATGAGATGATTTAATAGTAAAATATAAAAAGAAACAGGAGAGACAAAGAACCAAGTCTAACTAATAGGACACACAATCAGAAACTGAAGGGCGTTTAAACAAAAGTAACTACTTATTCCCTTTTTGGGGGTTGAACGGTGCGAAGACGCTGGATAAACATCTTATCTCTTCCTTACACCCAAACAAGTGCACCAAAAATGATTGAATGCTGGAAACAGCACCAGACAGCATTAGCATCATGGTAAAGTTCATGACTTTGACAAAGTATTTGATAAAACAAGAGGTTTTTTTTTGTACCAGAACCCGGACGTACTATGTAAATATTGTGTTGACTATCTTTGAACCTCTTAACATTCAAACTTTGTTCGATTTCTATGATATCGTAACATGTTTTTCTGTTATTCATTTATTAAATAAAATCACGCGATGAGAGACCAAAACAGACATATAGTCAAGATTGTTATTTTGTATGAAGGAGACCTACGTAGATGACAATCACGCCCTTCATGGATGGCGTTCTATTTGTTCAAGAGTTCAATTTCATTCACATTCATTTCAATGCTTTACATTTTGTATACAATCCAGTTTTACAAATTAAACAAGTTATAACAATACAAAATTAATAACACTGAACGCAATGATATAGACTGAATATATTTTTATAATTATAAAAGGCCACGATGGTCTGGGTGTCTGACTTCTAGCAATGGTTTCCCTTGAGGTTTTATTGTATTTTATTAGTGCCCCATACTCAATGGTTCATACGTGCGTGAATGAACTTAAAGCCTAACTTTACAATTGTACAAAATGCAGTTATTGGCCCCATCCACGTTTCGAACATAGCAGGTTTTCAACACCTTCAAAATCGCCGAACGAGGGGCGGGGGAGCGTTAGAAATTTCCTCTGAACTAAAGTAGGGAAGGTAAAGTAAAGGTCAACATGAAACAGAATAATTGAACAAGAAAAGGACTAGGAGTATCGAACATTATTTTACTGGGGTTGCCAGAGAACAGTAGAGATGAGAGAGAGACAAATCCAGAATTAAAGAAGGAAGTTGGTCAAGGTCAACTGAGAACAAAGGAAATGGACAAAGAAAATGATTAGTCGGTGAACAATACATTGTATTTTTAGTGTTAGAGAACAGTGAAAATAAGAGAGAAAAATAAGTAGGCCAGAAACGGAGAGGGAAAGAACTCCAAAACAAGTGAGGAAAGTAAAAGCGAAAAAAAGGAAGTAAATTAAACTGACAACCAATATCTGTATGGAGATGTTGTTAGGTAGTTTCTTCCTGGATGATCAGACCATGGGGTTGAATGGTGTAAAGACGCCTGATCCACGTATTTCTACATTGTAATAATGATATAGAAATAGGTGAAACGAACAGTTGATAGGAAATTATCCTACACAAAGTATTCTTCTGAAATGCTTTTCTCTAGTAAACCTTTTCAACTGGTGTATGCGAACATAAAGTATGAACGACGTTTTGTCACCCAAAGTATATTGGGACTATATGTTATGTGCATGGTGAATGGTTATATGCGTTATACAACAGGGATGAAATATGTTGGTCTCATGTGCTATCAAATCAGTAAAATAGTGAAATAATGTCCAAACTTAATTGTTGTCCCTCTGGAAACATAAACAAATCAACATAAGAATGCATACGAAACATCTGAATGCATTTTCATTATTTTCTCTGAATGACACATAACTAAACTGTGAGAACCTAAAGCATTATTTTCCCCGAGTGATCTGAATTATTCGCTGTGTATGTGTGGACGACTCAAGCTCGCTAATCGGATAACTTTTAACATTGAGAGCCTCGTTATCAAACCCGGATCGACGTTAATTTCGTCATCCAGGGATTTGTCTATAGAAGGCGATGTTGTCAGTCATGACGGCGAAAACAAACTGGCATTATTGATGCCGTGGTCCATGATTGTGTTTTCGCTATTTCACCCAGAAATTCAGTTCTGTGGTATTTGGTACACTTTGATTAAATTTTATTGAAAAGTATTTCTTAATTTTTGATTATCTGTCTGTATTTGCTCAAATTTGTTTATATAAAGACAAACATTAATATTTAATAAAACAGCTCACAGTTTTAGACATACACAACTATAATTAATAGTAAACTGTCATTCTATACTACTTTCCGTGAATAAAGATCTATTTATGTATAAAGCAACTAACCTGTAGAAATTGCAGCTTGTACTATTGTTTCTGTGAGTAAATGGTTATTTGTACACTAGTTCACCTTTAATATAGATGCAATTCACCGAATGTGGTTATGTATAACCCTTTAATAATTATATATTGTTTTTTTTATGTAAACACATGCATAGAAGTGTACATATTCGACACATTACATGAACGGACTGCTTAGTTTATAAGTGTCAGACAGATTAACACTAAATTTGTTCCCTAAAAACAGCCACGTAGCCAAGATTGTTATTTTGTAGATGTCAATCGACCACCCATGGATGGCTTTCTATTTGTTCAAGGTCAATTTCATTCACATACTGCTCTCCTTGAATATCATTTTGTGTTGCAGTAAAGTTGCAGTTTTACAAAGTTTAGACCGTTAATAAATTATTATTGAACGCAATGACTCCTACACGCATGAAATAATGAATAATGCAACGACATTTAGACATTAAGTTGTGATATAACTTTGTATTAAAATATGATTTTTAATATAATTGTTTAACATATACATGTATTTAATTTCTCACGTTCGCATATCTCCGCCTTATTGTAGTTGTTTATCAGCGTACGATACGCGAGTATGAGTAATAAGGCCGTGGGAGGACGTACAGATTCATGGCCATGACTGACACAAGTATTGTTTTGTCATCTTGCTCGGTATAGAAATTTCATGGTCCTATATCATACAATCTTACTCTTGCCGATGTTAGTGACATCTAAGGCCGTGGTGGTATATCTCTGAACATTTTGTGCTTGGTTGATTATATTCCATCTTATGAAGTGATACTGCTATACACTGTCAATTATCTGATGTGCTTGGGGTTTTTGTTTTAGTTTTTTTCTGGAATAAAAGAAAGTTCTGTAAGCAAACAACAACACTGACCATCTCATACTTTATCGTGGAAGGGTCGAATCCCACATCCTCACCTCACGGAGGGTGAGGTCACCACAGAAACTTTGGGATATTCACATAAATGAACAGTTCTTAAGATCCATGCATGGTGTACAAAAAGTGAACAATAAAATGTATGTAAATTTGGAAGCTTTTTGTACACGCGTTTTGTGTTATACACTATCTGGGGTATAAATGAGCACCAATAAAATTGTGAGAAAAAAACTTATCCCTAAAAATATACCAATGAGGATGTCTGTAATAATAAGTACATTGGCCTAAAAGCATTTTTAGAAAATTTCTTTAATGTTTTTTCAAATGTAAAGAAACATGATAAAAAAAAGGTTTCGATTTGGCGGAAAGTGGGCGATACGTTGGTTTAATGTCTGTCCTACGTCGTGCCGTATGTAATTGTGGGAATTTTGGCATCTGCATAGAGGTCATGTCGGCGAGAATTCAGCCATTGTTGGTGGGAAGTCGGCAATAATTTAATGTTTAATGTCTGCCCTACCTTAAGGTTTAATGTCGGACCGTATGGAATACAGTAATAGTGGACATTTCAGCATCCGCTGATGCAGGGACGTGCACAGGGTTGTAGAGGGGCAGGGGCTCAGAGTCTGAAAAGGGCAGTGTAATTCCATGCGAGCGCGCGTAGCGCGCGAGCTAAAACAAATGTGGGCGTTTATTTATTAATAAAAACGCATAATATGGTTTTTAACATTACAATCAGATCAGATTATGTTGATGACTGGTTTTCATTTACAATCTGATCTGGTGGTGAGTGAGCCTATAGTCAAGGACCAAGTCCACCAAGTCTAATTATCCCCTTAAGTCTCAAATTTATAATAAACGTATCATATCACCTGATATTTGCACATGAAAACGGAGTTCCGCCTAGTCAAACAATCATAAAGTGCACCAATAACACAAAACCGAAAATGAACATGTATTGGGGCAATAAACTTACCTACCTAATGAAGTAAGTGTAGTAGTTGCTTTGAAGTAGGCTAACTGTAAGACATAGGTCTCGAATGGGAGCGGGATGTCAATTTCGTGTTTCAGTGACAGCGTGTGCCTGCCTATCAAAGACGTATAGGCGCGCGCGGCTATGCGTGAAATCTAGTTTCGCGGAGGGGCACATGCAGGCCCGTGCACAGGAATAGTAAGGGGCATCTCTGCTGACCTAATATTTATTCTAATTTTATTCTATCCTGACATCTTTCAACTAGGCAGGGCAGTCTATGCGCAACAGGAACTTAATAATTCATTCAAAAACATAAATAAAATAAAACCTTGGGCTAAAAAGGGCACTTTTTATACTAGGCAAAAAGGGCAGGGGCTCAAGCACCCTTTGGGACCTATGTATGCACGTGCCTGCGCTGATGTCATGTCGGTGGGAAGTCCGCAATACGTTGATTTAATGTCGGGCCGTATGTTGGCGGGAAATTGGGCCATAGTCGGTGGGAAAATCCGCAATTCGTCAGTTTAATGTCCATTGTTGGCCCTACTTCGGACACTCACTTGTGATGATTACTCACTTGGGATGACCATATTACTACAAAGGGTAAAAAATCAGTCAAAATGTTGATATACTTGCCAAGGTATATCTAATGAACTTAAAAGTTGAACACTGTCAAACATTACGTGTAGTAAGTACATTTACAGGTCAAAATGAGTAGACCGTTTTTGACTGGTAAAAGCATTGTCTGATATTGTTCAGGGTGGTCAAAATGACAGTAAAAACCAGTAAAAAATGCCCCTGTCTGCACATTTGGGTCAACAGTCAAAACAGACAGTTGACTGATTTTGACCTCTGTAGCTACTTCCCCCTAAAGTGCAGCTAGAGTAGGAGGGTCAATTATATGATTGAGATTTACCGGTAGCCAATGAAATAGCGCTAATATACCGGTATTAATTCACGCAGCCATTCCAATGGGTCGAATATCTATCCAGCCATAGGATCGGGAACAGCCACGGGATGCTGGTGGAGAAATGGGTACATCCTTCACTATTCAATACTGTGGATCGCTGAGGTGGTTTAGAGGGAAGGGGTCTAGGGGTAACATTGGCGGCCACAGGGGTAAGCTTCAAACCGTGTTGACACAGTCCTGCTTCCTGTTCTCGTTTCTACCCCAGTTTCATCAAATCCATTTTGCACAGGTGCGGAGTCTGGGGCTGGATTAGTCTTGGTCAAGGCTGTGTTTGTATGTTTTTGATAGACGATCTATCGCTGCAGGAGGGCACTATCTCTGCACGAAGCGCTATCAAACACAGGCTTGTGATGAAACTTGTTTAAGCTCTCCCCTTGAACACGGGGGACAACTACCCATGCGTCACTTTTATTTTATGTAGCATCTAACATTTTTAAGAAACAAATTAAATGATTGTTTAGAAGCGTGCGCACCCAAACATTAATGTGGGCCGCGCTAGCATATCAAACGGCGATTCATGAAGTTTTCTAAGACTGTGTTAGATAGCGGTTCGTGTAGACATTATAGCGCCCTCCTGCAGCGTGCGGCGGTTGATCGTGTATCGACAACATACAAACACAGTCTTGAACCAAGACTATAGGATTGGATGAGGGATATCGTCTGTAGCTCTTTCCCTGGCTTGCTGGTTACGATACTTTCCTCGACCGCAATAATGATTTCTGCACGACAAGAATTGCCATTGTACACTCGCTCATATAAATGCATTCGTATGCTTGTTTGGATTATATTTATTCCACCAGAAAAGTGTCATTAAGTCATCAGTTTTTGTGAAAAATTTGTGTTTTCTCTATGTTACTTATGTTAATACGTATCATTTTAATTGTTTTGTTAGATTTTAATTGTTCAAATAGATTCTCGAGGCTCTACAGACCTCACAAATCAAATTGTAATTTAGTTCCAATACACTAAGAGCTCACTGGATTGGAATGTGAGATGTTTTAGATATTTACCAGAACATCATTTAGGATATTTGGAACTAAAAAACTCCAAAACTTTTTTTAATAAAATTCCTGACACCCTAGTGTATATAATACAATAGGTCTACTACCAAGCAATTCAGTGAATTGTGTGTAGAAGAAGACCAAATTACGCCCAACCCACTTTGTCGGGTGTTTCTTAAAAATAATTAATAATCCAAGATGTCGTAAATGGAGAAGGGGTGTACAATCAATCAAAATTTCCCAACCTAAATTTTGTTCAAATTTAAAGATTTATCGCTCGTGTTTTACCAACAATTTTATGATTTTTATATTAGAACATTGGTAATTGGCATTTTGAATGGAAAACAAATAGGCCAACATACAAAATAGGCCTACAATCCCGGCCAAAATAGTTGGGACACGTGACAATAAACATACTCTCCCCCTGTTCCCCTGCTTCAATGTATTGTCCCTGAGACAAAGACAAAGACTGCGGTTTGTTCACGTCTGGTCACGGCTTCATAGATAAACTAAGAGAGAATTCAAACAATCCCGGCCATAATAGTTGGGACACGTGACAATATACATACCCTCCCCCGTCACCCACTCCCCACCACCAATGTTATTATCTCCAGCTGGAGCACAGACCGCGCAATGATTGTCTGGGAGCCGGGGGGGGGGGAAGCGAGATTTGACCGGGATTGTAGGTACAATTTAATATGAATTTATGGCGGGATCCCTCCATATATTCATACAAATTGCATATACTTGAAGTGTACTGCATAAAAACAATCTCGTCCGAGTCGCCTGTGATGGTTTTTCGCAGACATTCAAATGAATGGTGTATAACACTACTATAAAATACGTCGGTGAAGGGCAACTCTCAAATCAATGTTTCAATTACCTGTCGGAAAAATGCCATCAATTTATGACAAAAGTGATGCATTTTTTCACCTCAATACCACCTCAATATTCAGATTTTTGTTTTGTTTTAATCTTCGTAATAATCAAATCCTCAAAAAAGTTCCGACTCAAGTTTGACTGACGATTTCTCTCTTGTTACCAACTCATTTTCCTTGCATTTGGTATCATTGGAAACCCTGTTATTCCTCTTTACAATGATGTGCCATTTGTTATGATTACCCCATATTCAGCTGTGCTGCACATTCCCCAATTGCGTAATCATAACAAATGGCACATCATTGTAAAGAGGAATAACAGGGCTTTCCAATGATACCAAATGCAAGGAAAATGAGTTGGTAACAAGAGAGAAATCGTCAGTCAAACTTGAGATTCCGAACTTTTTTGAGGAGTTTAATTTGAAATATCGATAATTGGTCAATATAATTTTATCATGCGCTAAGGAAAACAAGTCTCCGGTTTCTGTTCATCGGGCGGCTTCAAAATCGGTGCGGTAACTCGCTTTTTTTCTCGTAATTATTAAAACAAATATTTGTTTTAATTTTTTTTTGGCCAAATTTTCAATTTTTAGGGAAAAACGTGATACATGTATAACGCGGCTACCAAATTTCCCAAACGCAAAGTATGGTGTAAAACACAAAAATTAAAAATACCGACGAGAGTCTGAAGCAGCGCGGAGACCAGAGACCAGACACTTAATTGAATATTTTAGTTTCTTAATTAGGAAATAAAAACAGATATACAAACTGAGACCTAAGAGACATTATTGAGATTTGTTCTTGATTTACTCAAATGGTTTTATTTCCCATTTTTATTAAGCATAATATTTCATGTGAAAGATTATTAATTATTATTACTATGAAAAAACGTGCTCTAACTAAATATTTGCCCTTGCTTTATAAAAGGGGTCTAAATAGCCTATGTATCCACTTTCAATACAGGCGTTGAGTAAAAATTACATCACTGTAACATCTAAGAATAGTTAATCGATTTGTCTACATCAGAAATGTGTCATTTAAACCAAATAAACACTTTCACGGTAATAATGCGCCATGTTTTTGATGGGGCAAAATTGTTCATTTCGAATACTCGTTGCCGTCTGCGACCCGGCGCTCAAACTTCACGCACGCAGTTACAGTGGTTTATTTGATGTTGACTAAATGCCTTACAATTGAGCCAAACCATGGTAAACCATTTTCAAATATGTGCAAGGGAACTTATTGACGGACGGCGCCCCATACTTTTTTTGCCACCCATTTTCCAAAACCACAAACTCGATTTTGGTTTTGTAAGATTTTTTTGGTAATATTTTATTTATATAATAATATTAAATAACTCGGTTGTCCTGTATTGAAGGCGGGGGGGGGGGGTTTGATGGATTTAAGAGAGAGATACAATTAATAAGAAATCTAGAATTCGAAAATACATCAAACAACCATCTTTACTATAAGTACAGTTGTTTTGAGATACGACTATTGTAGGGGTATTATACAGACCCTGACAGGACTGTAACGAAGGCATAATTGTACTACTTACTAAAATATGTTTTAGTTGGTACGAGTGATAAATTTTCGGGGGGGGGGGGGATAGGCGAGAAAAAAAAATTCCCACCGAAAAACGCCGAACGTGGGGGAGGGGAGGGTATAAATGTTCCCCTTAAATTCAATCAAGTCAGGCACAACAACCACAGTCCTGCTTTAACCCTAACCCCTAGGTATTCTGGCTGGGAACCTTCAAGTCCTGAATCCTCCAAAATCCATCAGTACACTTTTGGAAACATGCCCTTATCTTTAAAATGCACAATGCATTTTCGTTCTTTCATATTCAGAACGGCCTGTACTTCTTGCCAGGTAGTAACTTTGTCCCCTTTGAAGAGGTGAAGCCAAACCATGGTAAACCATTTTCAAATATGTGCAAGGGAACTTATTGACGGACGGCGCCCCATACTTTTTTTGCCACCCATTTTCCAAAACCACAAACTCGATTTTGGTTTTGTAAGATTTTTTTGGTAATATTTTATTTATATAATAATATTAAATAACTCGGTTGTCCTGTATTGAAGGCGGGGGGGGGGGGGGATTGGATGGATTTAAGAGAGAGATAAAATTAATAAGAAATCTAGAATTCGAAAATACATCAAACAACCATCTTTACTATAAGTACAGTTGTTTTGAGATACGACTATTGTAGGGGTATTATACAGACCCTGACAGGACTGTAACGAAGGCATAATTGTATTACTTACTAAAATATGTTTTAGTTGGTACGAGTGATAAATTTTCGGGGGATGAGCGAGAAAAAAAAAAATTCCCACCGAAAAACGCCGAACGATGGGGAGGGAGGGTATAAATGTTCCCTTAAATTCAATCAAGTCAGGCACAACAACCACAGTCACTGCTTTAACCCTAACCCCTAGGTATTCTGGCTGGGAACCTTCAAGTCCTGAATCCTCCAAAATCCATCAGTACACTTTTGGAAACATGCCCTTATCTTTAAAATGCACAATGCATTTTCGTTCTTTCATATTCAGAACGGCCTGTACTTCTTGCCAGGTAGTAACTTTGTCCCCTTTGAAGAGGTGAAAGTACCAGTTTCCAACAGTGCTGAATTTCCCCCCAAAAGTGCCCTTTTGAGGATTTTGTAGGATATGGCGTGGTTAGGGTTAATGGCTTAATTTAGTGGCTTATTTGCCTACTGGTAATTGGCATGGGGGTTTATAACACCCCCATGTTAACCCCATAACACTCCCAAGGGTTGTATACAACCCTTTGTCTACGGCCATTGGCCCTGATCTGAGTAATACAGCTGAACCGGCTCCCATTAGCATCAACTAGTCAGTGTCATGATGCAGAATATCACACCACATGATATATTTTGACTGAAAACCAATCAGCCACAGCCAACTGCTGTCCACCTTCTATGAATGTGATTCCATGGGGATAATACAAACCCTGGATGATATAAACAAGGAATCTACCACCAGCATCGTAGTGGTGGATGTGACCAGCATCAGAATCATCATTGTGGACTGCGACATAGATACCCGATGATGCGTCACAGCATACACCCCTGGAGTATTTGACTGGCTGACCATCGATGGTTGGTTTAATAGTGATGAGTGTAGTGCCATTGTCATCAATGATAAGTACTTCATGTTGAGCGCTACTGACAATTATTCGACCATATCTGTCAACAGCCAAATACCCAGGGGATGTCCCCACGGGTATGGTACGTATAAGGGTACCATCCGCGGGGTTGTGTTCAGTCAAGACATTCCTGCAGACATCACCCACAAGGATGTTGCTGTTTTTCTTGACTGCTACACTTTTTAGTTTTACTTCTGTTTTTCTGGTGCCGCTAGGTGTGGTGGGGAACTGAAATGCTAGTGTGTGGTCCTTATTATACACCTTGACTAACCCGGTACTGTCAACAATCACTAATTGATTGTGGATTGATTTGATGTCTCGTGGATCTGAAAAAAAACAAAATCAGTTAAAATCACATTAATTATTAAATTCAACTTTACGTTAAATACATCAAAATAATTGTATACATTAAATTGAATTCACATTTAAACGATTTTACTAAATGCGAAGTTGTTTATTTTGTTAACAAGAAATTATCAATCTTTCGGAAGACGACACCGCATAATGTGCAAAGCGTGAGAAATAATGTAATTTTCCATTTTCTCGGCTAGTGAGCTAGTTTAACAATTCAGCTGAAAATATTCGCATAATATTTTTCTAACCGTACCACCACTTGATATGCATAATTATGTTTGGTTTGACAAAATACCTTTATGTATTGATGTCACAAACTGAAGGGCGTCCTCCTTCATGTATGCACGCTGCGCGTACTCAAATGTGCGGCACATGTGCCGCACAGTACGAATACATTCAGCCAATCAGTGACTAGACTGGTCACCTGTCTTTATCCTATCAATGATAAAGACAGGCTCCTGACATACAATTCAAGGGATTTCATCGGATACATTGTGCTGAAGATCTGACGTCACGTTTCGAGGCTTGTACTCTAGCTACCAACCGATTTCAAAGTTTTCTCGGGGAAAACATGGCGGCCGCGACCAGTTTCTGGCGTAATTCACGAGCCTCAAAGCGTGGCGTCAGATCTTCAGGCAAATCCTTGATCAACTTTTGCGTCGTCTGAGCGAGGGCGCCCTTCAGTTTGATCATAATGCATAAGGTCTATACACTTACAGGCAGACATTGCCAATGCGTTATCCTGAGTGACCATTGATGCCTTAATGCTACAGAAGAATACTGCTTTCCTGTTTATATCTGCCACTATAATTTCACCTGGTTGAGCTGCGTCAATGCTTCGAACACCACTAAAACCACCTTGTTTCTTCAACCGGCCATACAGCTGCCATTTGCCTTCCAGTTCAAGCTTACCAATATTGACATCATAATTTACCATACTCGGCACGAATCTGAAGTACGAAATCCTGGGATCGACAGTAGGGGGATCTTGACCGCTGAGAGACTTCAACTCTTGGCTGAGTTGAGAGAACTTGGAGAGGAAGTCACTATCGGATGTTGTCTTTGTGATCTCGTGAGCTCCGTGTAGGGACGATTGCGCTTTGTGTATCATCAAATTCAGCGATTTCACATGCTCCTCAAATCGTCTGCTGCGATACATCTCAACGGTCTTGATTTCATCCACCATCTGGGTCTGCATGGATTTTACCTTTGCTATCATCTTCGCAGCTATGTCTTCTACCTTGTTTACAGCCGCTTTGGTTTTCTGTGTGAACTCTTCCTTAGCCCTGGATGCAGTTGCTAAAGATTCATCGAATCTTTTGATCTCTCTGTTGAAAACTGGGACTAGGTCTTTTACTGATTCTTTGCGTTTTATCAGAGCTGTTTCAGAGTCAATGTAGTGATGTTCAGGTTGACGGTGATCTACTACAGTACAAACTTCGCAGATTGGTTTCTCACATGTCTCGCAGTATAACTTTTGAACTTCACCCTTGTGTTTGTGACATCCAGACTCATCTTCTTGTGGTGTTTTTGTGACCTCTTTCTCCGGAGGAATTTCCTCCAAAGACATCACTGTGTGTCCCGACAGAGCAGCGATTCTGGGGTGCATTTTCTTGCAGTTTGAGCAAATATTAAGAGCACATTCTAGACAACGATGTTGGCCTCACCATTTCCATCACACAACTCACAATTTAGTATAGTATGTTCCAAGACCATGACTTTCTCTTGTTGTGAGAACTCCTCGATCATCGCACTCAAGATAAAGTTAGTCTTCAAGCCCTGAACACGTATCTTAAAGCTGCACCTCCTGTCGGCAGAGAGGGCAAGGCATATTTGGAGCGTCTTTGTACTTTGAGTTGTAGTAATTCACCAGACATTTCTCACAGAAGCTGTGAAGACAGTCTAGTATCTTAGGTTGTGTGTATCTCTCTTGACATATACTGCACTCAAGGTGGTCCCTGCTTATCTTCTCCAAAGCAGAACCTAATGCCGACCCAGTGGCCATAGCTGTTTACAAAACAAAAAAAGGAACGGAAATGCAAGACAAGTTTTAGCGTTCATGTACCCCCCTTGTTGTTATCGCCATGCACGTCATAATTGCATACATTCGTGTGTGCCTTTTGTTTGGTACTGTGCCTTCCTGATGCCTATGTGCCACCCCCTCTCTCGAGACCGTAGATCTGTGTCTGAATGTCTTAACCAGGGCCGTCTTAAGAATATTTGAGGCCCCCGGGCAAAGCAATGTACTGGGGCCCCTAACCCCCCCCCCCCCCCCCCGCCCCCAACACATTAAAATTAAGTTTTTCAACTGGGAAATTTGCCAGATGGCCCAGATCCAACATTCATTTTGCATACAAGGAGGCCCCGATTTCACATTAACGCCACTGCTATTTAATAATATGAACCTTAATTTTTATTTTTCAAATTGAACTGGGCCCCTAAAATCTCGGGGCCCCTGGGCAACTGCCCAGAGTGTCCATGTGATAAGACGGCACTGGTCTTAACCCTGGGTAGCTTGATCAGTGACTATCATTGTTCTCTCTCAGGGTCCATCTTTGAATTGGAAGAAGACAATGAATAAATTAAAAAAAATTAGAAGTAGGAGGAAAAATCCCCAGTCATTATTATGGTGTAAAAGGGACAGATTCCCAATCCACATGTCGGCTTGTTTGCGAGTGGGATTCGAACCTGGGCCCACAGAGGAACAAAAGGCGAGAAGAGTGCCAACCTGACCTCAATAATATTTTCTCTAAGCTTATAGCACCTCGAGCAGAATGTTTGGTACTATCGGCACCACCTTCCTCATGTACACTCTTAAAACTAAAGTGTTGAATCAACCATAAGGGTTCGGTGAGTGACAACACTTTATAAAGTCAAATTCAACTAAACAAAGTGTTGAATTAACACGGAGTCAAGTTAAGTCTAACTTTATCAATGTTGATTCAGCATTTAAATGTTAAATTCACCTTTATAACTCGTTAATATTTTGATTCAGCACTTTAGTTTTAAGAGTGTATGGTTTCACGTAAAACTGACATATTTTTCTATCTGAATACTGCTCTTGTTTTTGTATAAAGAGAGAAAATAAAACAAAATTCTATAACACTATGAACAACTTCACATTTTGAAAATACCCTTGAAAATCTGTTTTGCCTTGACATGACAGTTCACCGTAATTTCACTGCAATTTCACATGTGTCTTCCTCTCAGATATTGGCATTAATGTCCACGGTGATTTCACGGCAAATTCATGGTGATCTTGAGAATTAATGAGCTGCCCCAAAACTGCCACGAGAGGTTCATGGCATTTTCACAGCATTTTCATGGCGAAGGAATTCCAAGAGTATTTTATGGCAATTTCACGGTGTTGTGTCATCATGCAATTGTTGTGAACTATTTATTTCACGGTAAAACAGATTTTTCAGGGGTAAATTTATTCATAGTGTAATACAGAAGGAATATGGTGGCTATTCGAAAGCCAAGCTTGTAGATATGCCTATGGGGACAATACAAAGACAAACAAAGGAGGAACAAAGCAGGCAAGGTAAATGAACAGGGCAGACAAACAGACGCATGTTTAAAACTTAAAACTTAAACATTAAAACTAAAAGACACTGATAACAAACATAAATTCAGAAGAATTCAGTAAGCTACTTACTGTTGAGTTGCATAGTATCTCACTCAATACTAATAATAATTCTCACTGTTCCTTGTAATAAATCACACGAAACAGAAACACCGTTGCAAAGCTTAAAGATCACCGTTCGTGATTGTTGTCATTTCGGTGATTTCAGCAATTTTCAATTTAGAAAATTCTGGTCGGTCCCCACATCAACTCGCCACTTAATTACATGCAGTGAAACAATTAGATTATAAAACATCTCGTTTTAAATAATAATATTGTTTCATACATGGTCCATGTTTAAACAAACAAATCCAGACGGTACATCTTTAAGTAGGATTCCGAATCCTCTGCAGGGATCCGTGATTTAGTATCCGGTTCCGGTCAGCCTGTACATCAACTTCCTGTACTTGTCATCAAAGATCCTTTGGAAACATCCATTTGAAATGACAGGGGTGGCAAACTTGTGGATGTAACAGGCAAATTAATGTATGTGAATTTAGAAACTTTTTGTATTCACGTTTTTTTAATTTTATTTGTGTTAATTTTTTTTATTTTTATATAAAAGCATAGGTGAACAATAGCCAAACTAAATTATAGAGCTAGTGGGCCAATCCAATGGTTCACTGCGGCTCAGGATAGACTACAAAAGGTCACATCGCTAGTCTTGTAGTAGCCAGGAGATGTTCATGGACACGGCGTTTGAACGATTGGAGTCCAGTGACAGTGATGTCGCCAACAACAGATTCTGGGAGACTGTTCCACAGAGGAACAGCGGTGTGGATAAAACGTCTGTCCAAGCAGTAAGTCCTGGTACCTGGCAGGGAGAGAGCATGGTCTGGCATAGACACACTGGAACGGTGGCACGATGTCTGACATATGATGGAGGAAGCAAAGCTTTCAGATCTGCAGGACAATGGTTGGTCTGCATTTTGTAAGAAACTGAAGCGGCAGCTACCTGTCGTCTATGAAGGCAGGCTGGGGATGTTGAGTTGTGAGCAGGCGGTGGCTTCATCAACAACCCTATGATACAAAGTGCTCTTCCTTTGGATATTGTTAAGCTGATGGAGTGTTTGTTGGAGAAGAATTTTTGTGTTATACCACATCATCTGGGGTATAAATGAGCACCAATATAAAATTGTGAGAAAAAACTTAGACCTAAAATATATACCAATGAGGGATGTCTGTAATAATAAGTACATCGGGGCCCAAAAAACATTTTTTAGAAAATGTCTTTAATGTTTTTCAAATGGCTAAACAAACATGATTAAAAAGAGTTTCGATTTGGCGGGAGAAGTGGGGCGGTATGTTGGTTTAATGTCTGTACTACGTCGTGCCGTATGTAGTTGTAGAATTTGGCATCTGCATAGAGAGTCATGTCGGCGAAGTCAGGCCATTGTTGGTGGGAATCGTCGGCAATAATTTAATGTTTAATGTCTGCCCTACGTTAAGGTTTAATGTCGGAACCGTATGTAATACAGTAATGGTGGAAACTTCAGCATCTGATGATGTCATGTCGGCGGGTCTCAAATGTCAGGAGCTGATTTGAAAATGTCGAATGGCCGTATGTTGGCGGGAAATGGGCCATAGTCGGTGGGAAGTCGGTGCAGAATCGGCTTGATTCAGTTTATGTCCATCGTTGGCCCTACTTCGGACACTCACTTGGGATGACTGGTTATGTTTAAGATTAACACTCCTACTACTACTACAAAGGGTCAAAATGTTGATACTTGCCGCGCAAGGTATATCTATGAACTCTAAGAAGTTGAACACTGTCAAACATTACGTGTAGTAAAGTTATTAATATTTACAGGTCAAAAATGAGTCGACCGTTTTGATTGGTAAGCATTGTCTGATATTGTTCAGGGTGGTCAAAATGACAGATAAAACCAGTCGATGCCCCTGTCATGTCCAATATTTGGGTCAACAATGGTCAAAAACAGACGGTTGACTGATTTTTGACCTCTGTAGTTACTTCCCCTAAAGTGCAGCTGTTAGAAGTATAGAGGGTTGAAATTATATGATTGAGACGCTAATGAAATAGTGCTTAATATACCAGTATTAATTCATGCAGCCATTCTAATGGATTGATCTCTATCCAGCTATAGGATTAGGGAAATGTCCACGGGATGCTGGTGGAGAACATAGGTACATCTTCACTATTCAATACTGTGGGATCGCTGAGGGTGGTTAGAAGTGAGTCTAGGGGTACATTGGCAGCCACAGGTAGCTTCAAACCTTGTTGACACGGTCCTGCTTTGCATTTCCACCCAGTTTCATCAAATTCATTTTTGGCACAGGTGCGGAGTCCGGGGCTGGATTAGTCTTGGTTCAAGGCTGTGTTTGCATGTTTTTTTATGAGGGGCACTATTCCTGCACGAAGCGCTATCGTCAAGCTTTGGGCTTGTGGTGAACTTGTTTAATCTTCTCCTCAAACACGGGGGCACTACTACGCATGCGCCACTTATTATATTATGTAGCGTCTAACATTTTAGTAAACAAATTAAATGATTGTTTAGAAGCGTGCGCACCCAAATTAATGTGGGCGCGCCAGCATATCAAACGGCGATTCATGAAGTTTCCACAAAGACTGTGTGAGATGGCGGTTCGTGTGAACAGCCATGGCGCCCTCCTGCAGCGATGCGGCGGTTGATCGTGTATCGACAACATACAAAGCACGATCTTAGAACCAAGACTATAGGATTGGATAGAGGATATCGTCCTGTGGGTCTTTCCTGGGTTGCTGGTTACGTCGATACTTGCCTCGACCGCAATATTGAATTTCTGCGGACAAGAATTGCCTTCTCCTCTCATATATATGATAATATTGTAATAATAATAACCATGGGCATTTAAGTGTTTGTCCTTTGGACGAACACAAACTATTCCTGATTATTTTGTTGTATGTTACAATTTCATAGACCTAACCTTCTAACTTAAAAATACACAACGTCATCGTGTATTAAGACTCACGATCTTTGCTGGGAACAATGGTTATGCCACTTTTAAAACTGGACATCCACTTGAGGGCACTATACGTGAGTGAATCTATATTTTTAAGACTTTGGACCTCATGTATGATATCTTCGACGCACAAACTTCGAAAATCTTAATTACATCATTTTGTAAATTTAAAATATTGATTTTACATTCAGACTTCCTAAGTTGAACTGGAAGTAGAGGTCAATATAAGGGTCATTCTTTGATGAACTATAACATGGATAACATTCGAGAATATGCCACAATGATTATCAATTTCACATGGTTCAGAAAGATATGAATTTTGACGCAATACAGATCTAAAAACAATGACCCAGAAAAGGGTCGGGTTACACTCAACCTTGGAATCACAGCTCAGATTAATGTTGACCTGGATTCTAAGGGTTCTAATGAAACAAGCATGTATTCAGCATGTATTAAGAAGCACTTATCCATGGCAAGAAATCAAATAAAACAATGTCATTGTTTTTTATGTAACATTCAGTTGAATCATTACCTTTTAAACTGTAAAATTTCCATGAGAAATTGCCATAAATAAGTACATCTTTTATAAGGAACACATGCTTACCTTGTTAGGATGGCTTAGGAGACAACACATTGTAATTTGAAGGGACTAACTGTAAAATGAACAGAAACAAACACGATAATGAAATGATCACTTTTGATTTTATATTTATTCTCTGTAACTGTTGAAAATACATAGTTCATAAATAGTCTTTGTAAAGTTATTGTTTAAATGCTGGCTTTTTAGAGTTCATGTTGTACATGAACTCAGTGACTGAAAAATAACTATTCACATGATAAGGTTATATTCGTGTTGCTGCTGCATAAAATGGTAATAAATTTTCAGTCAATGTGTTTATCTTCTAACAAGGACACACCGATTCCATGCCCAGTAAAGTCTGCTCTGATTGTGGCAATACTGTCCCTTTAATATCTTTACACCAACCCAATGTTTATGGGATTGATGGTCAATTGACTTGCCGGTTCAACTATCCCAACTCTTGCATAAAAATAACTATGACCTTGAATTGGGATAATCTGACAAAATGTATGTAAGGCCTGACAAAGAGTGGGGATGATGTTTACTTATGTTTACACAGCCCAACTCTCAGTAATATACATTTTACTAGATCTTACCTAACAGATATTGTTTATAATAACTACACGTAGAGAATTTTGGGTCTAGGTCCAAAAAATTCCTGTGTACTATGATTGTCATTCTAACATGTTAAAAAATACCTTAAATTAGTTAGATGGCTGATAACGGGTACTGAAAACAATTCTCATGAAGGTAACAGAACTTCTACAGATAGGATAGATCCATATAAATTAATTTGAAACATGCATTAACTCCTTTTTGAAGAATCGACTTCAACTTGGCTCTTGGCCATTGGATCGAAAAGTTATACAGACTCCGAAACACCTCGTAGCAGTAGCAAGTGTTCTTTGGTTTCAATCTGGAGTAAAAAGGGTGGAAAACTTTGTTACAAGTGCTGTGAAGGATTAATACTTGTGTCAGATTAGTGATACGATGGGCTGTAGACAATTACATGTACTATTTATGTACTAATTAAGATACATGTGTATTCAATATATACTGATACTATGATAGTGTATATAATAATGGTGTATTGGTCCCCTTTAAGCTTTTTTCTAGATATTAGAAATTCCTAAATTGTTATTCATAATTAAGGTTCTGCTAATACAAACTCAGCTTGGATGGTGATGATACATGCCTAAGAATTGATGTAGCCAATTAATCACTTATTCAATGTAAAAGAAACAATAAATATTTTAAGCTTTCTCAATAGACCTATGTATCATTGACGTCATCCGCCGCCATCTTAGAGGTAAAATGATGATGAAACAATGGAAAACGCACATTTATACATCGCGCGGCGCACAGATTGGGCTAATGAGCAACCTTCTTTGACCTCTAGCCTGTGAGGTGCCCTCTAAGCGACGTCATGTGCATAAGGTCTATACATGCTTGCTAGAGATTGAGCGACAACACTTACACTGTTTAAAAATTTGGTGCAGAAATAACCAATCAATGTACAGCCCTAATAGTAATATTAGTTTTCCACACTAAATTCTGCCCATAAAAATGCTTTTATTTCTCATTTTGTCTTTTTCTGTTCGGGGGGGATAGGTTATCCAAAGTTAATTAATAATTGTTTGAGTGCAGAAAAGCATACGGATGTTCATCAGCCACAATAATATAAGTAGTGTAAACTGTAGATGTTTTAATCACTACTACACTAGTAACGTTAAATAATAATAGTAGTACTGTAACATCCCCCATGTGTGTGTATTTTGTTAATAAAACAGCGAACAGATCATGTCCACATATCATGGTGACCCCTCCAATTCCATATTTGTACAGAACAATGACATTGACAATGGTTGTACATATGGCTATTAACCTGCAGTCAACTTGTACACACATACACATTTACATGGCCAGCGCACTAATGGACAAAAAGTTAACGTTAGTTTTGTATAGTCATTAGCTTTAGTTGCATACATGTATAATTAATGTAGAAAGCTACATACCTTCAAATGAAACAACAAAAGTAATGAAGGACCTCTTCCATGGCAACTGTGAAACGATTCTCCAACGATCATTGGGACGAAACACAATGATATCGTATCGTCACATTTACAGACCTAACTTTCTAACTCAAAAATATACAACGTCAGTTTTAACACTACGGACAAGTTGTGCGCATGAAACTCCAACTACAATTGCGTTATCAGACATCGTCATTTAAATGAGACTCCGATTAAGTCGCTCGATTAAGTTTGTGTGTGTGTATTATGTACGAAGATATTATGGAGAATCACTTGCGAATCAATGTAGGACTTGGTCACACAGATTGCTCTGTGTTTTGTACACAAGATACAAAACGCGCTATAAATGAGTCATGTCATGACGTCACAAGACATTACAGGCCAAAAAGGCACATCTACAGTACCCTGGCCAAATGCTATAACTTTAGAAAAAAGTTTGATGAACGGGTATACTTCTTGAGCTATGCTGGTAACAGATTGCCTAATTAAATATTCATGTGACCTCTAACTCAAGCCTAATTAATTAAGAATTTTAGTCTATGACATTTACAAACTACGTCAAGCCATAAAAGCTTCCATATGATATATGATTTGACTCTTTTCGTGATATTCCGCGAATGACTTTTGCCACTAAGACTTCTCACGTTAAGGCAATGGGTTTTGGTGGAAATAAAATATAATAATAATAATCTAGACATTTAGGTTTTTGTCCTTTGGACGAACACAGAGCTGTTACACGTTAATGACGTTGTGTTGTTTACATGTTAATGATCTTTGACCTTAGATACTGGAGTATGCCAAGAACTATTTCAACGGGAGACTGATACTGAGGGTGTCTTTGTTTTTGTCCTGTTTGGACTGGAAGGAAAGGTCAAAAGTGGGTCGTGTTTGTGGGTGTATCAGATAAGTTGTGAGTACAGGGAGAGTTCACATGAGCAGTCTTGATCTTGGACTTTGTTTTTGCAAAGGTGTTTGTCCTTCGGACGAACACAAAGCTATTACGATTCATAATGTGTGGTTTATTTTGGCATTTCATTCGTAGAGGATGTTTGCGTGCAGTCAAAAAAATAATAAGAATTCCTCAGTACTATTTTTGTTCTAACATGTTAGCAGCATTGTTTTTTGGTACCCTAAAATATTGATTTTTATTCAAACTTCCTGTTTAAACCGGAGTAGAGGTCATCATTAGAGGTCACGATACCACAGCGCACATTCACAGTACCCATCAAGTCTATAACTGCAAAGTTTGAGTATCGGTGTATACTAGCTTGACAAGGTTCAACATGGTTCATAATTAAATATTCAGATTGTAAATGGAAACCGGATGACATCACAATGTGTGAAATTAAGTTTTTCATACTAAGTTTACACCTACAATTTGAATTGTATAGTTTGGACCCAATACAATAAAGTTGGTAATTTTGGGCCCCTTTGCATTAAAAAAAGGTACACCTGTAATTTTGCAACGCTAGAACAATGATTATGTCACTTTTAAAACCGGTCACTTGAGGGCGCTTATATGAGTTTTATGGTGGACAGGTCTTAATAGATTTGTCAACTACCAAATTAAGAATTGTTGACTGGTAATGCACAGGCTATAGAAGATAGGCGCTTGTGGCTTAAGTTGACATTCGTGCTGGTCGTAAGCATAGCCCAATTGAGGAACAGTTGATCAAAGTTGACAATTGGATGGTTTTGGGAAATAGAGGCCGCTATACGTGAGTGAAATCTATATTATAGCTGGCAATAGCATACATAGTCAACCTCCGGCCGTACACATATACACACATGCGGCAGGCCAGCACACTAATGACAAAATGTTAACGTTAGTTTTGTATAGTCATTATCTGTATACTATAAAATTATGCATGTATAGGTTTCACTAATAGATTTAGACGTCATAAGAGACTCATACAAAAATCGTTGGCCAGATCGTCGTTCACTTCACCGAATAATCCTAACGTTAACGTTTAAACAACGACAGAAGTCTCACATGTACGGACACGTTGGCATCACTGCGGTCATCGGGCAAACCGCTGGTACATAGGTTACCGGAGGAGGAAAAAATTCACAACGAAAACTACGTTCCAGAGAGAGACTCGTTTTAAATAGACCTCGCTTCAGCCCACCGTGATATTTGTGCGTGTACTATATGTACAAACACATTGAAGATTCATAGCATGATTAATGAAGTAGCTGGGTCACATTAGTGCATGTGTTTTGTACACAGATACAAAACGCGATATAAATGATGTGTCATGATGACGTCACAAGACATTACAGGCCAAAAGGCACATCTACAATAATCCTACAAATGTATAACTGAAAACAAGTTTGATGATCGGGTGTATACTTCTTGAGCTATGGTGGTAACAAGATTGCCTAATCTAAATATTCACGTGATTTATAACTAAGCTAATTAATTAAGAATTTTAGTCCTAATGACATTTAGAAACTACGTCAAGGCATAAGCTTCCATATGGTATATGATTTGACTCTTTCTTTTAATCCTAAGAAGGACGTTTGCCGCGCACAAGGGGCCCACGCTATGGCAATGGGGTTTTGGCCGGAAAGAATAATAATAAAAAACATATAAAAATCCCGACGAAAACAATAGCTGTTCCGACCTACCAGGTCGTAACAGCTAATAAAAATCCCGACGAAAACAATAGCTGTTGCCGCCATTAGCGGAACAGCTAACTAGACATTTAAGTGTTTGTCCTTTGGACGAACACAGAGCTGTTCCGATTATTTTGTTGTATGTTGAAATTTACAGACCTAACCTTCTAACTTAAAATACACAACGTCAAGTAT
>CM055816.1:28004411-28021489 GCA_029582265.1 Zoroaster sp. YZ-2022 | reverse complement strand
TAGGGTTTAAATTTTTTGAAAACTGGAGGTATAACTGAATTGCTCTGATGCGTCTGAAACGTAGGTTGTCCTCCAGTTCTTCAAACAATATGAAATTCACATGTAATTATAATTAACCTCCTCATGCAAAAGCTACAAGTCTTACTTGTTTATGACTTAATATAAACAGATTGAGAATTGTTTTTGTGACAAGGTTTGATTTACTGAAATATTGTACACAGGTATACTAAATTTGATCAGTGGAGCGTTATATTTCTTGTTCACAAAGCTTACAACCTCACTTTGTGGTTTTGGGTGGATGTGTGAGGAAGGATCTGCTTGTTGCAAGATGTGGCTAAATTAAAACACTTTTTAGTAAAAAGAAGTGATGTATAGAAACCTTTATTATGAAGTGCTAATTGGGTTCATTGTCCACACTAATGGGGCCAGAATGTGTGACATTTTAATAAAAACAGGATGTGAAAGAAAATGTTTGTGCACATTCCAATTTACCCGACCACATTAAAGATTGTGCCTATCAAAATGTAAGAACAATATAAGTCCTAATAACATGAAACAGACATTTTGTCACAAAATTTCTGTCCATATTAGCAAACAAACATATCAAAGCTGTCTTAAAACCCTAAAGATTGCCTTAGTGTTTGCCTCATAGCCATTCAAACAGGCCTGTGGGTGTAAATGAACAAACATATTTTATTAAAAAATTCCAGATATAATTAGAAAAAATGATATTGTTTGGTAAGCATCATTCATTCATTCAAGCCCGACATCGAAGCAGGCCATTTTCCATAAGCACACAGTATAAGCTGATAAATTTAAAAGAAAAAAAGAACAAAATATTCCTTTATTGTATTCTCCCTGTCAAAGTAAAAGATATAACAATTCATAGCATGGCCCCATTAGTTGTGGACAGAGTCAGACCAAGTATGTGTAACCAGTTTTTCATAAATGTTTTATTAGTTTTCAACTTTCATAATTTAGAAAATGTTTTCAGTTTTATGCAATAAAACATTTTGAAAATGTTGAACAGTTTTTTTATTTGTGCAATTTTTAAAATTTAAATATTATTACTATAATTAGTTCCTTGACAACCTCAACTCCCTAAGCTTTTTTGTTGTTCAGGAGTTAGGTTGTTCAATCTATAATTATTTGTTATTACTGTAATTTAATTTACAGTAACAATGGCACTACTACTTTACTGCATGCATTTTACAGTATCTGTATTTATCATAACGTATACAGTATATTATTGTTTGTTGCTGTAAGATTTAGAGTAAGTTACTACAACCATGCCAGTAACTTACTGTACTTGCCTGAGTAATTTATTTACAGATTATTAATATGAAATTTTACAGTAAGTTACTGGCAACTCAGCTGCCAGATAACTTTCTACTGTAATTCTGAGTTATACAATTTTTTACAGTGCATTGTTAAATTAAAACAATTGTTAAATTAAAACACCACAGGATTTGCATATGAATGTGGCAGGGCTCTGTTCTAATCCTAAGGGTTATTGACATTGGGGTTAAGTATGGTCGCCAGCTTGACACTTTAAGGACTATGTCAGAATAACTGATATGATGGGTCTTATCAATAACCATTCTCAAATTCAACAAGATCTCTTGTCAACCGAATCCTTCCCATCCTATAGGTGTAACAGACCTTTAATTAATCAACCGTAGCCATCTTTGCTTCATAATACACAAGTCTGTACACAGTTCATGAGAACCCAGACATGAGGTACAGGCCAACTGAACAGTGCACAGGGTGTTCTCACAAATGTGATGTTTCAATCATAACTGATACCGCCTGTAAGATAGGAACGTAGACTATGGTAGACGTGTGTTGAGGAACAAAACAATACACAGTAAGTGGACAATAATGGTTTTCCATTGGGGTAAAACAATATATGAATAATTTGCGCCCTCCCCGACCAGACGTGGTCGTTTATTGTGCTGGATCTGGACTGTATCCGACGCGCCACTGGGGCGTACTGTTAAGCAAAACCATTTGGTAGTATTTTTAAGGTTTATATCAGGCATTCAAAGTGACACATCCGCACTGCCGTGGGGGGCACCTCCCAACCCATCACTTTAAAAAAGGACCTGGGTCTCCTACTTTTCAACCAAATTAATCATGTAGCCTGTGAGTGAATGATTTTCCTAAATTATTAAATAAAAAATTCCAAAATATGCAATAAATCTTTCAAAAAAAATGATATTTTAAAAAAAAAATTAATAAATTTTCAGAAATTTCCTTCAAATTGTCCAAAATGATTTTTAATTTCTTAAATTTCATTATAATATTTTAAAAATCAAATTAATGTTTCAAACCCAAATGATTTGTTTTTTATTCAGGTGGAGGTGGTTTGGGGTCATGGGGAGGGTTAGGATAGGGAGATCCGTTTGAAGAATTGGTCAATGGAATGTTGACGATTAGGATAAACAAAATCTACAACAATGGAACAGGAGCTCAAATCAAAGGATGGGGTATATCCCCAGATTAATTTGGATCAGATAACCACAATTATCCACCGATAGTATGCCACCTAACTACGGTCGTTTCTAATCACAGTCGTTTCTGCTGGGGATAACCCAATGAAGTCATTGTGGCATACGTAGCATAGATAGAGGAAACAGGCTTTTCAACCCCACCCGGGACACCCCAAGAGATCGTAGCGAATCCAACACTGGTCGATAACGCTGTTGGTTCCAAATTGGGCACGAAGATATAATGATCGGGGAAGTCATTGTGTATACGCTGTAGCTAGAGGAGAAATCACCTTCCTATTATGCTCGCCAGCCACCTGACACACCCCAAGGATCGTAGCCGGGAGATCACTTACTGGTTGCTGCTGGTTCAGAATTGGGCACGAAAGGATATGATCAGACCGTAGTGGAAACACGTTAAACCCCATTGACTTTTTGAGGTGGGCAGACATAGGAGAGGCGCTTTTCAGAATGGTAATCTTTGTCTTGTAACTGCAAGCAAGTTCACTCAATCTAAACAGCTCCTCTCAGCCACTCTCTTTGTCGAGGAGGAGATGGAGGAGCAAGGTGTGGACAGGGGAGAGAGGAAGGGAGCAAAATGCTGTGTAATCCGATAAACATGAGGTAAATATAAGCTTTCCCCAAAATGAGTAGCTGGAGGACGGGATGCCCCTTGTTATTTATTTGGTAACTTGGCATTTGATCCCCTTCCTCCCCACCCTGAAGTCTCCTCCCTTCCTCCCGGACCCTCTACACCCATCTAACCCTCCTCTTTCCTTTTCCTCTCCCTTTTCCCTCCCCTCCCTTCCTTCCCACCCTCCCATTCCTCCACCCACCCCACCCAACCCCTCCCTATTCAGCATCAAGTCGAAATGAATGAGGAAAAATTTATCTCTGGTCCACTAAATTTTCGCCTTTAATACTGAAATGAAAAAGATTTTTTTAAAACAGTGTCCCTTTGTAATGTTATGTTAGATGTCCCCAATAATGTCAGAGAGAGGTTTAGTTATCTATGATCTCTGTAAACTCTCGGGTTTGCCATTTGTCCTCATCTCCGTCCAGGTCACGTGGTTGAAAAGTTTAGAAGACTTTCGTTTTATACACAAACTCAGAAATGAAAGAAACATTTTGTATTCGGTTCCCTACCTCAGTTTATTGTACTTGGATTCAACCAGGTTTTTCAACAGTATTAAATTTAATTAATTGAGATTATCCAACATTTTCGACATTTTGAGTACTCCAGCATTTTCAAGACAAAATAAGTGCCAAACACGTCCATTATTCTCCTTTGAAAATGTCACAGGGAAATTGTGGATGGCCTCTGACAGCTAATTAATAACATATCAATGCGTTATGTACAGGCAATTTCTTTTTAATTACAACGATTGTTCTCAAAGATTTGGTTATTCCGGGTGCTCAAAGTGAGTTGATTTGGAAAATATATTTCAATTTTGAAAATGCTGTTTAGTGTTTGGCAATAAGAGTTGAAAGAATGGTTATATAGAGAGAATTTTAATGAATTTATGACATTACATCATAAATTCATAAATTATTTTATAATGGTTTCTCATTTTTAAAATGACATGTTTTTACTTTAGTGACCAGCATCGCTTGAGCATGGAATATATTAATATCTTTAAACAGACTTTAATTCTAAAATTAATTACAATTGTAAACAATTCAAATCCATTTGTCAACAACGACAATTAAAAATTCTGCAGACTATTTATGTTTTGTTTTTCATCAGTCACTTTCCTCATTATGTACACTCACGTGAATCAGAGAAATAAAAGAGGGGTCCAAAACATAGAATTGACGGGTGCTTTTAATTTGCCAAGGATATTTCCAAAGTCCGCAGAATTCAAACAGATTGTAATTGTTGATAAGAGATCACTGGATATATGTAACTTCTCTAAATGGTTATCATTCAAATATTCATTTAAAGAGTTTTCCCAATAAAGATTTCTAAGACAGAGATATGCTGACAGATATAATTTCACAACATTTTGCCCGGGGTATTATTTTAACAATTACTGGCTAATAAGAATGTAAATAGAATTCTTGTATTATTACTTCCATTTTGTTTTTGTATATACATACATATGTGCAATATTTCTTTTGCATGTTTGAATTTTGTACTTTTTGTTTTTTTTTTTTAGTATTTATTATTATTAATTGTTAATAAGACCATGTAATAAATAATAAACTAGTGATATCCTCCTTTCAAATCGAAAAATTAGGTCAGGTTGATTCACTTATTTATTTATTGTTATTTTCTACACACAAAGGATACAACGATGCTGCTTTCACTGTAATCTAGTTTTGGAAACCTAGACTCAACTGGGATTATTTACCGTTCATATCCATCGTGAATATACTGGGAGTGAAGTATGCAGTTTGGGAACTACCTACTCATTTTTTAATTTTTAATTTAATTTTTTTTAATTATTAGACAATTATTTAACCAATTATTGGATATAAATATATAAATAGAAATCAAGTCAGGCCTAATCCATTAGGTCTGTGCAAGGACGATCACTTTAATTTATATTTTGTTTACATGGTCTGTTATTTGTCACATTTTAGTATTAACCTTTTCGGTAGTAAGTAAAATCTCACTAAACAAAGCTAAACACACCATTCATATTATATGATTTAGACCCGTAGACTAGTTTGAAAATAAGGAGGATGGGATGGCTTAAAGAGATTGTATACAACACTATTAGTAATATGTCTATAAATGCATCCATACTTTATAAGAATGAAGAGATATTTATACAATAAATGTGAAAGTTTCAATTTATTCTCGCCTTTAACTGAGAAAGAATGCGAACACGTTATCAGATTTGTTTGCATGTATTCAAATGCAGAAAATGGATCCATTCCAAATTTCCAGGTAATACATATCTCTACAAGTTTTACAGAATCCCAGATTAAAATAATTCTCCTCTAGATGTTTGGTACGAGCAACAACTTCACCAGATAAAGTGAAGTTTTTAGATTAGTAATTCTTTAGTAATCATGTAATTGAGTGTTATTTGCAAACGTGTACACTTACATTGAGATTTTTTTTCCAATGGAACCTCAATACACATTTGTCGCAATTGATGTTTCAAAGTATATTTAGTTTTAAAAAAACAGAGCAAGTGCAACATGTCTGGGAAGGCGGGGGGGGGGTCATTTCTAAATATATAGATCCCCAGTTTACGGGCCAGTGTTTACGATACTAATAGGATTAACATTGACAAATATTGTGTCATTTCAGTGCAGTGCATACATTTATAATCATAACTACCATATCTTCAGACAAACTTTAAACAATTGCAAATATATTTTCTCTATGACCAACAGCTCTGAAAATGCGCACAACTTTTCCATGAACAGGGCTGAAGAGAAAGCCAGTGCGGAATTTCATGAAAAGCAAAGGAATTATTGTGTAATCGCTGAAAAGGGTCAAAGCCTTTTTCACGATTCCTAGCTTTGAAAACTTCATTAAGTGAATCTAATAAGACAAATATCAGTTCATTCAGTGTTATGTATTTCTGATGATATAATGTACCGTGACAGACATAAAATGCTTTCAATTCAGTTTTCAAGAAGATAACTTCATTTAAACTTCTATCTTAATGTCCAAAGTGACAGAACATTAGTTTTTTAAATATACGTGTCCCAAACATTCAATTCGCTATATTTACCGGCAAGTCCGGGTACAGTTATATTCTTCCCCTAATAGTAAGAAAGTATCAACTCATTATTGTTATTGACATTGTAAAACCACCGACATTGTAAAAAGCACTGTTAAACATTGCTATCGTAGGTGTGTATTATTTTGAAGAGCAATGAATCCAGCTGCATCATCAATGCATTCATTCACTTAATTTATCGTTATCCATATCCAGTCTTTATCAATTATATAGCGTTGCCGACTACGGCTGTTATCGTACGGTATCTCCATCCCGTACCGATTTCGGATTTCAACAGAGAAATATAGTACACACTGTGCATTTCTATTTGCTATATAATATACATAACACATTATACATTGTACATATATTACGGGCGTATGTACATCTATCCAACGAGTGGTCATTAGTCTGTATTACACTTATACATGTACATACAGTGTGTATACATATGGATTCATGCACTGTGGGGCAAGAAAATTACGCGACCAAACCAAGTTCCTGATACATCTGGTCAAGGCTATCAATTATATTGTTAATCCCCAAGAGATTTAATTTTCCGAAATGGTGAAACAGTTTCATTAAGTCGTTATTTTTTAAATATTAAAATAAAATGAAATAAAACCGAACTTTCAATATGAGGTTTTTCAAAATTTAAAGAACAAAATATTAAGTGGTTTCCATTTATAATTATAAAAACGTAAGTGGGTACAAATGTGATATCTTTTCATTCCAGCTCAAATACAAAATATAAGGCCTATAATATCATATGTTTTATTTATTTATAATTATTTATAAATAAATGATAAAGGTATTATGCAAGATGTAAGTTAGTGACTGATCAGCGGCAGATGGAAACACACATATTTATGTTTTGACCGCCAAATAAAACTATTATTTTATATTCTGTTTTTCCAGTATGTTTCCGTAATTTCCGTAATTGGTTACACTTGGTGTACTTATGCCCATGTCTGTTTCACGCATTTTCATGTTGATGCTTTGAGAGTATTCCAGTTGTTATGCTAGTGATACCACACGATGCCTTGGGACCCTTTAACACAATCCCTGCTCCATCCTGGGTAAATAACGACCATTTAAGTGAGAGTCGACATTTATTAAAACCACCAGGGCTCCTCTTCACGGATTGTGCACAATTCAGCCCTGACGCATCATTGTCATTATCCCTTCGTTGGGAAGAAGCGAATTCCTCAGATGCCCAAGAGGGAGAGTCACCAGCAGTGCTGGTTACATCGTATTCGCCATAATTCAGTGTGTACTTCTCACCAGTGATTTGGAACTGTATATTTCGCGAATGCTGTACCGTCACTTTCAATCTGTAGAGATCTCGGCGTGCGGAGGTCCCATGTCCTGTGTGATTTTATCAGATGTCAGACTCACCAAGTGGTATCATTGTTTCAACCAATGCTCCCCTGCTTAGATCACTGAAACCAGACTTATACTCACTCCAGTCACGATAAAAGTCAATATTGCCGTCCTCTGCGCTGAAACGCAATCCATCCGCTCAGCCATCATCAATGTCCATTTCACAATAGACTTTGAGACCACAGCAGAATCCGTCTGGGTAGATCTTGTAGACACCACTTGTGCGGTAAACCTGCGTCCATTAGCCCTTTACAAACTTCTGTAAGCGATCAATCTCAGGTAATGAGAGAGAGATGTGTGTCTTCATTTCATCATCGACAGTACACACTTACACCTCTTGATCTTCAACGAATGATCTCAGGATACTTCAGCCTTGTGAGTTATTTCCCTGGCCACAGTTTATTGCATTCATAGGAAGTTAAACGATCTTACAACAGTTCTTATCCATGTTATACAGTCTCGTCCGCACATGACGTGTAATAAGGGTACAGTTTTCTTTGGCACATACGTGAAGTTTTTGAGTGCTCGGTTGTTCTGGGGAGATATTCGTTTGTAAGCCCAATTATTGACCTCCCCAAGCTACCGGTCGTTTGTGATATCAGTGGTACCATATAACACGAACATCATTTTGAAATGGAGTACGCACATCAAGAGTACTTGCTGCGTCATCTTTCAATGTATTGTTTGTATATGGGTGAAAATGTTTTCAATGTGAAATCCAATTAAATAAAGTAGAACTATCAGTTTATATTCAATCAAGTATTTCGGTATCATCGGTTGACCAACTGTTTGAGTTGAAACACTATACTGCACAAAATGTAGAAATTTGTAACAGCATCGAAACCGATGAGTGTTTATATTGAATGTTTATGATCCAGCGGATTGCATGCGTAAAGCACCGATTGAGTCAAATAAGTACTGCTGAATGGTGATTTATCATGTAATACCTGATTGGCTAGATGACAGAAACTTGATGAGGCTCAGCTTTCATGCTTGTTTTTTGTTGCTCGCCACAAATTGGTTAAAGATTGATTCAATAATAGATAGTCCCAATACCTGAATTGTTTTTAATGGTTTGAGGAAAATAATTGTTTTTTCCTTTTATGAATTAATGCCTATGTGAATTTGTTTAGCACATAAAATGTTTGGATAATTACTTGATAATTACTGGGACATTATTCGTTTTGTGTTAAGGTTTATGTTAATCCAGTGAAGGATTCGATATTTGTTATAATACAATTTCACACAATTTTCAATAGAAAAATAGAATATGTACATGTATAAATATGTATAAATACCTGTACATATTATGTTGGTGTCTGTATTGTACAGACAATATCGAATATCAAAGAGTAGTATTGGCTCAAGTGTCAATATCCTAATCTCTGCAATGCCACTGGTGGAGGTGCAAGGGATTACTGCTAGCAACATAAGTATCCTATTAAAGACTAGTCTTAGTTCAAGTCTGGTTTGTTTTGTTCATAAACATTCACATTAGACTTAATTTAATCCTGAATGTAAACTTCGTCTGTATTGTTCAGAATAGACTCACTTGAAACTGACATATTTCGTTTGCACGTTATCATTACATCATCAATACGGCATGCGTTATTTATCAATACCAACAACGTCCGATCGCGACGAGACTTAAGAAGTATGAAATACGAATATTTGTAAGGCTAATTCTGGAAGTTACATAATTATTACTCATGGGTGCCAAATTACATTTATAAAATTTTACTATAAACAAATCCTTACGTTTCACGTTTTGGTGTGTTAATGAACCACTCATACCTCTAAAAATGTTATCAAAATCAGAACAGCTGATTTTATGTAAAAAACAAAAACAAAAATAAAAATTTATACAACAATAAATACATTTACACAAGTGAGTATATTCGAGCAGAGGTCTCCATGTTCTCATCCCGGTTTCTGGACTGGCCTCGCCGCGCTGGCAGGGTGAGAAAAACACTGGTGTTCAATGAACAAAGAATTTTTTTTAACTATTATGTATGCCAGCCATCAGCACCAGATCAAGAAATAATTTTGCAGAAAAGCGTGTTTCTAATGACATGAGATCAACGTTTATTTCAACAAGATATTAATTAACATTTAATTATTAATGCAAAAACTAAATTATTAAGAGGGATATCAAAATCAACAAATTTAATAAATTTTCCACAGGGGGAGTTTCACAGACTGTAGCCAGTGTACGTAAACGGCTTCGGCGAAGCTGATGGGTCGGGGTTCCTCGGTGCCCAGGCTGACGGATGTTGTGCTGGCAGGCTGAGAAAACACCGGTGTTCATTGAAACGATATGTAACCATCAAACCAGATCAGCAGAAAAATGATTATTTAGAAACATTTATTTCTTCCAACTTCATAAAGAAAATACATTTTCATTATTTGTTCCAATTCATATATTAAGACAGATGCAACAAATCTATAAGCTGTAAATTAATTTTTTAAAATAAAAAATAAGCAACTAAACAAAACAAATTAAATAATGTTAACATGTAAGGAAATGAGGAAGGAAAGCTTTTTACTCTTCCCAAACACAAACAAAACACAATTAACAGGAAATATATACAAGACAAACACAAGTCCAAAAAAAACAGGAGTAAGACTGGATGTAGCTTTGGAGCTGGATGTAATATATACAATTCTAAATAATACTTTTTTAAGTTTTTGGCCAAAAAAGATGTTGAAACAGCTTGTGTCTTAAGTCTGTACAAACACGACTCTGTAATAGGCTACTTTTTGCGAATGAGTTGTCCTACTAAAGTTAACATAAATATTACCATTTGATGAACTACATGAGTCTCATAGGAGGAATGAACAGAAGTGTTAATGTAAACCAAGATCAGCGGCGGCACCAGACCTGTTAAACTGGGGGAGGGGAGGGGACAAGCTTAAAATTTATGGGGCAAACATTAACCTTTAATGTAATTTTGTACTGCTGAAAAGCATTGACTTACCATCGGTGAAAAAATTGGGGCAAAGAAAAAACCGGGGCATTTTCCTCCCCGTCCCGCCGCCACTGACCAAAAATTGAAAACTAATACAGGCAGTAAGTTATGAATATATTTCAACCTAAATTTCCTAAATTAAGATAATAGATGTTTCTCAGTTTTAAAAGTTTGAGATTTTCAAATAAAGGATTTTCAAAATAAAAGATCACGGGAACCAACCTTGTTTACAATGCGAACTGCTCGTTTCTGTAGAAACCCTAACAAAATGCAGTGGGGTTTACCCTAAGTAAGAATTGCATAATTCAAATCAGGGTGTTAGAAGAACTGTTTTCAGCAAAAGAGTTTCAATCGTGTTACAATATAAAAACATTTTTAAAAAATGTTACTAGACAAAATATTAACATTTTGATTTAATTTTGCCTGCACTGACGTGTAGGCACTGCATACTCAGTGCTTTCCAAGTGTCTGTAAAATTATAGGCGGCTCAGGTGGGAATCGAACCCACGTCCTCCTGCTGACTATTGCAGACGTCTTAACATCTTTTAATTGAAACATAAACCAAAGACTCAATTACTGGAGGAAGTATTTATAATATGAATAAGATTATTTGCCCTGCGTGCCTGCAGTTTTAAATTATACGCGGCGTAACAAGCACAACTACACTTCGTGTAGTAGGTTATAAAATCGTTAATTACATGGCAAATGAACTGATTTTCCAATGTTATCAATTTTTAACTTGTTTCAGAGGGTCTAGAGATGTTTTCTATCAATTTTTTTTTAATTTTTATGTTTTTCTTAGAAAATTAATTACTTAATTAACACTAAAAAAACTAATTTTTCCTAAAAAACTCATTTTTAAACACAAAATCTGTACTTTTTTCACTCACAATAGTAGTCAAGGCCACAAATACAACATCCTGCCATGTATACAAACCCATGGCCCATTCATAAAAGCCACCTGCTATCGAAGAACATCATCAATAACTCAGATACCGCCATCATCCGGACCCCCCAACAGCCATCCCCAATATCAACCCCACCAACATAGACGTTTTTATTGGTCTAAATACCTCAGAGCTGTCAAACAGCCATCACATTTGTTTTTGACGACAGACCAATATTATCTTTAACAGTCCAAACAGTACAGACACCTTTTATAAGCAGGGATGGATCCAGGGTAGATGAAATGAAAATGAGACATCGTACAGCAAAAAGGGGTGAAACTGCCTAAAAGAGGTCCACATATATAAAGTATAGGGTAAATTCATTACAAGGTGATGAATGGACACTTGTCCTCTTTGCCTGCCTCCTTTATCCGCTAAACTTCCGCCTGGCTCCCCCGAACTGCCAATGATACTTAGTATTAGTTTTCATGAAGCCATAAGCAAATGCATTTGTGCCTTTACGTGGTGTCTGATGAGGGCATAAGGTTTAAAAGTGGCGGTGATTTCTCGAGACGACGAGAGGGATGGCATAAGTAGGACCCCTAGCTAACCTAGTACACCTCAAAAGATCCCATGTTATTACACGCAGTACAATAATTAAAGCTAAACAGCAACATAAAACATCCGTTGTATGTTATGTCAATACAATACACCAACGAAATAAGAATTACCGCAGAAAATACGTCTTTAGGAAGCAAACTCCAAAGTTTCCCAAGTTTCCCACGTGCCTGCCCCCAGCCGAGGTCTGTGCCCCCAGGTGCCTTCATTCAAAATTTTGAAAATAGACACTCGTCACGCATTTTAAAAAGTCGTTAAATTACATATTATGATGATTATAAACTGCCCCCTTGACCCTGCCCCCTTCCCGATCCGCCAATGGTTCGAGACGCAATTGCAATTGCAATCGCGTGTTGAATTTGAATTTCAATAACATTAATTTACTGAATTTCAATAACAATCAATTACTAAATTAAACGTCAAGGCCTTTGGACTTGAACTGGCTCATTAAGTGGAAACACCCGCAGTCGGCTTGGAAATAATATATGAGAGGTTTCAGCTCTTACTGAGAACAGACTAGTGAATTTTAAGCGGTTTTTGTTCGGTATTGTTGTCCTTGAAACGGTAATTATCTCAAACAAAATGACAATAAAACTACCGAATATTACATCAATCATTTGTCAGTGAGAGATATGAAATCAATAAATTCGAAGCCTTGATGACAGGACAATTTAGTGTTTCATTGCGTTTTTCCGCACGCTGTCGGCTCGTATCATATGAGAGGTTTCAGCTCTTACTGAGAACAAACTATTGCATTTTAAGCGGTTTTTGTTCGGTATTGTTGTGCTTGTAACGGTTATTATCTCACACAAAATGACAATAAAACTACCGAATAGTAATATAAATCGTTTGTCACCGATAGATATGAAATTAAAAATTTTGAGTTTTTTTACTTGGCAGACTATAATATTATCTGTAACAGTCCAAACAGTACATCCCAGTGGGCACACGACGTCTCTAAGACTTCTTTTAGACTTAAATTACTGACGTCTTATAAATGTCTTGTTTTGGTCGTAGGCCTATATGCAAAACAAAACGACGTCTTTTTCTGATCTGACGACTAAACGACGTCTTTTCCCAACAACTAGACGATTAAACGACGTCTGTTTCTGACGACTAAAAGACGTATTTTAGTCGTCGGCACTGTAAAACAATTCCTGGTACCATATAGCTGCCAGGAAGATCACAGTAAATTTTACGGTGGAAGTTTTACAAATTGTGCCGTACATTTAACGGGATTTTTGTATGGATGAAACGCTGCATCTGCTATGGGATGGATCTACAGATGCTGGAATTAATCAATGCACCTGCTTATTGTACACAATGTCTTTCACTAACCTACACATACACATGTATCCTTTAAACTGTCTTTTCGAAACTCTTTTTAGTCATGGTGGCATGCAATTATCATCTATATTTCAATATTTAAAATTTTGAATGTACTTTTTTACATAAACGTAGAAGAGAACATCAAAATCGTACTTTTTTAATCATAAAATTAACGCTAAATAAATTATTTGAAAATGACCTTAAATCACACATTTTTACATATTTAAACATTGGAAATGATTCGCGCGCAAAGCTATGTCAAAGTAAGGTCAGATCATTTACATACCTTTTATAAGCAGGGATGGATCCAGCGTAGCTGAAATGAAAATGAGACATCGTACAGCAAAAACGGGTGAAACTGCCTAAAAGAGTTCCACATAATAGGCCTAGGGTACATTTATTGCAAGGTGATGAATGGGATCCTCTTTGCCTGCCTCCTTTATCCGCTAATCTTCCCCCTGGCTCCCCCGATCTGCCAATGACACTTAGTATTAGTTTCCATGAAGCCATAAGCAAATGCATTTGTGCCTTTACGTGGTGTCTGATGAGGGGGTAAGGTTTAAAAGTGGCGATGATTTCTAGAGACGACGAGAGGGATGGTATAAGTAGGACCCCTAGCTAACCCATTGCCCCACACGACGACTTTGAATCTCTCGATCCCCGGAACCCCTAGATTTTTAATTTGTATATTTTCTCGTTGTTATTCTGGCTACGTACACAAATGTACTGCCCACTTTTTCTTTATAGAATTCTAGAATAAATCGTTAAGTGTTATACTTGCACGTGATGTATATTTTGTAAAATAATAGAAATACACCAATGGCTACCATGTCAGCAATACAATCCTTTTGAAATCATGGAAAACAGTTCAGTCTTTGTAATAACACATTGAATTATTATTGCCTTGGAGTCACAAGTTGAAAACAAAGTGTGCGTGCTTTCAATACGCGCGCGTATTACGCATATAAGTTTTGAAAAGGATAAATCCAGTGGTAAGATCATACCTCTCGCTCTGTCTTCTTCATAAGTTATATATGCATTTGTGTACGTAGGCAGTGATTAATGAAATTTCAAGAAATTTAAGAAGAAAGTTTCAAAGTTTTATATTTGATTAATTGCTTAGTTGTTAGTTGCTATTTCTTTTTCTTTCATTGAAAATGGCTAAATTGTTGTTATAACGTATTATAACATCATAGCAATGAGGCAGGTGTTGCGGGATTCAAGGTTAAAAATAAATAGGCCAAGATTATTATATCCAATGGCCACCACCACCATCACAGGGTTAAGAGATGAATATGTTGTGCTAGCTGAAAATAAGAAGACAAAATCTGCAAACTATTGCGAAATGTCAACCTGTCAGTTCCGGTCCATTGCAAACTCCTACTGGTATGAATAACAACAAGATTCAATTTACGCTATTAAGAGGAAAAACCATTAGACTAATTAATGGCTAACTATTAGCGTTTCCCCTGCGAATGGATTGTAAATAATATATTATGAGATTTTACGCTCTTATAAATTCACTGCGATCACGATCAATATCACACAAAAAATAAAATTTAAAAAAAAACCAACATGTGATATTGATAAAAACGATTAACTTTACTCACATGTTTAAAGCTACAATTATTACTAACAACAATCCAATGTAAAGTGAATAAAACAATAATTTCAACAATAATAACATTTGGCCTGAAGGCCCTACTCCATTTTAAATTTAGAAATGGGTTTGATATCAGTTGAGAAAAATGTGACAGAATTACATGAGATGAAACACGTGCACGTGTAAACATGTTAAAACCTACCAATTGAAAAGCAAGACATATTTTTATGTCTAAAAACATATGGTTTTGTGTTATAAATTATATACAATATGCACTAAATAGCCTCAGATTGCACCAGAGAGCATCTACAACCTAAAAATTTCCCGGGGCCTCAAAGCAGCGGCTCCCGGACCCCTACGTTGTAATTGTGGCTTGAGGCCATGCGCCTGCACAGAGATTCGTTCCCTCATACAAATGCCCCACTTATATAATTTCATCATGGCTAGAACACTGATCTTCAGACAAGAAGATTTCAAAAAGATTCTTGACCTCGTTTTATACAAGACTTTGTTCAAACTTCTTTCAAAATGTCAATTATAATTGTACAATGATTGTATATAAGTTGTGATTAGCTGAAGGCGAATCCAGGCAGCAGGAGCCCAATGAAAGGGGTAAAACAATACACTGACAAAACGGTGGACACGCATAGAACATGTATGGCAGAAAGATCTCCCTCCCCCAATCACCACCTTATCAATACACCAAATGGTTTAAGATTATAACACCATTATAAGGAATTACTAGTCAAAAGTATTTTGGACTTGAGCAATAGCTCATTAAGTGTTCTCACCACGTAGTTGGTTTGTACATAATATAATAATATGAGAGTATTCAGCTCTTACTGAGAACAGACTATTGAATTTTAATGGTAATGGTGTGTTGGTAACGATTATTATTTTCCATACGATATAATAAATTATAGTAATAACATTTGTCAAATTTGAAGTCGTTTTTGACGTTGACAGGCAATTTAGTGTTTCATTAAAGTGTCTCCACCTGCAGTCGGCTTGTAAATTATTTATGGAGAGGTACAGATTCAGCGCTAGATTTTTATGACAGACTAATATTATCTATAACAGTCCAAACAGTACTGACGCTTTTTATAAGCAGGGTGGATCCAGGGGTAGCTGGAAAATGAAAATGAGACATCGTACAGCAAAAAGGGGTGAATTGGCTTGCCTAAAAGAGTGTCAGTACATATATAAAGCACAGGCATTACATTGTAATTGCGGAGATGAATGGACACTTGTCCTCTTTGCTCTGCCTCCTTTTATCCGCTAATCCTTTTCCCACAGTTCACCCGATCTGCCAATAATACTTGGTATTAGATTTTCATGAAGCAAACAAGCAAATGCATTAGTGTGCCTTTACGTGGTGTCTGATGAGGAGGTAATGTTAAAAAGTGGCAGTGATTTCTAGAGACGACGAGAGGGATGGTATAAGTAGGACCCCTAGCTAACCTAGTACCCCTACACGACTCTGGATCTCTCCCGTTCCTCCGAAACCCCTAGATGCCCAGACTGACATTCCCAATTGAAATATGTAGGATTTTTAATTTGTTTATTTTCTTGTTGTTATTCTGTCTATGTACACAAATGTACTGCCCACTTTTTCTTTTTCTTTCTAGAAGAAATCGTTAAGTGTTATACTTGGACGTGATGTATGTTTTGTAAAAGAATAGAAATATACAATCCTTTTGAAATCATGGAAAACAGTTCAGTCTTTGTAATAACACATTGAATTATTATTGCCTTGGAGTCACAAGTTGAAAATAAATAAAATGGCTAAATTGTTGTTATAACGTATTATAACATCATAGCAATGAGGCAGGTGTTGCGGGATTCAAGGTTAAAAATAAATAGGACAAGATTATTATATCCAATGGACAATTCACCCAGATCGCTGTGGTTAGAGATGGAATATGGAAGCTTTAGCTGGAAAATAAAGAAGACAAAATTTGCGAACTATTGCGTAAATGTCAACCTGTCGTCTTCGGTCCATTGCAAAACTCCTACTGGTATGGATAACAACAAGATTCAATTTACGCTTATTAAAAGGAAATTTATTAATTAATAAATGGTAACATTTTTTTCGCTTTTTTATTTTAAAAAATTTA
>CM055816.1:27964696-28003911 GCA_029582265.1 Zoroaster sp. YZ-2022 | reverse complement strand
GGTTTGCCTTTTTTTAAAGGGAATACGATTTTCAGACAGAATTCTTGCAACAATGCGGCGCAGTTGTACTTACAACTTTGGACGCCCTCTACCGATTGTTTTCGTTCTTGCTGAAAAACAAACTGTACACGTTTGTCCAAATCTGTTGTTAAAATGAAGCTGATTGGCCAATATTAAGGGCCGTCATTTTAAGCCCAAAGTTGTTGTGCCAATCACAATTGTTGTCTGAAACTGCATTGGAACATTCCAAAAATTAAATCCGGTTGAACGAACACCACACACAGACCTTGCGTTAGATAACTGCGTGCACAGAACCCTATGGGCAGATGCACAGCATTGTTTCAGATTCTTCAGTGTCAAAACTGGCCTCTAGGAATTCATATGGTGTCAATGTAATGCGATAAACTCAAAGAAAACTGACCGTAAATCTTAGCTTTAAGTTTCAAAACACAAACCCAAAACAAATATTTTCTATTAAAGAGAGGTGAAACTTAGGAAACTTTGGAGTTTGCTTCATAAAGACGTATTTTCTGCGGTAATTCTTATTCTGTTGGTGCATTGTATTGACATAAAACGTGTACAACGGTTGTTTTATGTTGCTGTTTAGCTTTAATTATTGTAATGCGTGTAATAACATGGGATCTTTTGAGGCTTGGTCTGGTAGCAATCATCAAACAGTCGTAACAGTGTTTTATTGGACGAGGCTTATATTATAGCATTACATTTTTTTTACAGAAACAAATGCTTAAAAACGAGTACTAAGCTATCGTTTCACCAAGTCTATCATATTTGTTTGGAATTTTCGTATATTTTCGTAACAAGAAAACATGAATTAGTCCCTCCAGATGGTACCGAAAAATTAGCTGGCTCATGGACAAATATCCACACATCGTGGATATTTAAAGGGACAATATCGTCACGATCTTAACAGAATTTCAACAGGGCTTGGAATTAATGTCCTAGTTTAAGATGAACACTCCGATTCCATGCCCTGTTGATCGTGACGATATTGTCCCTTTAACTTAAAAAACCACCGTAAAAAATAAATAACATAATAGATGAATAAATTTGATACAAGTTAAATTATTTTAAACTAATTATAATTAAAATTAAAATTTACAAAGGAAACAAATTATCATAAGTCCTCTACTCCAGCATCCCCCAGAAATATTTGTTCCCTAGTGATCCGCCCGTTGATCGATTTTGTCCCTCAAGATACCACCCCCCCCCCCACCCCCAATTCTCCTATTATGCCAACTTAATGCTCTAGCCAGGTATTGTCACGTGCCTCTCTTAGGCCAAAACAAGTCTCTGGTTTCTGGTCTCCGTGCGCGTCGCCTCAGACCCGCGTCGACATTTTTATAGTTATCTTTTTTTACCGCTATGAAACGATGTCCAATTGCAGCCAAAATTGCTTGACTGGAATTCTGCCGCACTGTGTTTTAAACGACTTTTTCACATACAGGGTTATGAACATTTCGTCCCTAATTTGCCATAGTGACCAATCCGACTTTTTAAAATTTTAAGTTTTCCCGCCCATTAATACGAGAAAATAAACAAATAAAAAATCCTACATATTTCAATTGGGAATGTCAGTCTGGGCATCTAGGGGTTCCAGGGGAGTCGGGAGAGGTCCAGAGTCGTGTAGGGGTACTAGGTTAGCTAGGGGTCCTACTTATATCATCCCTCTCGTCGTCTCTAGAAATCACCACCACTTTTAAACCTTACCCCCTCATCAGACACCACGTAAAGGCACAAATGCATTTGCTTATGGCTTCATGAAAACTAATAATAAGTATCATTGGCAGATAGGGGGAGCCAGGGGGAAGATTAGCGGATAAAGGAGGCAGGCAAAGAGGACAAGTGTCCATTCATCACCTTGCAATAAATTTACCCTATACTTTATATATGTGGACCTCTTTTAGGCAGTTTCACCCCTTTTTGCTGTACGATGTCTCATTTTCATTTCAGCTACCCTGGATCCATCCCTGCTTATAAAAGGTGTCTGTACTGTTTGGACTGTTAAAGATAATATTAGTCTGTCATCAAAAACAAATTTATTTATTTCATATCTCTCGTTGACAAATGATTTATATAATATTCGGTAGTTTTATTGTCATTTTGTTTGAGCCAATAACCGTTACAAGCACAGCAATTAATATTACCGAACAAAAAACGCTTAAAATTCAATAGTCTTAAAATTCAATAGTCTGTTCTCAGTAAGAGCTGAAACCTCTCATTATAATACGAGCCAACAGCGGGCGGAAAAACGTAATGAAACACTAAATTGTCCTGTCATCAAAAAGATAATTATACCCATATTAAAGGGACAATATCGTCAGGATCAAACAGGGCATGGAATTGGAGTGCATGCTAGTTTAGATTAAGCCATCAGTGACTGAAAATTATACACCACATAATAAAGTCATATTATCATTGCTGCTGCATAAATGAGCCAGTTATTTGCTGTCACATTTTCATCTTAAACTAGATCACCGATTCAATGCCCTGTTGAAAGTCTGCTCTGATCGTGACGATACTGTCCCTTTAACAAAGAATGTTATTCATATTATAAATACTTCCTCAGTAATTGAGTCTTTAGTTTATGTTTCAATTAAAAGATGTTAAGACGTCTGCAATAGTCAGCATGAGGACGTGGGTTCGATTCCCACCCAAGTCTCTTATGAATTTGTTTACAGACACTTGGAAAGCACTGAGTATGCAGTGCTATACACACGTCGGTGTAGGGAAAAATTAAATCAATGTTAATATAATTATTGTCTAGTAAGATTTCTATAAAAATGTTTGTATTATGACACGATTGAAACTCTTTTTGCCGAAAACAGTTCTTCTAACACCTGATTTGAATTATGCAATTTTTACTTGCGGTAAACCCACTGCATTTTGTTAGGGTTTCTACAGAAACGAGCAGTTCGCATTGTAAACAAGGTTGGGTTCCGTGATATTTTATTTTGAAAATCCTTTATTTGAAAATCTCAAACTTTTAAAACTGAGAAACATCTATTATCTTAATTTTGGAAAATTTAGGTTGAAATATATTAATAACTTACTGCTTGCTAGTTTTCAATCTTGGTTTACATTAATTGCTTCTGTTCACTCCTATGAGACTCGTAGTTCATCAAATGGTAATTTTATGTTAATTTTAGTAAGACAACTCACTCAAAAAATAGCCTATTACAGAGTCGTGTTTTGTACAGACTTAAGACAAGCTGTTTCCCCGACATCTTTTGGCCAAAAACTTAAAAGTACCGGTAGTATTTTAGAATCTTATATGTAGATAACCTGATTTTACATCCAGTCTAAAGCTACATCCAGTCTTACTCCTGTTTTTGTTTGACTTGTCTTTGTCTTGTATATATCTCCTGTTAATTGTGTTTTGTTTGTGTTTGGGAAGAGTACAAAAGCTTTGCTTCCTCATTTTCCTTACATGTTAACATTATTTAATTTGTTTTGTTTAGTTGTTTATTTTGTTTATTTTGTGTTAATTAATTTACAGCTTATAGTTTTGTTGCATCTGTCTTAATATATGAATTGGAACAAATAATGTAAATTTATTTCTTAACGATGTTGGCATGAAATAAATGTTTCTAAATAATCATTATTCTGCTGATGATCTGGTACTGATTGTTACATATCGTTTCATATTGAACATCGGTGTTTTCTCAGCCTGCCAGCGCGGCATCCGTCAGTCTGGGCACCGAGGAACCCCGGAGACCTCGCTCAGCTTCACCGAAGCCGTTTACGTACACTGGCTACAGTCTGTAAAACTCCCCCTGTGGAAAATGTATTAAATTTGTTGATTTTGATATCCCTCTTAATAAGTTTGTTTTTGCATTAATAAATTAAATGTTAATTAATTTCTTGTTGAAATAAACGTTGATCTCATGTCAATAGAAAGACGCTTTTCTGCAAATTTATTTCTTGATCTGGTGCTGATGGCTAGCATACATGTAGTTAACAAAAATGTTCTTTATTTCAATTTGAACACCAGCGTTTTCTCACCGTGCCAGCGCGGCAAGAGCCAGTCCGGACACCGGGCCGGGAACACTGGAGGCCTCGCTGGAATATACTCACATGTGTATGCACGTGTATAAAGGCGTTTATTTTTCTTTTATTGTAGACAAGGTAACACATAAAACTAGACAAGGTTTTCTTTTTGAACAGACCTCAGAGCTGTTCTGAGTTTTCTTGACAACATTTTTTTAGAGGTATGAGTGTAAATGACATGTTCATTAACACATCAAAAACGTGAAACGTAAGGCTTTTAAGTAAAATGTTATAAATATGTAATTTGGCACCTTATGACGTAATAATTATGTAACTTCTGAATTAGCCCTACAAATATTCATATTTCATACTTCTTAAGTCTCGTCGCGATCGGACGTTGTTAGTATTGATAAATAACACATGCCTATATTGATGATGTAATGATGACGCGTGCAAACGAAATATGTCAGTTTCAGAAGTGAGTCTATTCTGAACAACACAGACGAAGTTTACAAGTCAGGTTTAATTAAGTCTAATCTGAATGTTATAATGAACAAAACAAACGAGACTTGAACCAAGACTAGTCTTTAATAGAATAATTATGTTGATAGCATTAATGCCTTGCACCTCCACCAGTGGCATTGCAGAGAGTAGGATATTGACGCTTGTGCCAAGACTACTCTTTGATATTTGATATTGCCTGTATGTACAATACGGACACCAACAGAATAATGTACAGGTATTTATACTTATTTATACCTGTACATATTATGTTTTTCTATTGAAAATTGTGTGAAATTGTATCATAACAAATATCGAATCCTCTTCTAGTGATCCCCAGGTTGCCACTTCACAGGATTTATTTATTTATTTCTGATCTTTTATCACAGTAACCTGTTCACAAAACATGGCCCTGAAAATTACAATATAATTCAAAAGTAAGACTAATTGCGGTGACACCATGTGGAATCTCAATTGAGTAGTAATTAGTTCTGAAAAGAACTGGGGGTACAACTCGACGTTTCGATCAGTATGCTCTGATCGTCCTCAGAAGGGACGATCTCCTGAGGACGATCAGAGCATACTAATCGAAACGTCGAGTTGTACCTCCAGTTCTTTTCAGAACTAATTACTACTCAATTGAGCATTTTACATGGTGTCACCGCAATTACTGTTATCATCCTCACCATGCAGAGCTACAAGTTCAACCAAACATCATGGAGTCCACACAAAATGTTTACTACAGTCTGCAGACTAGAGTTGTCTGATATCTGTAATTATTCTCCATTGCAATTGTTCATGTAAGAGTGAAGATAAGAGAATACATTGTACTTATATTTACAGCATCATGGTTATTGACACCCACTTTACTCAGTACAATAAGTACTCATTCAGTGTACTTGATAATCTATAATGTCTGGAGAGTCTGCAGAATTCTAGTACTGTGTAGCAGTGATTATGACTGGAGAATACTGATGTTTACAGCATCATGGTTATTGATCCCCACTTTACTCAGTACAATAAGTACTCATTCAGTGTACTTGATAATCTATAACGTCTGGAGAGTCTGCAGAATTCTAGTACTGTGTAGCAGTGATTATGACTGGAGAATACTGATGTTTACAGCATCATGGTTATTGACACCCATTTTACTCAGTACAATAAGTACTCATTCAGTGTACTTGACAATCTATAATGTCTGGAGAGTCTGCAGAATTCTAGTACTGTGTAGCAGTGATTATGACTGGTGTAGCCCTGTAGTAGTAAGACTCATTTGACGTAAGGATGGCATGCCTACAAGTACAAAAATACTATGAAATATTACTCCCTTGATCATACAAATATATGTAGACGTACTCGAGTACATAAAGACATATGAAGATGTGACAGCTGTGATGAAATTTCCAGAGTTGAGAATCAAAGACATTCTATGTCTCAAAACTTGAGTTATCATTCCTAAAATAACCGCACATTATTCTGTTATGGTAATCTCCAAGAACAAAATGAAAGGAACATTTTATGGTGCTTTTAAAACTTTTGGCGTGCCATTCTTAAAGTCAGGATGTTGTTATTATATTAAATACTGAAGCAGTATGCTTAAGTCACCTTATTTTTCTTATTGGAAGAAATTTGCAGGTACTTTTTATTATTATTATTTTTTTTTTTGAGATTTTATTTTATTTTTTCCGGTCGGGGGGTGGGGGTGGGGGTGGGGTGAACGGGTTGGAGAGGGGTGCGTCTAAGGGAACTAAAATTTGATTCAAAGCTGTTTGGTTATAACTTGTGTTTCATGAAAGAGTTGTATTTGGTGGGACATGGTTTGGAAAAAGGAATTGAATGAAAAGAGCCCAAGAAATATGAGATAAATGAAAACATAGCAATAACCAAATAACCATTCCAAGCACAGTAATTTGTGGAGTCCAATTTCATAGCGCTACTTACCGGTAAGTAGATATTTTATGCAAACAAAAGCAGGAATCATCTACTAGATATAAGCATATTTCATCAGTTAACAGGAAATTTAGGCACTGTGTGTGTGTGCACCTTCATACCTTCACTGTGTACGTGTATTGGATCACTCACTTGCTAGCAACAATCATCAGGCAAAGTTAGTGAGCCTTTTTTCTGTACTATACAGTCAGTGGTGCTATGAAATTACAAATGTAAAAACATCGAGAAAGCAAAATATTTGCTACTTATTACCATACAGTTAAACCTCTTATAGTGGACACATGGTAAACATGCCACCTGCTCAGTGTGGCCAGTCTATGGTATCCTCAAATACCAAATCCTATGAAAACCTGCCCATGAGGCTACCTGTTCTTAACCTGGCCACTGTACACAGGTTAAATTATAAAACAAATAACCTTATAAGGCATTGATTGAGACTTAAATTTCACATATTTCATTGCTATTATATAATGTGGTGTTACAGCATTGTTGATTATGGAAGTCAAAGGTCAGAAACATGCTACCCTGTAATCACATTAAGTCTCGGGGGTCATCGCCAACCGTACTACCCCGATTGGGAGATACTTGTACCCTGATTAGGGCCCTATTCTCCCAATCGGGATAGTACTGCACTTCAGGAAGCCTTTGACTAATGTTCATATGGTCATCGGTAACCATACTACCCTGATTAGGATCCTGTTCTCCCAATGAAGATATTACTGGACCCCACCAGGATAGCCCACCAAGGTAAGGCGTGGCAGCCCTATTTTAGCAGGCCTAGCTGTCACCCAAGGGTTTCTCAGTTGGTCCCTTATTGTATCCTGATTGGGAAAACATTGTATAGGGTTTCAATTGGAATAAGTATTTATCTCAATCAGGGTAGTATATATCTCAATCAGGATAGTATAGTTGACATTAACCTTGTTAGCCCTGTTATAGTACCATCATGCCGAGTCCTGCATTATTTGTCTGGTGTTGGTCTACCCTGTAAATCTAGTCTACTAAAGGAGAACTACAGAATGTTTCCCTTTTTAAATACAAGGTTGTTATGGAAAGGTATTTGCTTATGTTATTAACATTGAATGATTTCTTGATGGGTGTTGATAACTTGGATTGTTGGTTGACTCTTGTCATGGTAAATGAACAATGATTGACAATGTTGAACCAATAAAAGTAACAAGGGATATGATAATGTGTTTATTGTCTTCATTCTAGAGTCTTGTGTGTTCAGCTCAACACATTTTGTTATTGTAGGATGGCAATTGGACACAATGAATTATTCATTAATAGCGCAGGTCGTCAATGATGTCACAAACACTGTAGCGTGCAGCTGCCTTTATAACGTTCACTAAATTAGTCCAGAAATTGGTTTCAGACAAACATATTTTTAGCAAATTAGACTAATAGCATTCAAAGCTATTAAAAAGGTTTAGTTTTCACAAAGTAAACAGATTCATTTTGAACAAGTATGAATAGTTCCATTGCCATCCTATGAAAAGAAAGGATAGTTGCGGCTGCAATTGATCCATCGCCAATTGTAAACGATTGCCAATCACGTGTGTGTAATAATCAATCTGATTGGATGTCGTGTATGAATATCAATTGTAAATTTGTTATATACTTGTGATGTGCGATATTGATCGTGACTAGTACAATGTCAAGGCTGACCGCACCGAATTTAAAATCTCATAATATATTATTTACAATCCATCCGCAGGGGAAACGCTAATAGTAAGCCATTAGCTAAATGGCGTTTCCTTTTAAAAGCGACTCTTGTAATCCATACCAGTAGGAGTTTGCAATGGACCGGAACTGACAGGATGAAACTTGTTATTTTCAGTTAGCACAACATATTCATCTCTTAACCCTGTGGTGAATTGTCCATTGGACATAATCAACTTGTCATGTTTATTTTGACCCCGCAACACCTGCCTCATTGCTACGATAATACGTTATATGAACAATTTAGCCATTTTCAATGAAAGAAAAAGAAATAAATAACAATTTACACCACCTTTTGAAAATATTTGAGAAATACAAATAGATATTTAATTAATCAAATATAAAACTTTGAAATTTTCTTCTTAAATTTCTCAAAATTTCATTGATGACTTAATAATTATTGTGCAAGTATAATTCTGCCTACGTACACAAATGCATATAACTTATGAAGAAGATAGAGCGAGAGGTATGATCTTACCACTGGATCTATTCTCTTCATAACTTATATGCGTCATACGCGCACGTATTGAAAGCACGCACACTTGTTTTCAACTTGTGGCTCCAAGGCAATAATAATTCAATGTGTTATTACAAAAACTGAACTGTTTTCCATGATTTCAAAACGATTGTATTACTGACATGGTAGCCATTGGTGTATTTCTATTATTTTACAAAACATACATCACATCCAAGTATAACACTTAACGATTTCTTCCAGAATTCTATAAAGAAAAAGTGGGCAGTACATTTGTGTACGTAGGCAGAAAAACAACGAGAAAATAAACAAATTAAAAATTCTAATAGAATTCTATAAAGAAAAAGTGGGCAGTACATTTGTGTACGTAGGCAGAAAAACAACGAGAAAATAAACAAATTAAAATCCTACATACATCAATTGGGAATGTCAGTCTGGGCATCTAGGGGTTCCGGGGGATCGGGAGAGGTCCAAAGTCGTGTAGGGGTACTAGGTTAGCTAGGGGTCCTACTTATACCATCCCTATCGTTGTCTCTAGAAATCACCGCCACTTTTAAACCTTACCCCTTCATCAGACGCCACGTAAAGGCACAAATGCATTTGCTTATGGCTTCATGAAAACTAATACTAAGTATCATTGGCAGATAGGGGGGCAGGGAGAAGATTAGCGGATAAAGGAGGCAGGCAAAGAGGACAAGTGCCCATTTATCAGCTTGCAATAATTTTACCCTATACTTTATATACGTGGACCCCTTTTAGGCAGTTTCACCCCTTTTTACTGGACGATGTCTCATTTCAGCTACCCTGGATCCATCCCTGCTTATAAAAGGTGTCTGTACTGTTTGGACTGTATTCGGTAGTTTTATTGTCATTTTGTGTGAGATAATAACCGTTACAAGCACAACAATACCGAACAAAAACCGCTTAAAATTCATTAGTCTGTTCTCAGTACGAGCTAAAACCTCTCATATATTATTTACAAGCCGACTGCGGGTGTTTCCACTCAATGAGCCAGTTCAAGTCCAAAGGCCTTGACTTTTATGTTAGTAATTGAATGCTACTGAAATTCAGTAAATTAATGTTATTGAAATTGAAATTCAACACGTGATTGTAATTGCGGATCGGGAAGGGGGCACGTCAAGGATGTGGGTAATTTAAAGACTTTTTAAAATGCGTGACGAGTGTCTATTTTCAAAATTTTGAATGAAGGCACCTGGGGGCACAGACCTCGGCTCGGGGGCAGGTCGTGCAGTCTCATGAGACGAAACCTGCCATAAGCCTTGTAGCATACTGCACCTGACGAGTCATGCTATTGTTTTTTAAATTAATTAATTTTTTTTTTTTAATATAAAAAAAGGCCGTTTAAGAACTCTTATATTGCCGGCTATAACCTTCTCCTAACCCTTATTATTTTCTTTAATAACCCTTTTTAATAATTTCTATTTTTTATTTAAAAAAATTATTTGACATTAATCCACTTTTACATAGATCAACAAAACAATATATTATCATTTTCATCATAATTTAATTTTTTTGGGGAATTCAACCTTAGAACACACAACCCTTATTACCCTTCTTAATCAGATTTTACAAATTATAATAATAAATACTACAACACATCCAACATTAAATATTCATATCCACAACCCTCTATATTTTTTGTATAATTTTTCTTCCTTTCGTGCCGAGTTTGACAAAGTCTGAATCTTTATAATCAGTCGTCACTCTCATTCTACGCACTTCTTGGAATAGTTTTAATCCATTTGTCCACGGTGATAGAATTACGTTTTTGCATATCGTGAGATATGTTTTGGGGCTAAATGAACCTTATGTTTATTTATAATCAAAACCAAAACCAAAACCAAAACAACAACAACAACAAAATAAACAAATTAAAAATCCTACATATTTCAATTGGGAATGTCTGGGCATCTAGGGGTTCCGGGGGAGTCAGGAGAGGTCCAGAGTCGTGTAGGGGTACTAGGTTAGCTAGGGGTCCTACTTATACCATCCCTCTCGTCGTCTCTAGAAATCACCGCCACTTTTAAACCTTACCCCCTCATCAGACACCACGTAAAGGCACAAATACATTTGCTTGTGGCTTCATGAAAACTAACACTAACTATCATTGGCAGATATGGGGAAGATTAGCGGATAAATGAGGCAGGCAAAGAGGACAAGTGTCCATTCATCACCTTGCAATAAATTTACTCTATGCTTTATAAACGTGGACCCTTTTAGGCAGTATCACCCCTTTTTGCTGTGCGATGTCTCATTTTCATTTCAGCTACCCTGGATCCATCCCTGCTTATAAAAGGTATCTGTACTGCTTGGACTGTTATAGATAACATTAGCCTGTCATCACAAAACTTCAAATTTATTAATTTTATATCTCTAGTTGACAAATTATTTATATTAATATTCGGTAGTTTTATTGTCATTTTGCGTCAGATAATACTCATTACAAGCACGACAATACCGAACAAAAACCGTTTAAAATTCAATAGTCTGTTCTCAGTAAGAGCTGAAACCTCTCATATATTATTTACAAGCTGACTTCGGATGTTTCCACTTAATGAGGCAGTTCAGGTCCAAAGGCCTTGACTTTTAATTCAGTATTTAAATGTTATTGAAATTCAGTAATTGAATGTTATTGAAATTCAACACGCGATTGCAATTGCGTCTCAAACCATTGGCGGATTGGGAAGGGGACACGTCAAGGGGGCAGTTTATAATCATCATAATATGCGTTACGAGTGTCTATTTTCAAAATTTTGAACGAAGGCACCTGGGGCACAGACCTCGGCTGGGGGGCAGGCACGTGGCCCCAGCCCCCGTTCCCCCCGTGCCCCCGGTACGCCACTGAGTTTAGATTTCAATGTTGTGCGATAAACTCAAAGAAACTGACCCTAAATCTTACCTTTAAGTTCCAAAACACAAACCCAAAACAAATATTTCTTAAGAGAGGTGAAACTTGGGAAACTTTGGAGTTTGCTTCCTAAAGACGTATTTTCTGCGGTAATTCTTATTTAATCTATATGTATATATATCGCGGAACCCGCTGCTATATAGGATTCTAGCCGGCCAATCGTCATCGGGCAAGCTCGGTGGTCGAGAGGTTAAGACGTCTGCACTAGTAAGCAGGAGGTCGTGGGTTCGAATCCCGCCCGAGTCGCTTGTGTAGTTTTGTTCACAGACACTCGGAAAGCCCTGAGCATACAGTGCTATACACACGTCGGTGTAGGGCAAAATTAAATCAATTGTTTATCTCCCGACGCAAGAATTTCATCAATCAATTCTAATTTTGTTGGTGCGTTGCATTGACGTAACATATGCAACGGTTGTTTTATGTTTAGCTTTAATTATTGTACTGCATGTAATAACATGGGATCTTTTGAGGCTTGGTCTGGTAGCAGTCATTAAAAAGTCGTAACAGTGTTTTATTGGACGATGCTTAGCGTTTATTTTTTTACAGCAAAACGTGCTTAAAAACGGGTACTAAGCTACCGTTTCAAGTCTATATCATATTGTTTGGAATTTTCATATATTTTCGTAACAAGAAAACATATAAATTAGTCGCTCCAGATGGTACCGAAAAATTAGCTGGCTCATGGAAAAATATCCACACATCGTGGATATATAAAGGGACAATACCGTCACGATCAGAACAAAATTTCAACAGGGCTTGGAATCAACACTCCGATTCCATGCCCTGTTGATCGTGACGATATTGTCCCTTTAACTTAAAAACCACCGTAGAAAATAAATAACATAATAGATAAATAAATTTTATGCAAGTTAAATTATTTTAAACTAATTATAATTAAAATTAAAATTTACAAATTAAACAAATTCTCACAAGTCTGCTACTTCAGCATCCCCCGGAAATATTTGTTCCCCAGTGATACGCCCGTTGATCGATTTTGTCCCTCAAGATACACAGTGTCCTAGCTAAAGAAGGTCACATGGTTTAAAGGGGGCACTGCCAAGAAGGGCCCTATACCCTCTTTGACCTGCCCCCAATTCCCCCAATTGTAAACGATTGCCAATCACGTGTGTGTAATAATCAATCTGATTGGATGTCGTGTATGAATGTCAATTGTAAATTAGTTATATACTTGTGATGTGCGATATTGATCATGACTAGTACAATATCAAGGCTGACCGCACTGAATTTAAAATCTCATAATATATTATTTACAATCCATCCGCAGGGGAAACGCTAATAGTAAGCCATTAGCTAAATGGCGTTTCCTTTTAATAGCGACTCTTGTAATCCATACCAGTAGGAGTTTGCAATAGACCGGAACTGACGGGTTGAAACTTCATATTTTCAGCTAGCACAACATATTCATCTCTTAACCCTGTGGTGAATTGTCCATTGGACATAATCAACTTGTCATGTTTATTTTGAACCCGCAACACCTGCCTCATTGCTACGATAATACGTTATATGAACAATTTAGCCATTTTCAATGAAAGAAAAAGAAATAACAACTAACAATTTACACCACCTTTTGAAAATATTTGAGAAATATAAATAGATATTTAATTAATCAAATATACAAGTTTGAAATTTTCTTCTTAAATTTCTCAAAATTTCATTGATGACTTAATAATTATTGTGCAAGTATAAATCTGCCTACGTACACAAATGCATATAACTTATACAGAAGATAGAGCGAGAGGTATGATCTTACCACTGGATCTATCCTCTTCATAACTTTTATGGTACCGAAAAATTAGCTGGCTCATGGACAAATATCCACACATCGTGGATATTTAAAGGTACAATATCGTCACGATCTGAACAGAATTTTAACAGGGCTTGGATTCGGTGTCCTAGCACCCTACTGAGGCGACGCCCCAAGTACCAGTCCATTCTGTGATCTATGTTTTTCTTCATATTTCTCTACCGATTTGAATGGGTATGATAGAGAAATGTTAAAGCATGATGCATTATGATACCACCAGTCCTATTCAAATAATGACGAGCTGAGCCCAGCATTTTGCTTACGGTGATTGGTTCAAATAAAATAATTGCATACATATTTCTACTCATATTTTTTCATGTTGTTAGAGATTTACGAATTATTCATTATAGCGTCCACGTGCACACAACGGATCAGACTGGTGAAGGTGATCATGGCTTCACCACTCGTGTGCATGATGTTTGTTACGGTGTTCTAGGTGGCCGCGTGAGCCTTCACTAAAGGCTAGGCATATCACAGGATCATTTTACGCTATATCTTCCAAATATACCTTGTTTATGTTATGGAATACCTTGCTGGGTATATCATTGAGTATGAGGTGGGTTTCTTCCTAAAAGAGGGTTTTTATTCGGCCATTTTGTTTAGAATAGTTACATTTTGCTTAAATAATCTGTAAGGGTCAATAATCTGTAAGGGTCAATAATCTGTAAGGGTCGACGGTTGGATGGAAAACTCAGGACGAATGACGAATTTTCGACGGCTGAATCATTCATACAATTTGGTTTGTGTTTGGTTTGCTAAAAGGCAAATAACGATGTGGATTTGTAATTAATAGTTTGAACACAAACCCCCAAACTAGTTCAGAACAACATGAATTACATCAATTAAATGAAAAGGTTTCTAAAAATGAAATATCGAACCTTTTTATCTAAAATAAATACTTGTTTTGATTGAGGCCCTCTATGATAACAAAATTTATAACATCAATACAAAACAGATTCGATTTTTGTCCTTACACCGACGTATGAAGCGCTGTATACTCAATACTTGCCGAGTGTCTGTGAAAAAAACTCCACAGGCGACTCGAGGACGATGTTTATGCTGATCATGACGAATACAATATAATTGAATTAAACTTATCTTTAAACTAACAACATATTTACTAATTGAATTATTTAAACAGACCCCAGGAGATTGAACTCGCTAAGAAGTCCATGCCATGGATGACAGTCCTACTCAAACATTCCACACCTACCTACACTCAACAACAACAACATTAACAACAACAACAACAACAACAGCAACAACAACAACAGCAACAACAACAACAACAACAACAACAACAACAACAACGAGAAAATAAACAAATTAAAAATCCTACATATTTCAATTGGGAATGTCTGGGCATGGAGTGGTTCCAGGGGAGTCGGGAGAGGTCCAGAGTCGTGTAGGGGTACTAGGTTAGCTAGGGGTCCTACTTATACCATCCCTCTCGTCGTCTCTAGAAATCACCGCCACTTCTAAACCTTACCCCCTCATCAGACACCACGTAAAGGCACAAATGCATTTGCTTATGGCTTCATGAAAACTAATACTAAGTATCATTGGTAGATCGGGTGAACCAGAGGGAAGATTAGCGGATAAAGGAGGCAGGCAAAGAGGACAAGTGTCCATTCATCACCTTGTAATTAATTTACCCTAGACTTTATATATGTGGACCCGTTTTAGGCAGTTTCACCCCTTTTTGCTGTACGATGTCTCATTTTCATTTCAGCTACCCTGGATCCACACCTGCTTATAAAAGGTGTCTGTACTATTTGGACTGTTAAAGATAATATTAGTCTGTCATCAAAAAACAAATTAATTTCATATCTCTCGGTGACAAATGATTTATATTAATATTCGGTAGTTTTATTGTTATTTTATGTGAGATGATAATTGTTACAAGCACAACAATACCGAACAAAAACCGCTTAAAATTCAATTGTCTGTTCTCAGTAAGAGCTGAAACATCTCATATATTATTTACAAGCCGACTGCGGGTGTTTCCACTTAATGAGCCAGTTCAAGTCCAAAGGCCTTGACTTTTAATTTAGTAATTGAATGTTATTGAAATTCAGTAAAATAATGTTATTTTGAAATTCAAATTCAACACGCGATTGCAATTGCGTCTCAAACCATTGGCGGATCGGGAAGGGGGCACGTCAAGGGGGACAGTTTATAATCACCATAATATGTAATATGCAATATTTTCAAACTTTTGAATGGGGCACCTGGGGCACAGACCTTGGATGGGGGGGGGGGGGGGACACAGGCACGTGTCCCCATTCCCCCGTGCCCTATGTTCCCCCTGTACGCCACTGAGTTTAGCTGTCACTGTAATGCGATAAACTCAAACAAAACTGACCTTAAATCTTAGCTTTAAGTTCCAAAACACAAACCCAAAACAAATATTTCCTAAGAGAGGTGAAACTTGGGAAACTTTGGAGTTTGCTTCCTAAAGACGTATTTTCTGCGGTAATTCTTATTTCGTTGGTGTATTGTATTGACATAACATGTACAACGGATGTTTTATGTTGCTGTTTAGCTTTAATTATTGTACTGCGTGTAATAACATGGGATCTTTTGAGGCTTGGTCTGGTAGCAATCATCAAACAGTCGTAGCAGTGTTTTATTGGACGAGGCTTAGCATTTAATTTTTTACAGAAAAAATTGCTTAAAAATGAGTACTAAGCTACCGTTTCACCAAGTCTATCATATTTGTTTGGAATGTTCGTATATTTTCGTAACAAGAAAACATATGAATTAGTCCCTCCAGATGGTACCGAAAAATTAGCTGGCTCATGGACAAATATCCACACATCGTGGATATTTAAATGGACAATATCGTCACGATCTGAACAGAATTTCAACAGGGCTTGGAATCAGTGTCCTAGTTTAAGATGAACACTCCGATTCCATGCCCTGTTGATCATGACGACATTGTCCCTTTAACTTAAAAACCACTGTAGAAAATAAATAACATAATAAATAAATAAATTGTACACAAGTTAAATTCTTTTAAACTAATTATAATTAAAATTAAAATTTACAAATTAAACAAATTCATACAAGTCTCACGGAAATATTGGTTCCCCAATGATCCACCCCTGATCGATTTTGTCAGTCAAGATACACAGGCATGCACGGATTACCGCACGGGCAAACTGGGCACGTGCCCCGGGCCCAGGAGCCAATAGGGGCCCTTGGTTTTCAAAAAAAGAAAAGAAAAAGCATAGTACTAGTAGTATTATGCGCGTGTATGGGCCCGTGGTGAATTTGTGCCCAGGGCCTGTGCTCATGATGATCCGTCCATGTACACAGGAGGTCACATGGTTTAAAGGGGCACTGCCAAGAAGGTCCCTATACCCTCTTTGGCCCCTCCTCTAACTCCCTTATTATGCCAACTTAATGCTATAGCCAGGTATTGCCACCTGCCTCTCTTAGGCCAAAACAAGTCTCTGGTTTCTTGCCTCCGCTCGCGTCGCCTCAGACCCGCGTCGACATTTTTATAGTTATCTTTTTTTACCGCTATGAAACGATGTCCAATTGCAGCCAAAATTGCTCGACTGGAATTCTGCCGCACTGTGTTTTAAACGACTTTTTCACACACAGGGTTATGAACATTTCGTTCCTAATTTGCCACAGTGACCAATCCGATTTTTTTTTTCAATTTTAAGTTTTCCAGCCCATTAGTACATTCAAGAAGAGACCTACCATTGTATCTAATCCACATGCATGTATTCTTTATAGTTTTGGAGATAGAGCATGCATTCAAATGACGAATGCTCTAACTGGCTCTTTGTGTAATTTGGCAAAGTGACCAAAACTGCATTGGTCACTATGCCAACTTAATTCGGGATTGGTCACTATGGCAAATTAGGGACGATTTGACCAATTTCTGCGGCCTCATTTAGCTCAAATACTTTATTTACAGGAAATTTGGTCTGGTTGCAATAACCGCGTATATACATGTACCGGGTATTTCGCTGGTTTTGAAGCCGACCTATGACCATAAACAACAACAACGACGACAACAACGACGACGACGACGACGACGACGACGACGACGACAACGACGATGACGACGACGACGACGAGAAAATAAACAAATTAAAAATCCTACATATTTCAATTGGGAATGTCAGTCTGGGCATCTAGGGGTTCCGGGGGATCGGGAGAGATCCAGAGTCGTGTAGGGGTACTAGGTTAGCTAGGGATCCTACTTATGCCATCCCTCTCGTCGTCTCTAGAAATCACCGCCACTTTTAAACCTTACCCCCCTCATCAGACACCACGTAAATGCACAAATGCATTTGCTTATGGCTTCATGAAAACTAATACTAAGTATCATTGGCAGATCAGGGGAGCCAGGGGGAAGATTAGCGGATAAAGGAGGCAGGCAAAGAGGACAAGTGCCCATTCATCACCTTGTAATTAATTTACCCTATACTTTATATATGTGGACCTCTTTTAGGCAGTATCACCCCTTTTTTGCTGTACGATGTCTCATTTTCATTTCATCTATCCTGGATCCATCCCTGCTTATAAAAGGTGTCTGTACTGTTTGGACTGCTATAGATAATATTGGTCTGTCATCAAAAACAATTTTATTGATTTCATATCTCTCGTTGACAAATTATTTATATAATATTCGGGAGTTTTATTGTAATTTTGTTTGAGCTAATAACCGTTACAATAGTCTGTTCTCAGTAAAAGCTGAAACCTCTCATTATAATACGAGCCAACAGCGGGCGGAAAAACGTAATGAAACAATAAAAAGTCATCAAAAAGACATTTATACCCATATTAAAGGGACAATATCGTCAGGATCAAACAGGGCATGGAATCGGAGTACATGCTAGTTTAGATTAACTCATCAGTGACTGAAAATAATACACCACATAATAAAGTCATATTATCATTGCTGCTGCATAAATGAGCCAGTGATTTTCAGTCACATTTTTCATCTTAAACTAGATCACCGATTCAATGCCCTGTTGAAAGTCTGCTCTGATCGTGACGATACTGTCCCTTTAACAAAGAATGTTATTCATATTATAAATACTTCCTCAGTAATTGAGTCTTTAGTTTATGTTTCAATTAAAATATGTTAAGACGTCTGCAATAGTCAGCAGGAGGACTTGGGTTCGATTCCCACCCGAGTCGCCTATAATTTTTTAACAGACACTTGGAAAGCACTGAGTATACAGTGCCTACACATCAGTGCAGGGCAACATTAAATCAATGTTAATATATTGTCTGGTAAGATTAAAAGAACAATGTTTTTATTATGACACGATTGAAACTCTTTTTGCCGAAAACAGTTCTTCTAACACCTGATTTGAATCATGCAATTTTTACTTGGGGTAAACCCACTGCATTTTGTTAGGGTTTCTACAGAAACGAGCAGTTCGCATTGTAAACAAGGTTGGGTTCCGTGATCTTTTATTTTGAAAATCCTTTATTTGAAAATCTCAAACTTTTAAAACTGAGAAACATCTATTATCTTAATTTAGGGAAATTTAGGTTGAAATATATTCAGAACTTACTGCCTGTTAGTTTTCAATATTGGTCAATGGCAGCGCTACGTGGGGAAATGCCCCCGGTTACTTTCTTTGGCCCCAATTTTTTTCACCGATGGTAAGTCAATGCTTTTTCAGCAGTACAACATTACATTAGGTTAATGTTTGCCCCCCTTAAATTTAAGCTTGTCCCCCCCTCTTGCCCCCCCTCCCGCCCCCCGCCCAGTATAACAGGTCTGGTGCCGCCTCTGATCTTGGTTTACATTATTTGCTTCTGTTCACTCCTATGAGACTCGTAGTTCATCAAATTTTTCATCAATATTTATGTTAATTTTAGTAGGACAACTCACTCAAAAAGTAGCCTATTACAGAGTCGTGTTTTGTACATATTTATAAGACAAGCTGTTTTCCCGACATCTTTTGGCCAAAAACTTAAAAGTAGTATTTTAGAATCGTATATGTAGATAACCTGATTTTACATCCAGTCTAAAGCTACATCCAGTCTTACTCCTGTTTTTGCTTGACTTGTCTTTGTCTTGTATATTTCTCCTGTTAATTGTGTTTTGTTTGTGTTTGGGAAGAGTACAAAAGCTTTGCTTCCTCATTTTCCTTACATGTTAATATTATTTAATTTGTTTTGTTTAGTTGCTTATTTTGTTTATTTTGTGTTAATTAATTTACAGCTTATAGATTTGTTGCATCTGTCTTAATATATGAATTGGAACAAATAATGTAAATTTATTTCTTTATGAAGTTGGCATGAAATACATGTTTCTAAATAATCATTTTTCTGCTGATAATCTGGTACTGATGGTTACATATCGTTTCAAATTGAACACTGGTGTTTTCTCAGCCTGCCAGCGCGGCATCCGTCAGTCTGGGCACCGAGGAACCCCGGAGACCTCGCTCGGCTTCGACGAAGCCGTTTACGTACGTAAACTGGCTACAGTGAAACTATCCACTGAGGAAAATGTATAAAATTTGTTGATTTTGATATCCCTCTTAATAATTTTGTTTGTGCATTAATAAATTAAATGTTAATTAATTATTGTTGAAATAAAAGTTGATCTCATGTCATTAGAAAGACGCTTTTCTGCAAAATTATTTCTTGATCTGGTGCTGATGGCTGGCATACATATAGTTTTTAAAAAACGTTCTTTATTTCAAATTGAACACCAGTGTTTTCTCACCCTCCCAGCGCGGCAAGAGCTAGTCTGGACACCGGGATGAGAACACTGGAGACCTCGCTCGAATATACTCACATGTGTATGCACGTGTATTTGTATAATTATAAATGTGATTATTTTTGTTTTATTGTGTACAAGGTAACACATAAATTCAGACAAGTATTTTGAACAGAACTCAGAGCTGTTCTGAGATTTCTTGACAACATTTTTTAGAGGTATGAGTGTAATGACATGTTCATTAACACATCAAAAACGTGAAACGTAAAGATTATTTATAGTAAAAAGTTATAAATATGTAATTTGGCAGCTTATAAAGTAAAAATTATGTAACTTCAGAATTAGCCTTACAAATATTCGTATTTCATACTTCTTAAATCTCGTCGCGATCGGACGTTGTTAGTATTGATAAATAACGCATGCCATTGATGATGTAATGATGACGCGTGCAAACGAAATATGTCAGTTTCAGAAGTGAGTCTATTCTGAAAAATACAGACGAAGTTTACAAGTCAGGTTTAATTAAGTCTAATCTGAATGTTATATATGAACAAAACAAACCAGACTTGAACTAAGACTAGTCTTTAATAGAATACTTATGTTGCTAGCAGTAATCCCTTGCACCTCCACCAGTGGCATTGCAGAGAGTAGGATATTGACGCTTGAGCCAATACTAGTCTTTGATATTCGATATTGTCTGTATGTACAATACAGACACCAACATAATATGTACAGGTATTTATACATATTTATACCTGTACATATTCTATTTTTCTATTGAAAATTGTGTGAAATTGTATCATAACAAATATCGAATCCTCTTCTAGTGATTCACTGGATTAACATAAATCTTAACACAAAACGAATAATGCCCTTGTAATTATCAAGTAATTATCCAAACATTTTATGTGCTAAACAAATTCACATAGGCATTAATTCATAAAGGAAAACAAAAAATTCCTCAAACTATTAAAACAATTCAGGTTGGGACTATCTATTATTGAAGAATTTTATCTTTTCTAACCAATTTGTGAGGAAACAAAAAACAGATAAAGCTGGCCCTTATCAAGTTTCTGTCAACCAGTCAGGTGATACATGTAAATCACCATTCAGCAGTGACTTCACTTTGACCAATCAGTGCTTTACGCATACAATCCTTTGGATCGCAAACATGCAATATAAACACTCATCGGTCGATGCTGTGTTACATTTCTACATTGTACCGTGTGCAGTATAGTCGTGTTTCAATCAAACAGTTGGTCGACCGATGATACCGAAATACTTGATTTAATATAAACTGATAGTTCTACTTATTTAACTGGATTTACATTGAAACGTTTTCACCCATATACAAACAATACATTGAAGATGACGCAGCAAGTACCCTTGATGTGCGTACTCCATTTCAAAATGATGTTCGTGTTTATAGTACCACTGATATCACAAGCGGTAAGCTTGGGAAGTCAATGTGGTGAGCTTGCAAACGAATATCTCCCCGCAGATAACCGAGCACTCAAAAACTTCACGTATGCCAAGAAAACTGTACCCTATTACGTCATGTGCGGACGAGACTGTAACATGGATAAGAACTGTAAGTCATTTAACTTCTATAAATGCAATAAACTGTGTGAGTTAAACAACTCCACAAGGGCTGAGTATCCTGAATCATTCGTTGAAGATCAAGAGAGTGTGTACTTCGATGAAAATGAAGACACACCTCTCTTCTCATTGCCTGAGATTGATCGCTACAGAAGTTGTAAAGGGCTAATGGAGGCAGGTTACCGCACAAGTGGTGTCTACAAGATCTACCCAGACGGATTCAGCGACGGTCTCCAAGTCTATTGTGAAATGGACATTGACGGTGGCGGATGGATTGTGTTTCAGCGCAGAGAGGACGGTAATATTAACTTTTATCGTGACTGGAGTGAGTATAAGTCTGGCTTCGGTAATCTAAGCGGGGAGCATTGGTTAGGCAATGATAACTTGGTGGGTCTGACCTCTGATAAATCACACGGGACATGGGACCTCCGCATAGATCTCACAGATTGGAGTAACGATACGGCATTCGCGAAATACACGGATTTCCAAATCACTGGTGAGAAGTACACACTGAATTATGACGGATACTATGTGAGCAGCACTGCTGGTGACTCTCTTGAGTATCACAAGGGAATGCACTTCACAACAAAAGATAATGACAATGATGAGTATACCGGATTTAATTGTGCACAAGACAAGGAAGGAGCCTGGTGGTTTAATACTTGTCACTATTCTCACTTAAATGGTCGTTATTACCCAGATGGGCAGTATCAGGATCAGAAAGGCATTGTATGGCGTCACTGGCATTACAACTACAATCCTCTCAAAGCATCCAGCGTGAAAATGCGTGAAACAGATGTGTAAGTACACCAATTAACATTACTGGAAACATACTGGAAAAACAGAATAAAAATAGTAGCTTTATTTGACGGCAAAAACATAAATATATGTGTTTCCCGTCTACCCGCAATCACCAAACACATCACGCCTACCTTTATCATTTAATTCCACATAATTATAAATAAATAAATGTTATTATAGGGCTTATATTTTGTGTTTAGGCCAACAGAAGGTGTGTTTTCCACCCTAATTATTTGTTTACAAATAATAATAATAACAGTAGCTGAAAAGGGTATTCATTTATACCAACCTTATTTTTTATAATTATAAATGGAAACACTTAATATTTTGGTCTTAGTTTTGAAAACCTCATATTGAAAGCTAGTTGAGTTTATTTATTAATTTTTTAATTAAAAAAAAAATGTTTTTAAACGATTTAACAAACTGTTTCACTATTTTGGAAAATTAAATCTCTTGAGATTAACAATATAATTGATAGCCTTAACCAAGCTATAGGAATCATGAAAGGCTTCGACCTTTCAGCGATATAGAAATATATATTTGGTGTTTAAAGTTTGGCTGAATGTAATTGCAATTATAAATGTATGCACTGCACTGAAAATGACACAATGTTTGTAAATGTAATCATATTAGTATCGTAAACACTGACCAGTAGACTGGGGATATGTATTTGAGAATGACCCCCCCCCCTCCCAGACATGTTACACTTGCTCTGGTGTTTAGCCTAATGATACTTGGAAACATCATTGTGTAGTTGCGACAAATGTGTAATGGGTTCTATTGGGAAAATGTGCAATGTTAGTGTACACCTTTGGAAATCACCCGATTACACGATTCCTAAATTATAATCTAAAAACTTACTTCATGTGAAGTTATTTGCTCGTACTAAACATCTAGAGAAATTATTCCATCTGACATTCTGTAAAACGTGAGAAATGTATTTTCTACATTTGAATACATGCAAACAAATCGGATTACATGTTCACTATTTTCTCGTTAACGAAGAGAATAAACTGAAACTTTCAATTTAATGTATAAATATCTCTTCATTCTTATAAAGTATGGATGCATTTATAGACATATTACTAATAGTGTTGTATGCAATCTCTTTAAGCCATCCTATCCCTTATTTTCAAACTAGTCTACGGGTCTAAATCATATATGAATGGTGTGTTTAGCTTTGTTTAGTGGATTTTACTTACTACCAAAAAAGGTTAATACTAAAATGTGAACAAATAACAGACCATGTAAACAAAATATTAATTAAGGTGATCGTCCTTGCTCAACCTAATGGATTAGGCCTGACTTGATTTCTGTTATATATTTTATATCCAATAATTGGTTAAATAATTGTCCTAAAACAAAAATTGAGTAGGTAATTCCAATCGTATCTCCCTCCCAGCATATTCACAATGGATATGAACGGTAAAATAATCCTAGTTCAGCCGGACGGTAATTTTTCCCCAAACGAGATTACAGTGAAAGCAGAAGCGTTGTAGCTGTATGTGGTGAAAATAAATACATACAATTAATCAACCCGAACTGATTTTTAGATTTGAAAGGACTATCACTAGTTTATTATTTATTACATGGTCTTATTAACAATTAATAATAATAAATACTAAAAAAAAAATACAAAAAACAAATACAAAAGTACAAAAATATAAACATCCCAAACAAATGTATATATATTGGATCGAAATTATATATAATTGGATTGAAAGCTAAGGCCACCCTCCCGATATAATTATATATATATATATATATATATATATATATATATATATATATATATATATATATATATATATATATATACTTGTAGTAAAACTAGTGGAACGCTGGTAGATGTAACTCCGAGTTTCACGCGTTATGCGATCATCAGACAACTGAGTATATATATATATATATATATATATATATATATATATATATATATATATACAGAAACAAAATAATAGTATAATACACAAATTCTTTTACATTCCATTAGCCAGTAATTGTTAGCCAGTTCCTCGGGCAAAATGTTGTGAAACTATTTATGCATATCTCTTTCTTAGAAATCTTTATTGATGAATATTTGAATTTATTTGTAGAATTTCCATATACCCTAGTCTCTTGTCAACAATTACAATCTGTTGAATTCTGCGGACTTTGAAATGTCCTTGGCGAAGCACCCGTCAATTGATGTGTTTTCGACCACTCTTTTCTGCAGAATTTAAGCTTTCCTTGTTGACAATGGATTTGATTTGTTTACAATTTACTTAATTTTATAATTGAAGTCATTAAAGATATTAATATAGTCCATGCTCAAGCGATGTTGGTCACTAAAGTTAAACATGTCATTTTAATGAGAAACCATTTTAAAATAATTATGTATTCATGCCGTAATGTCATAAATTCATTTCGATTTTATGTAATCATTCTTTAATCCTTATTTTGATTACCAAACTAAAACAGCAATTCAAAATTGAAATATATTTCCCAGGTAAACTCACTCAATCTCTGAGAACAATCGTTGTAATTAGCCTAAATGAAAATTGCCTGTACATAACGCATTGATGTTATTAATTAGCTGTCTGAGGCCATCCGCAATTTCAGACATTTTCAAAGGAGAATACTAGACGTGTTTGGCAATTTTTATCTTGAAAATGCTGAGTACTCAAATTAATGTCGAAAATGTTGGATAGCCTCAATTAAATTAATACTGTTGAAAAACCTGGTTCGAATCAAGTGCAATAAACCATGGAGCTATAAAACAGAGTGATAGGAACCGAATACAAATGTTTTCTTTCATTTCTGAGTTTGTGTATAAACGAAGTCTTCTAAACTTGACCACGTGACTTGACAGATCAGGACAAACGGCGACAGGAGGTTTACAGAGACTATAGATAACTAAACCTCTCTCTGATATTATTGAAGGGACATCTAACATAACATTGCAAAGGGACACTGTTTAAAAAATATTGTTCATTTCCAGTATTAAGGCTAAAATTTAGTGGACCAGAATAAATTTTCACTAAATTTCGACTTGATGCTGAATAGGGAGAGGCGTTGGGTGGGGTGGGAGGAGGAGGTGGATGGGGAGGAATGGGGAGGGTGGGAAGGAAGGGGAAGGGGGAGGGGAAAGGGAGAGGAAAGGGAAGGAAGGGGAGATAGATGGGTAGAGTCCGGGAGGAAGGGAGGGGAGAATTCTAGGGTGGGGAGAGGAAGGGGATCAAATGCCAAGTTACCAAATAAATATCAAGGGGCATCCTACGACCCAGCTACTCATTTTGGGGGTATTTATTTCTCCTTGATATCGGATTACACGGCATTTGCTCCCCTTCCTCTCTCCCCGCCCACCCCTTTCCTCCTCTCCGTTTCCTCACAAAAAGAGGGCGCTGTTTAGATTAGGTAAACTCTTGCAGTTACACAAGATTTAACCATTCTGAAAAGCGCCCTCCTATGTCTGCCACACCTCAAAAAGTCCAGTGGGGTTTCAACGTGTTTCCACATGGTCTGATCATTATATCCTTCGTGCCCCAATTTGGAACCAGCAGTGTTAAACCACTGTTGGATTCCGGCCACAATCTCATAATAGGAAGGCGCTTTCCCCTTCCTCTAGCTACAATATACACAGTGACTTCTTAACCCCTTCCCCATCCTAGGCAGAGACAAGAGATGACTGTGATCCATGTGAAAAGCCCGCCCTCTATCGATGTATAATTGTATTGGTCATCCCCCGTGAAATCTTTAGGGGATATATACCCCCATCCCTCATGAAGATTTGAGCTGCTGCCCATTGTTGTAGATTTTGTTTATCCTAATCGTCAACATTCCAATGACCACCCCTAAACGGATCTCCCTGTCCTGACCCTCCCCCATGGCCAACCCACCTCCGTCTGAACAAAACAAATTATTTGGGTTTGAAACATTAATTTGGATTTAAAAATATTATTGTGAAGAAATTCGAAATCATTTTGGACAATTTTAAGGAAATTTCTGAAAATTGCTACCAATGATTTGCTTTAACGGTACCCTTTGATGGCATCGGATACGGTTGAGATCCAGCACAATATGCTGAGCCACGTCGTTAAGACGCTAGTTATTACATCATTGCTTTACCCCAATGAACCATTATTGACCATTGTGTATTGTTTGTTCCTCACACACGCGTCTAACTATGGTCACGTTCCCTATCTACAGGCGGTATCGTTATGATTGGAACCATCACATTGTAAGGAACCTGTCTACTGATTCAGTTGTACATGTGCCTCATTCTGATTCTCATAGACTTGTGTACAAGAAAGCAAAGATGGCCGCGGTATGTATAATACTTAAAATCCTACTGCACCTATATGAATTAGGTTTACAACGGATATGGATGTGTAAGAAATAGTAATATTGTTTTTCTTTTTCCAAGATGTTTCGCCTAATTGATGTTTGAAGGAGTTCAAATAAGCCTTGCTATAGATGCAACAAAAATCTCACGTCAGAAAAGTGTTAAGCCTGCTGCTGCTGGTCGTAACTAAATCTATCAGCTAGAACAATTATGTTTCTTTTGTTTACTACTGTGGGTAATATCAACCATTATAATATTAAAGTTCTTGTTGAATTTAAGCATGGTAAAGCCCCATCTTATCAGTCATTCTGATATCTAGTCCTTAAATAACCGCCTGAAAATATTACAGCTCAACAACTTTGGTTTAAACTGTTGATGCGTCTGCTGACAGTTGTATAGAGAAAGTTCGGTCATATGTACACTAGATTGGATTTTGCCCTACACTGACTTGTGTATAGCACTGTATACTCAGTGCTTCAGGTTTATCTCCCGACGCAAGAATTTCACCAACCTATATATATCGCGGAACCCGATTCTATATGGGATTCTTGCCGGCCGATTGTCATCGGGCAAGCTCGGTGGTTGAGAGGATAAGACGTCTGCACTAGTAATCAGGAGGTCGTGGGTTCGAATCCCGCCCGAGTCGCTTGTGTAGTTTTGGTTTCACAGAGACTCGGAAAGCACCGAGTATACAGTGCTATACACACGTCGGTGTAGGGCAAAATTAAATCAATTGTTTATCTCCCGACGCAAGAATTTCACCAACCAACATAATACACTAATAGCCACACCAACGCTTTATGCAGGATGACCTGGACAAATTTAAACAGTGGTCTGATGATAATCTTTTGAAGTTAAACCCCTGCAAATGTCGGGTTATCCAAGTTTGCTTCAATAAAACACCTCCTATGTTTAGTGATTTAAGAATCGGTACTGAGCCACTTTCATATGTCTCAGAAGCTAAAGTTTGGGGACTTTGGCTCCAAAATGATCTCAAATGGAATATTCACGTTAAACAAATGTTAGAAAAGGCAAATAAAAAAATATTTATGTTGAGGACTCTTAAGAGATTTGGTTTTAATTCCAAGGAACTTAAAATAATGTATATTGGTTATGTGAGACCTGTCCTTGAATATGCCGATGTTATTTGGCATTCAGGTCTTACCCGTAAACAATCTAATGATATTGAATCCATTCAAAAAAGACCTTGTAAGATCATTTTGGGTCATAGCTTTAACTCGTATAATGATGAACTTAACTATTGTAATCTTGATACTCTGGCCGATAGAAAGCTAACACACTGTTTAACATTTGCAGAAAATCTTAATAGTAATAATCGTACTAGCTCTCTCCTGCCCCCCACAAGGCTTGAGAGCCATGGTAGGTGCCTCAGAAATAGCAACACAATAACTCAAATGCCCTTTAAAACCACTCGTTTCAAAAACAGTCCAGTTCCCTTTTTTATTGATATTTTGAATAAGTAACTATCTTCGTAATAGGCTTGGGCGACATGTATGTGTTTTTTCTAAATATTTGGTGCTTTCTTTTACTGCTTTCTGTATAGTCATTTTCAGTGTTTCTGTAAATTTTTCCTCCCTGATTTAACTTCTAAAAATGCTTTTGTAAATGTGCAATTTTATTGTTTTCAAATAATATAGGTAGGTTTTAATGATAATTATTGTAACATTTTTATAAATGTTTATGTAAATGTGCAATTTTATTGTTTTTAAATAATATATGTAGGTTTTAATGATAATTATTTTAACATTCTTGCAATTTGGCTTTTTGGCCACAAGATGAATGAAATAAATTCATTTCAAATTCAATTCAAGTCCAGTTAAACTTACACTGCACAAATAAAACTACAAACATGTGATGGATTTTGCTTTTATTTTCAATGGTTTGTATTTCATTTGTATAATTGCTTATGTTTGCAAGCTATATACAGAGCACACACAGCCAAAACTGTGTTTGACGTCAGTGAAACCCGTTTTGATAGGATCGATTCTGCCTTTATGTAAGAGCGCCCTCTTGAGTTCAGATGTATTTAAAGGGATGAAGTATACCATGTATACCAAGGTTTTTGTCCTAATGTTCTTTGTATCACGTATCTTTGTTCATGAATTCATCCCGTTATTTTTTTAAATTATGATCTTGTAAATTAATTGTAAACATCAAATCGTCGCTTTTTTCATAATGACGAACCGAGAAAAAAGTTTGTGTTACGAGTAACTTCTTCTGTTTTCATTATTGTAATTTGATACTGTAAACAATCAAGGTCAAGTGTGGAAATTATTAATAATTTGTTTATTATTGGACTATTGAAGAAAGTAGGATATCAAATAAAGGTTACGATTTTATTTTCAATTGTGCGCTCAGTTATTAAAATAAGTCAAAATAAGACCCGTTGTCAGGTGATGAAGTTAGAGCCTTTTATAAGGCTCGTTGCGAAAATGTGGCACGCACGCGGGCCTTGAGAGTGGCTTACGTCCAGCATGTTTTAAGTCAGACACATTTTCGCTGATAGTTTCTTGGCTTTGTTAATGTGTTAATAAGTACCCGGTTGGTACTTTGCTGTATTTACTTTGTTTAAAATGTTGATTATCTGTGTGTAACGATGACTTGAACTTATTCGTCACTATGTAAAAAATCAAACGCCGAGTGGTCGCCTATTCGTCACTTCAACGCACGCACAGCGTATATGCCTATACTTTCTTATTCATTACTTTGTAAAAAACAGAAATGTCGCTGGCGCTTATTCGCCACCCATGTACGTACTCTGTAAGGCAGATATTACCAATAAGTATCGACAAATGAACGCACTTCCTAACGAAAAGATGTAAATACCTTAGATCCATGGTTTTTCTTTATGTTACATTGCAAAACAAACTAAAAACTTGATGTTTTCTACAGATTATGCTGCTCAGTCTGTCCGTGGTTATAGCTGGTACCAGCCGTCCGCGCACAGTGAAGGCAAACAAATCTATTAGGCAAGATGACCACATAGGGAAAAGCAGATTCTTGTTCGTTACTTTCAAAAAAATTTACATAGGAATAAATTTCATATATTAGATAGCGAAAAAAAGCAGAAGTTTCGAAAAGATAGGCCTTAGTGAATTTCTTAACTCACAACAACTAAAATCATGAAAAAGCTCACTGAAATTTGCCAAGGCCGCGTTTGAATTGATTGCCCATTAACGAAAGCGATCCCGAAAATAACGAACTTCTACAAAATCCTTTGCGCATCGATGATCGTTAATTTTAATGCATCAATCACGAAAAGATGTCAAACATTTAATTTCCGGATGACATAGTTGAGGTCATGAATGCCGAAAAACGAAATAGAACTAACTAAATGCAGTATAATATTCACGAAATAATTGTTGTTTTGAAATCATTTAAATTAAACACAACAGTACTTGAATGTTCTTAAACGAAAATTAACAAAAAACGTTTTGACATTGGACGGGAAAACCTATATTATCCCCAGACAAAATACGATGTCTCTGACTGGTATATAGCCCGCCCTCTATCGCCATTATTGTTTCATCAGTTAGGGGTGGATTCAGTGCGGTGGAAAGAACGCACGTAATTAGCATATAAATCTCCTCGCATGACGATGAACATGGTGAATTGTACTCTTTGTACATCAATTTATCATACGTTATTTGATTGCCCCAATGGAATTATTGCCCATTGTGTATTGTTTGTTACTCACACACGTTTACCATAGTCACCTATCTACAGGCGGTAGATATCGTTATGATTGTAGCTATCACATCGTAATGAACCTGTCTATCTACTGGTTCAGTTGTACATGTGCCTCATTCTGATTCTCATAGACTTGTGTACATGAAAGCAAAGATGGATGCGGTTTATTAAATTAAAGGTCTATTACACCTATAGGATGAAAGGATTTGGTTGACAACAGATTTTGTTGAATTTGAGAATGGTTAGTGGTGAGGCCCATCATATCAGTTTTTCTGACATAGTCCTTAAAATAATCAAGCTGGCGACCACACTTAACCACATTGTCAATAACCTTAGTTTTAGGAACAAAGGCCTGACACATACATATGTAAATCTTGTGATGTTTTACCGATGTAATTTAATAATGCCTGATCACCTCACAGGCCTTGAATTTCGTCCTCCTAGGTGCATAGGTAGGAGCAAGGCAATTTTCCCCCAAAGAACTTTTCCATTACATCAAAATGGATAGTATGTGGATAGTATAGTTGACATCAACATCGTGCAAGTAAACTAGACACGCATTGTCAATTTGCCCATGACTTTATTGTTTTTAATTTAAAGCAATCATTGCCTGCCTGGAAGTCATCTTATCTATGCTTTGTTTGGCAGTGTAACCCTAGTTTTAGGAACAGAGTAAATCTTGTGTTGTTTTACCGGTCTAATTTAACAATGTCTGATCACCTCACAGGCCTTGAATTTCGTCCTCCTAGAGCAAGGAAAATTTTCCCCAAAGAACTTTTCCATTACATCAGAATGGACAGTATGAGGATAGTATAGTTGACATCGACCTCGTGGAAGTAAACTAGACATGCATGGTCAGTTTGGCATGACTTTATTGTTTTTGATTTAAAGCAATCATTGCCTGCCAGGAAGACATCCTCTCCATGCTTCTCAGTGCATCCTCATCACATTGAGGCCTTATTTTTCTGGTAACCTGACAGCTAATCATAAATCACTATGAGTGTGCAAGGCACCACACTATTTAAGACAAGAGCCTAATTTTGATTCCAATAGAGAAGTGCATTAGCAAACCAACATTGACCATTCTTGGATGAAGTTTTATTTGTCTATGAAATGAAAAAATAATCCACGAAGCAAGATATTGACTGTCCGGCAGTGTTTTGTAACAATGATCTGTTCTGCCTTTTTTAAATTAGTTTTATTTGATGTATATTAAATTGTATTTGTTGTTTTCTTGTATTTATTGTGATTTGTTTTAAATGTAATTCGTCATTTTGCAGTTTTGATTCCAACTAATATATAGTAATAGATTCCTTTTATATGCATTTTAAACTATTCCTTTATTTTCTCCACACTTAAGGGGACAACAATATCATACACTTATGAAATATTTAATATTAAATTAATATAATTATGAATATTCATGAAGCTTGTTCAAGGACCCTATACTCATAATGTAACAGTAAACGTTAAACTCCCATAACGACATGTATACAATAATCTTATTTATATGACAAATACTTTCTTAGTAATTAAGTCTTTAGTGTTTGTTTCAATTAAAATACCGAATATTTTAAAGGATAATTTCACAGAATTCCACAACTTGGGGACTTTCATGTTCAATTTCTTCGAGTAAGAGTGGTTGGAGGAAATGATTAATGTTAGTCGTCAAATTGCCTGGTAAATTGTCGGTATATAGTCATGTACACTTAACAACACTATTGAACATGGAGCAAATAGAGTCGGGTAATTTATTTGTATAACGTTGAAACATGAAGAACCCTAACTGAAGAAGATATATGTTATTTAATATACAAGAAAATATAATTCAGTTTTATCAATTGGCATTCATTTGTCACATTTTTACTTTCAATTCTCAGGCCTGGGTATGATTGCATTATGTGCAATGTTGAAGGGATGGAACAACAATATTTGTAAAATGTTGGCAAAACCACTTCTCTTTGAATCATTTTTATTTTAATTTTGTTTAATACATTCATAGTTATTCATCAACTTTATGGGGGACATTCTAATTGAAAGTAGAACAGACAGCAATTATTCATTTCCAAATTAAAAAATATATAAAAATAAATTAAAACAATTAATCAATAGTTAGTAAATACATATATATGTAGGATTATGTTACAAGGTTTAAATATTTCAAGCCCCATTAATTGAAACTTTAGTAAGTTCCTTTAGGCTGAAAGTAGAGATTGTACATATGTATTGAATAGTGACATTATTTCATCTTAAATCATAATGTTGGATATAGTTCAATGGTTAAATGTTATCCATAATGTTATCATGTCCCATAAAACATTACGCTTCTATCATACACATGACAAAACAATAAATGATCAACGCTAATACAAGAACATACATTGGGCAATATATTTCCACATAAAATGCGCTCCATACGAACAGTAACGACGACAATAAATTACACAATCGATTTAGCTTGACACAATGATGGTGAAACTACAATTTTAAAAAGTGAGCAACTTACAATTTGGATTATCTCGAAACCTATTTTGTGCCGTGTTGCCCAACTGGCATTTCGTAAAAACGGTGACGATATGTAGAGAATCATTAATGTTGTTCAGACATTATATCAGATGCATCGACTACAACATTGTTTTGCATTGTACATTACAATGCGAGTGTAAAATGTGTTATCGTTGTAATTAGTAGTTATATATTATAATGGTTCATTCCATTTGTGTGTATTGTGGTTAACTGGGATGTTATTGTACTTTTATTTCTTTGTCACATAGTTTTATGTACATGTATCTAGTTGAAGAGTAGTCTACCCAGACCCAGAAGAAACAATCAACTCGAGAGCAGTGTTAGGATAACACTATTAAAAATCCTGCCATCTAAACTTGATGTGATTATAATAAAGAACATATTGTTCTTAACATCAACCGGGGGTTGGGGTTGGGGGTTAGACCACTACATTAAAATATGCGGAAACTCATCAAGGAAAATGTAATCATTAGATTAAAAGACGTAATCACCCCGACTTGTGCAAAGTACAAATTTGATAAGGCACTTCAACATGTTATTCAGCTTCCTGTTGTCTCCAATGCAGGCAAGACATGGATCATTAACATCAATTAACTGGCTTAATTACACACTGGTGATGTGACCCAAAGGCATAAACGAGTAAGCATTCACACGGCAAGAATGTGTTGATAAGCGTATGATCGTACTCAATGAATCTTTCATTGGCATGTGTATCATAGAGAAGACAAAGATAATTATAGGTCAAGACACTCAGGTACCAATCAAGCATGACGCTGAAGCGCATCTGCCATGAACACCACTTTAGCTATTAGCTTCACATGAACAAGAAGCAATCGAAAACCTAGCTCAGTTCAATGACTTTGGTAAGGTGTGGTGGTCCGCTCACTAAGTTAAACATAACATATTACCACAAAGACAATGATAAAATTAATATTCCAGTAACAACCAGTAGACCTAAGTAATTTGTATATATTTTTAAATCAAAACACTGCTATTTTTCTTCAGGAAAGGAAAACAAACGCTTTAAGATAATATGTAAATTACATTAATTGTTACTTCTTGAGGCCTCTGGATAGAGTGTTCATGAGTTGTTACAATAGGATAGACTATCAATTGGGTTTTCTTCTCATACATGTATGCATCAATTATGAAAAGAAAAAAAACAGACACCATTTATATAATAATAAGATTTAAGATTTACATGTTTATGAGTGGGAAAATTAAAATAAGTATTATCATCAATGTTAGAAATGTTAGAGAGTGTTATTTATCGAAGATCAATTTTTGTTCTGCTTTCTTCACTAACATGTAATATTATTTACAATACAACCTTTGACATTTAACTTATTATATGTACGTGAACACCATTACAATGATAAAGCCTGAAACCTGATTTAAGATATGAGTAAAGTAACAAACCTGTTAAACTTTTACCTTACTATGTATGTTGTATAGTTTATGGGAAAATGGTGAAATTACAATTATGTTTGGTTGTTTACATTCCAACATGTCATATAGAAAACGGTACAACTTTTAACAAAGTATATTTAGAGAAATGTGATACACCTAAAAGAAAGCAATGTTGCTAAGGAAACTACCATATGTATTGAATTGAGAACCACATTTTTATTTCATGCTTGGCTCACTAGGATGGTATTAAAAATCGTAATCTACAATTTTACTTAATGCACTGACAATTTGAGCTATCATTTCGAACTGAGAAGGTTTGGTACAACATTGGAAAAAAGACTATATTGTACAAATATGAAAACTCACTTTGAATTAAAAAATAAATAAAAACATTAAAGGGGAGGTACAACATTCAAATCTTTTAGGTTTCAGGAAATATATAAATAAACTAACCTGTGAAAGTTTTATCACAACAGGTGCTGACCTTTTTTGAAAAAAAACAATGTACAAAGGGATCACAACTTTGTATAGTAAACTTCAACATTTCTTAAAGAAGTATTCAACCAGTAATATCTTACTAATGTCAGTAATTCAGTTCAAACAGAAAATAACGAAAATGCATTCATCCATACTTAAGAATAACAAGATATGCAAAGAAACAAACCTGTGAAAGTTTCAATTTATTTTGTTGTATTGTTTTTAAGAAAATTGAAAAAACATGTTTTAAATTTATTGCTCATCTTTGTACACAAGTTCTAATATTGAAATGGATCATCAGATCTATGCTTCTTTAGCTAAGGTTAACTAAATATTTATTTTAAGTTCATGATCCTCAGATCATCACAATTTGAAGTTTAGTCTACTATCTAATGGTGTGGCAAATATAAGTTATCTTATATGAGTGAAACAGAAAAATATAGCGTTTCTTCATTCCATATGCCACGAGGCCACATATATTTTTGGAGGAAAAAAATGAGGAAAAAGGTTATATGGGGTTATATTAATAGGGTCTTATGTAAAATATGCCTATAGAATATTTTGTATAAGTAGTGATGTGGAGTTACCATATGCCATGTTGTCCAGCATTACATTCGCATCCAAATCTGTCTCTCCCTCCTCCCTTGCCATCCTTGGCAACTGGGGACAGTGCTTGTAGCACCAACTCATAGGTTTTGTTTTCTTGAGGTTTCTCACCTCCTCCTGAAAGCGGGAGGGAAAAAAAGGTCTCCAGTTTCTGGTTATAGGTCGGCTTCAAAATCGGTGCGGTGACATACACACAGAAAAAAATACACATTTTACTATTTTGCAATGTTGTATACGAACCTCCCAATTGTTTGGTAAAGTTTTACAAAATGCGTGTTGGGTAAAGTTTTTCATAAACATTTTGTAAAGTTTCACTTAAAAATCAGTAAAAAGATTTACCTCTTAAATAGGTAAACATAAATTAAGTAAATTGTTACTGAATGTATGGGTAAAAAATACTTAATTTTTGTGTAGAATACTAGACTCTTTTTACTATTTTACTTTGTAAACTTTTACTACATTGTTTGGTCTGCATAAGTCATTACATACTTATCAAATATAAATAATGTAAATTAAACAAGGCACCCTAATTATACTTGTACAGTTTCAAAAACGTTTCTTTTATTTATTAACAATAAAGTGAAACATCTCTTCAAATCCCCACTTTACGAGGTTCTCTCTCATTTTCTCCATGTTGTGAGGGGATTGTTGACTTGACAGGCACACACTGCGCTTTTGCACGCATGCCGCGCACACACAATGCAATGCTTGAGTTCCTTGTGGTAAAAGTTACACGGGCCAGGTAAAGACTTGAATTAGTTACATAAATTATGTAAATAAAATGTAATACTCTGATTGTGACGATATTGTCCCTTATTATGTACTGTGACATCTGCTACCTATATTTCTGAGGTATTCGTATCTGAAACAGACAATTTCAAGGCATGTGCATGTTTCTTCATGTACAGGAACCGGTGTAATACAAATACACGTGCATACACATGTGAGTATATTCGAGCGAGGTCTTCAGGATTTCCGTCCCGGTGTCTGGACTGGCTCTTGCCTCGCTGGCAGGGTGAGAAAACACTGGTGTTCAATTTGAAATAAAGAACAAGTTACTTGTTAACTATATGTATACTAGCCATCAAATTTAATACATTTTCCACAAGGGGAAGTTTGGGTAGTTCAATAATTAAAAGGAGGCTTCCCAAACCATTCATCACACCTGCATCCATACACAGTGTGGTAGTTTCACACACTGTAGCCAGCCAGTGTACGTAAACGGCTTCGGCAAAGCTGAGCGAGGTCTCCGGGGTTCCCCGGTGACCGGACTGACGCTTGCCGCGCTGGTAGGCTGAGAAAACGCCGGTGTTCAATTTGAAACGATATGTAACCATACATTTGCCTGATTTGTGCGGCCTCTCTTAGTACACACACAAAATGAATGGTAAAACAAAATGGGTAAAACATGTTTTGTAAAATATTACAAAATTTAGGTATAATTTTGGGAAACTAAAGAACACAATTCAGGGTTCGACCTTAACTTGTTTTTTCACTCGCCGGCCGGGCTAGTAAACCAAACTTTTCACTCGCCCGCAAGCCTTTTCACTCGCCTGTATGTTTGTTTAAATAATTTTAATCAAATCACTGTTTTTAGTAATTTAGGCATTTTGCATCAGAACGTGCATTATAAACAACAGTTGTCAGTTACCTTATTATTATGTGCATATTTGTTTCTGAGGCAATACTAATGTTTCTTTAATTAATAACGGATTCTATTCTAATAACAGAGGAAAAGATCAGGCACATTAATAGTGTACAGTAATGCTTTTGCTTTAATTCTGAAATGAAGAAGGCTCTTTTCATATTTTATTTCTAACCAACTGAACACAACAATAATGAAAACATTAAAAAAATCAGGGCACCAAGGCAATTTTTAAGATTTTCAAAGGGCATCACGGCAATGATAAAAAAAAACGTAAAGGGCACCAAGGCAATCTTTAAAAAATAAAAAAATAAAAACATTCCAATTCAGCACATGCCAATAAGATTAACGTTTCCTTTCTAGGCCTACATGAAAACAATATTGCAACACTTACAGTTTATGTCACCAATTAAAAATAAATAAAAAACACAATGTTAACCCGAAAAAAACATCAAGTTTTATGCATTTGGATGTGGCAGTATTCAGTTCACTCTTTTTTTATTTGCTAGTCGACACTTTGACAGCATGTTGACGACCACCAAAAGCCCTGGCCGCGTAATGTACATACGTACGGTACATTGCAGCGCGCGACACGATGATCGATGCGTCGATGCTATATCCGATGCACCGCACACGCTGCATGTATGTCTAGGTACAGACTCGGCATGTAATATTTACGTTGCATGCGCCCCAACGCCGCGCCATGCTATTTTTAGCTGGTACCCGCGAATGCCTGGCGTAGTGTTTATGTTGTGGGTACTGTTGACACCAACCAAAGTATTAGCAAGGGCCAAGTTCGTACAACGACCAAGCGGCCAATATTGCCTGGTAACCGCTATATCATTTTGGTCATGAGTACCAGGTAATTTTGACTATTTTGTTCCCAAATGGTCGTTGCGTGAACTTGGTCTTAGCAGCGCAGCCACCAGTCGCGCAATCGAGCATGGCGGCGATATATTTTTTCCCGTGAGAATGTACTGTACATATACATGTACGTAGTAAATACTAGTATGTGTAAACAAGTGGGCACAACGGCAATGCAAGGAAAAAGCACAGCAACTCGTTGCTGTGAAAAGTGGCATTTTTAAAGGGCATCACGGCAGAGGGTGAGGGCATTGACGGCAATTGCCGTCGATGCCGTCGTGTAATTTCAGGGCTGATATAGGCCTATCGGTGACAATATTTTGACTCGCCCAGCGGGCTACTGAAGGAAGGGTTTTGACTCGCCCGCCGCCGTTTTCACTCGCATTTGGCGAGCGGGCGACCGCTAAGGTCGAACCCTGCAATTGCTGTGTAAGTTAAAAATTACGTAATTTAAATGCAGACTTTCAACAGGGCATGGAATCAGTGTCCTACACAGTGACTGAAATAAATACTGGCTCATTCAATCCAGCAGCAACGGTAATATGACCTTATCATGTGGGTATTATTTTCAGTCACTGAATTAATCTAAAACTATAGCACAGTTGGGGATTCCATGCCCTGTTGATCAATATTGACCCTTTAATTGTTGATGATGTGGACTAAAGCAGTAATACACATGGTTTCGATGTCAATGTAATGCGATAAAGAAAATTGGCCCTAAATCTTAGCTTTAAGTTTAAAAACACAAACCCAAAATAAATGTTTTCCAAGAGAGGTGAAACTTGTAAAACTTTGGAATTTGCTTTCCAAAGACGTATTTTTCTCGGGGGAAAATGGAAGTCTAGGTGAATGCGTTTATTCTTATTTTTGGGTGCATTGTATTGACACATAACATGTACAACGGTTGTTTTATGTTGCTGTTCATCTTTAATTATTGTACTGCGTGTAATAACATTAGAACTTATCAGGCTACGTCTGGTAGCAATCGTCAAACAGTCATAACAGTATTTTATTGGACGAGGCTTAGCGTTTCAAGAATCGCCTAAAAACGAGTACTAAGCTAGTACTAAGCAAATCTATCACATGTTATTGTTTCATATTTTTTCCGTAAAATAGGAAACACATAAATAATATCC
>CM055816.1:27930056-27964196 GCA_029582265.1 Zoroaster sp. YZ-2022 | reverse complement strand
TTCTGTTGTTCAATAGTTTGGGGATTTGTGTTCAAACTATTACATTTCCAACCACATTATCGTTTTTGCTTTTAGCAAAACCAATCAGCTGAAACCAAATTGTATGAATGATTCAGCCGTCGAAAATCCGTCATCTTGTCCGGAGTTTCTTCCATCCAACTGTCGACCCTTACAGATTATTGGTCCAGGGCGTGACCTTCGGCTTCTGGGCGTGGCGTTTAGGACTGGTGGTATCATAATGCATCATGCTTTTTAAACATTTCTCTATCATACCATTCAATTCGTAGAGAAATATGAAGAAAACATAGATCACAGAATGGACTGGTATTTGGGGCGTCGCCCAGTCGCAGGCTACTAGGACACTGATTCCGAGCCATGTTGAAATTCTGTTCAGATCGTGACGATATTGTCCCTTTTAAATATCCACGATGTGTGGATATTTGTCCATGAGCCAGCTAATTCTTTCGGCACCTGAGGGACGACCCATTCATGTTTTCTTTGTTACATGAAAATATACGAAAAAATTCCAACAAATATGATAGACTTGGTGAAACCGAAGCTTAGTTCTCGTTTTTAAGCAATTTTTGCTGTAAAAAATTAAATGCTAAGCCTCGTCCAATAAAACACCGTTACGACTTGTTTGAAGATTGCTGCACAGACGAAGCCTCCAAAGATTCCATGTTATTACACGCAGTACACACATTAAAGCAAACAGCAACATAAAACAAATTCCTTGTACATGATATGTCAAAATCCACCGACGAAATCAGAATTAACGCAGAAATACGTTTGGGAAGCAAACTCCAAAGTTTCACCTCTTCAACAATATTTGTTTTGGTTTTGTGTTTTGGAACTTAAAGCTAAGATTTAGGGTCAGATTTCATTGAGTTTCATCGGGCCATTACATTGACAGCAACTCACAGTGGCGTACCTCAAATGGGAACGGAAAACGGGGATTATCTTTAATTGAAACATAAACTAAAGACTCAATTAATGAGGAAGTATTTATAATATGAATAATATTCTTTGTTAAAGAGACATGGTATCGTCACGATCAGAGCAGACTTTCAACAGGGCATTGAATCGGTGATCTAGTTTAAGATGAAAAATGTGACTGAAAATTACTGGCTCATTTATGCAGCAGAAATGGATAATATGACTCTATTATGTGGTGTATTATTTTCAGTCACTGATGAGTTAATCTAAACCTCCATGCCCTGTTTGATCCTGACGAGATTGTCCCTTTACGCGGGCGCGGTATAACACCTGATGTCTTTTGCATGCTCTTTTAGTGTTTCATTACGTTTTTCCGCCCGCTGTCGGCTCGTATTATAATGAGAGGTTTCAGCTCTTACTGAGAACAGACTATTGTAACGGTTATTAGCTCAAACAAAATGACAATAAAACTACCGAATGTTATATAAATCATTTGTCAACGAGAGATATGAAATCAATGAATTTGTTTTTGATGACAGACCAATATTATCTATAACACTCAAAACAGTACAGACACCTTTTATAAGGTGATGATCCAGGGTAGATGAAATGAAAATGAGTACATCGTACAGCAAAAGGGGTGATACTGCCCAAAGAGGTCCACCTTTATCCGCTAATCTTCCCCTGGCTCCTGGATTCTGCCAATGATACTTAGTATTAGTTTTCATGAAGCCATAAGCAATGCATTCGATGCCTTTACGTGGTGTCTGATGAGGGGTAAGGTTTAAAAGTGGCGGTGATTTGAGACGACGAGAGGGATGGCATAAGTAGACCACTAGCTATCTGCTAGTACCCTACACGACTCTGGACCCTCCTGACTCCCCGGAACCGCTCCATGCCCAGACTGGACATTCCCATTGAAAATATGTGATTTTAATTTGTTTATTTTCTCGTTGTTGTTGTTGTTGTTGTTGTTGTTGTTGTTGTTGTTGTTGTTGTTGTTACAGTTGTTGTTGTTGTTAATGTTATTGTTAAGGAGTGTAGGTAGGTGGAATGTTTGAGTAGGACTGTCATCCATGGTATGGACTCTTAGTTGGAGTTCAATTCCTGGGGTCTGTTTAATAATTAAATTAGTAAATATGTTAGTTAGTTTAAAGATAGTTTTAAATTTCAATTCTATTGTATTCGTCAGATCAGCATGAATATCGTCCCTCGAGTCGCCTGTGTGTTTTTTTTTTTTTCACAGACACTGGAAAAGTATTGAGCATAACAGTCGGCTCACGTCGGTAAGGGGACAAAAATCGAATCTGTTCTGTATTTGTGTTATAAATTTTGTTATCAGAGGGGGCCTCAATCAAACAAGATTTTATTTTAGATAAAAAGGTTCGATGTTTCATTTTTAGAAACCTTTTTCATTTAATTGATGGAATCACAACGTGGTATTCTGAACTAGTTTGGGGATTTGTGTTCCAAACCACTATTAATTTCAACCATATCGTTTTGCTTTTAGCAAACCAATCACAAACCAAATTAGCGAATGATTCAGCCGTCGAAAACTGTCATCTTGTCCGGGAGTTTTTCCATCCAACCGTCGACCCTTCACAGATTATTGGTCCAGGGCGTGACCTTTCGGCTTCTGGGCGTGGCGTTTAGGACCGGTGGTATCATAATGCATCAGCGCTGCTTTAACATTTCATCATACCCATTCACTGTAGAGAAATATGAAGAAAAAATAGATCACAGAATGATCGGTACTTCTGGGCGTCGTGTCAGTCGCGTACTAGGACACTGACTCCCGAGCCCGTTGAAATTCTGTTCATATCGTGACGATATTTCCCTTTAAATATCCACAGATGTGGATATTTGTCCATGAGCCAGCCACAATTTTTTGGCGAGCCCATCTGGAGGGACTATAATTCATATGTTTTCTGTTACATGGAAAATATACGAAAATTCAAAACAACAATATGATGAGACTTGGTGAAAACGTAGCTAGTTCGTTTGCCAGCCACAATTTTTGCTGCAACAATTAAATGCTAAGCCTCGTCCAATAAAAAAACACCGTTAATGACTGTTTGAAGATTGCCGCCAGACGTAGCCTCAAAGATCCCATGTTATTACACGCAGTTATTACACGCAGCACAATAATTAATAACACACACACAAATTTTTACGCACATTGGTTATCCGTTCTGCTGGCGCGCTCAAGGCATCGGAAACAAAGAAAACATTAAATATAAACAACATACAATGATAGTTATTAGAAAACAAATTATAACTGATGAGACATATGTACCAACGTAATTAATATACATCATCTTTGCAGAGTTAGACATAAGATGAGTTTTAGCATCGACTTGAATTGGTTATACTATGACAAGATTTGAGTTTAGTTGGAAGATGATTCCATGCCGAGCTGCGACAGAAAACGACCCATCACCCCAGTTCCGTTTTGAAGTTGGTTCCTTGAGGAGTGAGATGTTGCTGGAGCGCAAATTGTGTGATGGAGTGTAGACTTCTTAAGAAGTTCAGGAAATATAAATTGAGCAATGTTATTAAAAGATTTGTAGAACAATTAGCATAAGTTTAAAAAACAATTTTCAGAAACAGGAAATAGCTTGCAGTTCTTTTAAGATTGGCGTGATATGGCATGACTTTTCTGGACAAAGTCACAACACGAGCAATAGCTGTGGTTTAGGCGTGCTGAAGACGAGATATTTGACTTTCTGCGAAGACCGTAAAGAGAGAGCATTCCCAATATCGAGCCGTGATGTGACAATGCATGCATGTATAATTTGTTCAGCAGCACCTTTTATTCAAGTATTCTCACCCGGCTTATATTTGATATGAAATGATGATATGGGGAACAATGTTGGAGATAGTTAGTGGTTTTAAAGTCATTGTCGAGTCAAATATAACATGCAACATTACGTGGCATGTAATGAGGGGGTTATCTTGCGAGTCACCAATTGTAATAAATGGAAGAGAAACTTTAGGACAATTGTGCTGACGTGATCCAAATAGAACAAATTCTGTTTTTTCATCGTTCAATTTCAGGAAGTTTTGTCCTCATCCAACTGAATCTCTTGAAACCATATTCTCCAGTGTTTTTAATGCAGGAATCAGCAGGTTCTTGGAGAAGGATTGATAAGATTAATGTGTTTTGCGTGTCATCAGCGTAAACATGGTAATTTAAATTATACTTCAAATGATATCACGAACTGGAAAGGTATAAACATTAAACCACTGTGGGCCGAGCATAGAGCCTTGGGCACAGAATAGTCATAAGAGTAACAGGTCTCGGAGATAGCGTTATTACCAATACAAACATGCTGAGGCCTATTGTTAAAAAGGTAGTAGGACTTACACCAATCCAGGCTGTGTCATGTATTCCAAGATGATATTAAAGGCGGAGAGATGATTTTATTTTATGATTGACAGTGCTCAAAAGCGGCGCTTAAGTCTCAACAAAACTAATGCAGTGATTTTCCTCATCCATGGCAGATAAAATGTCATTGTTGGACGCGCGAAGAAGAGCAGTTTCGTTCCATGAATGATTTGTGGTTGACTGAAATGTGTCCGACAGTGTTATTAGCACGAACAACATGGTCAGGAGATCCGTGATGAAACAATCCTGCCTTCGATTGTTTTTAAGGTACTTAAATTTGCCACTGGTCGGTAATTTTTGAAAACCTTCCTTGTCCAAATTAAGCTTCCTTTTAGGAGGGTGGTTAATGCATGAGCAACCTTCTGGCTATTAGGGAAACAAACCGGGAAGAAAGCGATCTGTTTACAATAATTGTGATATACTTAGCAAACACATCAATATTTTTGTTTTATTAGCGAAGTTGGCACTGGATCAAGTTCACATGATTTTGATGGCGATTATCATGATGAGCTTTCTTGATCTCCTGTAACACACTAGTAGGCTCAAACATGGACAGTCCATCATTGTGGATCCTTGCGTGATGGTATGTTTGTGATAGAATGGCAGGTACTGAGGAAAGAATCTGACGGGATATTCTCAATTTTTGTGGACAAAAAAGTTTGAAAAAGCATTTGCGAGAGTCCTGATCGAGGTGTAGATGGAAGCACTGGAGCTTAACATGAAGCAGCTTTTCAACAATGTTAAAGAGTTTTTCTGATCAACACGAGCTTATCTTCCACAAGAGATGAGTAGTGAGTTATTTTTACCTGCCCGTTAATCATGTTCTTCACATTATCACGTTGGTTACAGTATTCCTTGCCGATGTACTCCAAGTTTCCCATTGTCACGCCATATCTATCAAGCTCAAGTTGACGGCGGATTTTCCTTTGCAGCACGGATATCATCATTGAACCAGGGGATCTCAGATTAGAAGTTTAACAGTTTGAGTTTTTGTGACATGATCACCCAAGATGTTACGGACAGTAGATTCAAATAGACTGACACAATAATCCAGCTCACCACCATCTTCATAGGTTTACATTTTTCCAGTTGAGATTCAATATCACATTACATATAAATCTTTTAATATTTACTTTTTCCAGTGGCGTTAAGTAGTTACAGGGGAAATGGTAGGTATGGGAGTTTTTTTAAGGGTTTCAAATTTACCATGATTGCATAATGATCAGATAATAAGCCAGATTTAATAGTTATATTCGAGATAAGAGGTATTTTTCACGCGTTATCATGAGGTCAAGACAGTGACCATACCGATGAGTGGGTGCGTGCTGTGATGCTGTATAAGTCCAGTGAGCAGAGAGCAGATTCTTAAACTGATTTGCATAATTGTTTCGAAATAATGTCCATATGAATGTTAAAATCGCCGGTTAAAATAATGTCGATGGGTGTAAGAGAGAATCGACACCAAAGCTAAACAGAAACATAAAACAACATTTGTACATGATATTTAAAAAATCCACCAACGAAATCAGAATTAACGCAAGAAATACGTCTTTTGGAAGCAACCCAAAGTTTCACCTCTTCAACAATATTTGTTTCTGGTTTTGTGTTTTGGAACTTAAAGTTAAGATTTAGGTCAGTTTCATTGAGTTTATCAAACAATACATTGGACAGCTAAACCCTCAGTGGCGTACCCAGCTAAAATGGGGAACGGGGAATGACATTCTTTAATTGAAACATAAACCAAAGACTCAATTACTGAGGAAGTATTGATAATACAATGAATAATATTGTGTTAAAGACAGTATCGTCAACGATCAGAAAGAAGATTTTCAACAGGGCATTGAATCGGTGATCTAGTTTAAGATGAAAATGACCGAAAATTACTGGTTCATTTACAGCAGCAATGATAATACTTTATTATGGTGTGTATTATTTTCAGTCACTGATGAGTTAATTCAAACCAGCATGCACCCAATTCCATGCCCTGTTTGATCCTCTGACGATATTGTCCCTTTAATATGGGTATAAATGTCTTGATGTCTTTTTAGTGTTTCATTACGTTTTTCCGCCCGCCGTCGGCTCGCATTATAACGAGAGGTTTCAGCCTTACTGAGAACAGACTATTGTAACGGCGTTATTAGCTCAAACAAAAATGACAATAAAACTACTGAATATTATATAAATAATTTGTACAACGAGAGATATGAAACCAATAAATGGTTATTTGATGACAGACCACATCTAAAACAGTCCAAACAGTACAGACACCTTTTATACAGGATGGATCCAGGGTAGATGAAATGAAAATGAGATCGTACGTACAGCAAAAAGGGCAGTGATACCGCTTCAAAAGAGGTCCACCTTATTACCACAATCTTCCCCCGGCTCCCCTGATCTGCCACATGATACTTAGTATACTAATAGTTTTATGAAGCCACAGCAAATGCATTTATGCCTTTTACGTGGTGTCTGATGAGGGTAAGGTATTTAAAAGTGGCGGTGATTGGAACGACGAGAGGGATGGCAAGGCAGACCCCTAGCTAACCCAGTTCCCCACACGACCTGATCCTCCGGATACCCCTGAACCCCCTAGATGCCCAGACCGACACATTCACAATTGAAACATGTGTGATTTTAATTTGTTTATTTTCGTTGTTGTTGTTGTTGTTGTTGTTGCTGTTGTTGTTGTTGTTGTTGTTAATGTTATTGTTGTTGAGTGGTAGGTAGGGTGTGAATGCTTCTGAGTAGACTGACTGTCATCCATGGCATGGACTTTTAGCGAGTTCAGTTATCTCTCCTGGGGTCTGTTTAACAAATTCAAAATTAGCAAATATGTTGTTAGTTAAAAGATAAGTTTAATTCAATTTATTGTATTCGTCATGATCAGCATGAACGTGTTGTCGTCCGAGTCGCCTGTGAGTTATTTTTTTCACAGACACTGAAAGTATTGAGTACAGTGCTGCATACGTCGGTAAGGACAAAATCGAATTTGTTCTATTTGTGTTATAAAATTTTGAAAAATTATCATAGAGGGCTCCTCAATCAAAACAAGTATTTATTTTAGATAAAAAGGTTCGATGTTTCATTTTTAGAAACCATTTACGCATTGATGGAATTCATGTTGTTCTGAACTAGTTTGGGAATTTGTGTTCAAACTATTAATTTCAACCACATCGTTTTTGCTTTTTAGAAAACCAATCACAAACCAAATGCCTGTATGAATGATCTCAGCCGTCGAAAAACTGTCATCTTGTCCGTGGAGTTTTCCCATCCAACCGTCGACCACTGCTGGATTATTGTCCAGGTGTGACCTCGGCATTTCTGGGCGGCAAGTTTAGGATGGTGGTATCATAATGGCATCATGCTTTTAACATTTCTATCATACCCATTCAATTCTTCGTAGAGGAAACATGAAGAAAACATAGATCACAGAATGGACTGGTATGGGGGCTTGGGGCGTCGCCTCAGTCGCGTATTTGGGGACGCTGATCTCCGGAGCCCGTGTTGAAATTTGTTCATATCGTGACGATATTGTCTCCTTTAAATATCCAACGATGTGTGGATATTTGTCCATGAGCCACAATTTTTTTCGGTACCATCTGGAGGGACTGAATTATATGTTTTCTTGTTACATGAAAATATACGAAAATTCCAAAACAAATATGATAGACTTTGGTGAAACGGTAGTTTAGTTCTCTTTTTGCCAATTTTTGCTGTAAAAATTAAATGCTAAGCGTCGTCCAATAAAAACACCAGTTACGACTGTTTGAAGATTGCCAAGCCAGACGTAGCCTCAAAAGCATCCCATGTTATTACACGCAGTACATAATTAAAGCAAACAGCAACATAAAACAACCCCTACATGATAAAAAAAATCCACCAACGAAATCAGAATTAACCCAGAAAATACGTTCTTGGGAAGCAAAACCCAAAGTTTTCACCCTCTTCAACAATATTTGTTTTGGTTTTAGTTTTGAACCAAAGCCTAAGATTTAGGTCAGTTTTCGCATTGAGTTTATCGCATTATTGGCATTGACAGCTAACCAGTGGCGTACCTGGGGCACGGGGGAACGGGGACGGGGGACATGTATCTTTACCTTTCGAACATAAACCAAAGACCAATTACTGAGGAAGTATTTATAATATGAATAATATTCTTCGTTTGAAGAGACAGTATCGTCACTGATCAGAAAGAAAGATTTCAACATGGGCATTGAATCGGTGATCTAGCTTAAGATGAAAATGTGACTGACACTGGTTACTGGCTCATTTATGCAGCAGCAATGATAATATGACTTTATTATGTGGTGTATTATTTTCAGGTCACTGATGAGCAATCAACCAGCATGCACCCAATTCCCATGCCCTGTTTGATCCTGGACGATATTGTCCCTTTAATATGGGTATAAATGTCTTTGATGTTCATTATTATTTCAATACGTTTTTCCGCCCGCTGTCGGCTCGCATTATAATGAGAGGTTTCAGCTCTTACTGAGAACAGACTATTGTACCCACGGTTATTGCTCAAACAAAATGACAATAAAACTACCGGAATATTATAGAAATAATTTGTCAACGAGAGATATGAAACCAATAAATTTTGTTTTGATGACAGACCAACAGACACTATAACAGTCCAAACAGTACAGACAACCTTTATATGACGCAGGATGGATCCAGGATAGATGAAATGAATGAGACATCGTGTAACAGCAAAAGGGTGATACTGCCCAAAAGAGGTCCACCCTTATATCACAATCTTTCCTGGCTCCCCGATCTCGCCAATGATACTAGTGTAGTATTAGTTTCACAAGTCATAAGCAAAATGCATTATGCCTTTACGTGGTGTCTGATGAGGGGGGAAAGGTTTAAAAGTGCGGGCGGTGATTTCTCGAGACGACGAGAGGGATGGCATGTTAGTAGGGACCCCAGCTAACCTAGTACCCCCACACACCGGACTCTGGACCTCTCCCGACTCCCGGAACCGCTCCAGGCCCAGACCGACATCTCACCAATTGAAATATCTAGGATTTAATTTGTTTATTTTCTCTTGTTGTTGTTGTTGTTGTTGTTGTTGTTGTTATGTTGTTGTTGTTGTTAGCACGTTGTTAATGTTATTACAGCTGAGTGTAGGTAGGTATGTGGAAATTTGAGTAGGACTGTCATCCATGGCATGGACTCTTAGCGAGTTCTCAATTTCTGGGGTCTGTTTTAAATAATTAAATTAGTAAATATGTTGTTAGTTTGAAGATACAAGTTTAATTCAATTCTATTGTACTCGTCATGATCACATGAACATCGTCCTCGAGTCGCTCAGGAGAGTTTTTTTTTCACAGACACCGGAAAGTATTGAGACATACAGCTTCATACGTCGGTGTAAGGACAAAAATCGAATCTGTTCTGTATTTGTGTTATAAATTTTTGATCATAGAGGGCCTCAATCAAAACAAGAGTATTATTTTAGATAAAAAAGGTTCGATGTTTCATTTTAGAAACCTTTTCATTTAATTGATGGGAATTCATGTTGTTCTGAACTAGTTTGGGAATTTGTGTTCAAATCTATTAATTTCAACCACATCAAGTTTTTGCTTTTTAGCAAACCAATCACAAAACCAAATTGTATGAATGATTCAGCCGTCGAAAACTGTCATTTGTCCGGAGTTTTCCATCCAAATCCGTCGATCCTCATAGATTATTGTCCAGGGCGTGACCTTTCGGCTTCTGGGCGTGCATGTTTAGGACTGGTGGTATCATCGCATCATCATGCTTTAACATTTTCTATCAATCCATCTTCAATTCGTAGAGAAGAATATGAAGAAAAACATAGATCACAGAATGGACTGCCCCCAGTACTTGGGCGTCGTTCTCAGTCGCGTACCAGGGACGCTGACCTTCCGAGCCCTGTTGAAATTCTCTGTTCATATCGTGACGATATTGTCCCTTTAAATATCCACGATGTGCGGATATTTGTCCATGAGCCAGCTAATTTTTCGGTACCATCTGGGAGGACTAATTCATATGTTTTCTTGTTACGAAAATATACGAAAATTCCCAAAACAAATATGATAGACTTGGTAAGAACGAGAAGCATTCGTTCTTTTAAGCACTTTTTGTTAAAAAATTTAAATGCTGTTTCGTCCAAATAAAACACCGTTACGACTGTTTGAAGATTGCTGCCAGGACGTAATTTCAAAGTATCCCATGTTATTACACGCAGTACAATAATTAAAGCTAAACAGCAACATAAAAAAACCCCTTGTACATGATATGTCAAAAATTCAATCAACGAAATCAGAATTTCCAAAAATACGTCTTTGGGAACGAAACTCCAAAGTTTCACGCTCTTCAACAATATTGTTTTGTTTTGTGTTTGGAAGCAACCCTTAAAGCTAAATTTACTATTTGTCATTGGTTGTATCGCATTACATTGAACCCAGTTGAACCTCAGGCGTACCTGGGTAATGGGGGTCAGTTTTCATTGAGTTTATCGTAATACATTGACACAGTTAAATCATATGTACCCAGCATCGTAACGGGGGAACGGGGACATCTTTAATTGAAAACATAAACCAAAGACTCAATTACTGAGGAAGTATTTATAATATGAATAATTCATTTGAAAGCAGACAGTATCAAGTCAACGATCAGAGTAGATTTTCAACAGGGCATTGAATCGGTGATCTAGTTTTAAGATGAAAATGTGACTGACAATTACTGGCTCATTTTGCAGCAGCAATGATAATATGACTTTATTATGTGGTATATATTTTCAGTCACTGATGAGTTAATCTGTTAGCATAGCGCACTCCAATTCCATGCCCTGTTTGATCCCTGAAGGACGATATTGTCCCTTTAATCATGGGCATAAATGTCTTTTTGATGTCTTTGCCATTACATTTACCGCCCGCCGTCGGCTCGCATTATAATGAGAGAGTTTCAGCTCTCACCGAGAACAGACTATTGTAACGTTATTAGTTCAAACAAATGACAACAAACTACCGAATATTATATAAATAATTTGTCAACGAGAGATATGCCAATAAATTTTGCTTTGATGACAGACCAATATTATCTATAAATAGTCCAAACAGTACAGACACCTTATATAAGCAGGATGGATCCAGGTAGATGAAATGAAAATGAGACATCGTGTTGCTAAAAAGGTGATACTGCCTAAAAGAGGGTCCACCTTATCCGCTAATTTCTCCCTGCTCACCCCCTGATCTGCTACAATGATACTTAGTATTAGTTTTCATGAAGCCATAAGCAAATGCATTTATGCCTTACGTGGTGTCTGATGAGGGGTGTTTAAAAGTAAGGTTTGCAAGGGCGGTGATTTCGAGACGACGAGGGATGGTATAAGAAATCCCCAGCTGCCAACCTAGTACCCTTTACACGACTCTGGACCTCCCCGACCCCCGGAACCGCCCATGCCCAGACTGACATCTCCCACTGAATATGTAGATTTTTAATTTGTTTATTTTCGTTGTTGTTGTTGTTGTTGTTGTTGTTGTTGTTGTTGTTGTCATGTTGTTGTTGTTGTTGTTGTTGTTGTTGTTGTTAATGTTATTGTTGTTGAGTGTAGCAGGCGTGTGAATGTTGAGTAGGACTGTCATCCATGGCATGGACTTTAGCGCGAGTTCAATCTCCTGGGGTCTGTTTTAAATAATTAAATTAGTAAATATGTTGTTAGTTTAAAGATAAGTTTAATTCAATTTATTGTATTCGTCATGATCAGCATGAACGTCGTCCTCGAGTCGCTGTGGAGTTTTTTTTCACAGACACTCGGAAAGTATTGAGCATAACAGTGCTTCATACGTCGGTAAGGACAAAAATCGAATCTGTTCTGTATTTGTGTTATAAATTTTGTTATCATAGAGGGCCTCAATCAAACAAGTATTTATTTTTAGAGATAAAAAGGTTCGATGTTTCATTTTTCAGAAACCTTTTCATTTAATTGATGAATTCATGTTGTTCTGAACTAGTTTGGGAATAAATTTGTGTTCAAACTATTAATTTCAAATCCATCACGTGTTTTGCTTTTTAGCAAACCAATCACAAACCAAATTGTATGAATGATTCAGCCGTCGAAAATCCGTCATTCTTGTCCGGAGTATTCCATCCAAACTGTCGACCCACTTACAGATTATTGGTCCAGGGCGACCCGTTTCGGGGCGGCGTTTAAGGACTGTGTAGCTCATAATGCATCATGCTTTAACATTTCATCTAATATACCCATTCAATTCGTAGAGAAATATGAAGAAAACATAGATCACAGAATGGACTGGTACTTTGGGGCGTCGCCCATCAGTCGCGTACCTAGGGACGCTGATCTCCGAGCTCCTGTTGAAATTATAAGTTCATGGTCGCGTGACGATATTAACCTTTTAAATATCCAATGATGTGGGGATATATTGTCCACGAGCCAGCTAATTTTTCGGTACCATCTGAGTGGACTTATATCATATGTTTTCTTGAACATGAAAATATACGAAAATTCCAAACAAATATGATAGACTTGGTAACAGCTGTGGCTTAGTTTCGTTTTGGCTACCCTTTGTTGTAAAAAATTAAATGCTGTTTCGTCCAAAAAAAACCCCGTTGACTGTTTGAAGATTGCTGCCAGACGCAGCCTCAACAGATCCATGTTATTACACGATAGCACATAATAAAGTTAAAACAGCAATATAAAACAACTTTGTACATGATATGCTTCAAAAATCCACCAACGAAATCAGGTAAATTAACGCAGAAAATACTTAGAAGCAAACCCAAAGTTTCACCTCTTCAACAATATTTGTTTTGGTTTGTTTTTTGAACCAAAGCTAAGGATTTGGGGTCAGTCATTTTCACTGAGTTTATCGCATTACATTGACAGCCAACCTCAGTGGCGTACCCAAAGGGGAACGGGGACAGAACGACACGTGTCGCCCCCTCAGCTGAGGTCTGTGTGTCCCCCCAGTGCCCCATTCAAAAGTTTGAAAATAGAAACTCGTCATGTATTTTAAAAGTCGTTACATACTGCATATTATGATGATTATAAACTTCCCCACCCCTTTGACGTCTCCCCCTCCCGATCCGGGCAAATGGTTTCGAGACGTAATTGCAATCGCGTATTGAATTTGAATTTCAATAACATTCAATTATCAAAATTAAAAGTCAAGGTCTTTGGACTCTTGAACTGGCTCTTTGAGTGTTTCCATTCATGCAGAGTCGGCTTGTAAATAATATATGGAGAGGTTTCAGCCTTTACTGAGAACAGACTCATTGAATTTCTTTTTTTTCGGTATTGTTGTTCGGTATTAAAGCTTGTAACGGTAATCATCTCAAACAAACGACAATAAACAATTCCGAATATTATATCAATCATTTGTCAACGAAAGATATGAAATCAATAATGGAAGTTTTATGATGACAGATCATATCATTATCTTATAACAGTCCAAAACAGTACATGCACCTTTTTATAAGCAGGATGAATCCAGGGGAGTTCAGAAATGAAAATGAGACATCGTACAGAAAAAAGGGAAAAACTGCCTAAAAGATGTTCAATGTATATATAAAGTATAGGGTACATTTATTGCAAGGCAATGAATGACACTTGTCCTCTTTTGCCTGCCTCATTTACCCGATAATTTTCCCCTGCCCCCCACCACCACCCCCCCGATCTGCAAATGACCTTCAGTGATGAGTTTTCATGAAGCCACGAAGCATTTGTGCCTTTACGTAGTGTCTGATGAGGGGTAAGGTTAATAAAAGTGGTGGTGATTTGAGACGACGACGAGATGGTATAAGTAGGACCCCTGAAGCACCTAGTACCTAGTACCCACGACTCCTGGATTCTCCCGATCCCCTCTGGAACCTCTAGATGCCCAGACCGACATGTCACAATTGAAATATGAGTGATTTTAATTTGTTTATTTTCTCTCGCTGTTGTTGTTGTCATGGACTCTTCATAAAGTTCAATCTCCTGGGGTCTCTTTTAATTAAATAATTAAATTTGTAAATATGTTGTTAGTTTAAAGATAAGTTTAATTCAATTTATTCTATTGTATTCGTCATGATCAGCATGAACATCGTCTCGAGTCGCTCAGGGAGTTTTTTTTTCACAAGACACCTTTGGCAAGTATTGAGTATACAGCGCTTCATATCGTCGGTGGCTAAGGTCAAAAATCGAATCTGTTTTTTATTTGTGTTATAACATTATTGTTATCATAGAGGGCCTCAATCAAAAACAAGTATTTATTTAAGATAAAAAAAGGTTTGATGTTTAATTTTTAGAAAACCTTTTTCATTGTCTAATTGATGTAATTCATGTTGTTCTGAACTAGTTTGGAAGCTTAGTTCAAAACTATTAATTACAAATCCATATCGTTTTTGCCTTTTTAGCAAACCAATCACAAACCAAATTGTATTACATGATTCAGCTGTCGGTGAAAATTCGTCATTCGTCCTGAGTTTTCCATCCAAACCGTCGACCCTTCTAGTATTATTATTGGCCTCAAGTGGCCTTCGGCTTCATGGTAAGATTATCTGTTCTGAACAAAAACGCCGAATAAAACCCTGTTTTAGGAAGAAACCAGATTCATACTAATGATATACCCAGCAAGGTAGTCCATAACATAAACAAGGTATATTTTGAAGACATATGCAAATGATCCTATGATATCGAAATCGCCTTTGTCGAGGCTCAATGCGCGGCCACCCAGAACACCGTAACAATAAACATCATGCCCACGAGTGGTGAAGCCTATGATCACCTTCACCAGTCTGATCCGTTGTGTGGACTTAACGCTATAATGAATAATTCGTAAATCTCTAACAACATGAAAAAATATGAGTAGAAATATGTATGCAATTATTTTATTTGAACCAATCATCAAGCAAAATGCTTGCCGGGTTTACACTCATCATTATTTGAATAGGACTGGTGGTATCATAATGCATCATGCTTTAACATTTCTTTTTATCATGCCCATTCAAATCGGTAGAGAAATAATGAAGAAAACACATAGATCACAGAATGGACTATTACCTGGGGCAGTCGCTAAGTCGTGCTAGGGACACCGATTCCAAGCCCCTGTTGAAATTCGTTTCAGATCGTGATGATATTCCCTTTAAATATCCACGATGTGTGGATATTTCGTCCATGAGCCAGCTAATTTTTTGGTACAATCTGAGGGATTCATATGTACCTGTTACGAAAATATACTTAGTAATCTAAACAAATATGATAGACTTGGTGAAACGGCTAGCTTAGTACTCGCAATTTTACTGTTAAAATTAAATGCTAAGCTTCATCCAATAAAACATTTGGTTAACGACTGTTTGATGGATTGCTACCAGACCAAGCTCTCAAAAGATCCAATGTTATTACACGGTGCACAATAATTACCAAAGCTTAAACAGTAACATAAACAACTGTTAGTACATGTTGTTATGTCAATACAATCACCAAATCCAAAAAGAATCAACGCAGAAATTATGTCTTTTAGCAACCTAAAGTTTTCCAAGCCACCTCTCTAGGAAATATTTGTTTTTAATAGTTTTGGAAATCCTTAAAGCAGATTTAGGCTGAGTTTATCGCATTACATTGACATATATAACCCAGTGCATGTACCTGGGGCACTCAATGGGCACGGGGAATGGGACAAATGCCTGCCTCTGCCGAGGTCTTGTTCCCCCAGGTGCTCTCTATTCAAAAGTTGGAAAATAGACACTGTCACCGCATTTAAAAAAGCAGTTAAATTACACATTATGATTATTAAACTGCCCCCTTGACCCCGCCCGCCCCTTATCGACCCGTCAATGGTTTGAGACGCATGCTGCAATCGCGTGTTGAATTTGAATTTCATTAACGATTACTACTAAATTCATCATTAACATTCAATTAGTAAATTAAAAAGTGAAGGCTCTTGGACTTGAACTGGCTCTATTGAGGAAACACACGCAGTTTCATTTAGTAACAATATATGAGATGTTTCAGCTTTGCTGAGAACAGACTATTGAATTTTAAGTGGTTTTTTTGTTCGGTATTGTTGTGTTTAGTAACGGTAATTATCTCAAACAAAATGACAATAAACTACTTTTGATATTAATATATAAAAATCTAAAGTTGTCACTGAGAGATATGAAATTAATAATTTTCTTTCTTTTGATGACAGACCACGTTATTCTTTAAACAGTCCAAACAGTACAGACACCTTTATAAGCAGGGCTGGATCCAGGGTAGCCTGAAATGAAAAATGAGACATCGTACAGCAAAAAAAGGGTAAGGTGAACTCGCCCAAAGAGGTCCACGTATATAAAGTAGGTGGTAAATTTATTGTGGCAAGATGATGAATGGACACTTGTCCTCCTTTGCTCTGCCTTTATCCATGATCTTCCCTGGCCCCCTGGGATCTACCAATGAGATACTTTAGATTATTAGTTTTCATGAAGCCGCAAGCAAATGCATTTGTGCCTTTTACGTGGTAATGTCTGATGAGGCGTAAGGTTTAAAAGAGGCGGTGATTTCTTGAGACGACGAGAGAGGGATGGCATAAGAAGGACCCTAGCCAACTAGTACCCCTACACGACTATGGACCCTCCTGACTCCTCCGGGACCCCTAGATGCTCAGACTGGACATTCCAACTGATGTATGTAGGATTTTAATTTATTATTTTCTCACAGCCTACGTACACAAATGTACCGCCCAATTTTTCTTTATAGAATTCAGAAGAAATCGTTAAGTGTTATACTTGGACGTGATTTATGCTTTGTAAAATAATAGAATACACCAATGGCTTCGCCATGTCAGCGATACAATCGTTTTTAAAAATCATAGAAAACAGTTCACCTTTGTAATAACACATTGAATTATTATTGCCTTGGAGTCCAGGTTAAAACAAGGTGCGTGTTTTCAACACGCGCAGTGTATGATGATATAAGTTGTAGAGGATATATCCAGCAGGTGATCATACCTTCACCCCATCTTCTTCATGTTATATGTATTTTTGTAATGCAGGCAGAACTATATCGCACAATAATACAAGTGATAATGAATTTTGAGAATTTAAGAATAGGTAATTTAAAGTTTTATATTGATTAATTAAATATCTATTTATATTTCTCAAGATTTTCAAAAGGTGGTGTAAATTATTAGTTGCTATTTTTCTTCATTGAAATATGGCTTTTGTCTGTATAACGTAATATCGTAGAAATGAGGAAGGTATTGGTGGTTCAAAGAAATATGACAAGTACATTATGTCCAATGAGACATCAAGAAAAGGTTAAGAGATGAATATGTTAAAGTGCTAATCTGGAAAATAAAGAAGTTTTAACCTGTCAATTCCGGTCCATTGCAAACTCCTACTGTAAGGGACTACAAGAGTCACTATATTAAAAGGAAAACTACTTATTAGCTAATGGCTTACTATTAGCGTTTCTGCGGGTGATTGTAAATAATATATTATGAGCTTTAACCAGTGTTTGTATTTGATATTGTACTAGTCACGATGACTCTCGCACATCACAAGTATAGGCAAAATTTACTATTAATATCCATACACGATACACCAATCAGATTGATTACACACACGTGATTGGCAATCATGTTTACAATTATGATGGATCAATTGCAGCCGCAACTATCCTTCTTTTTCATAGGATGGAATAGGAACTTTTCAGCTTGTTCAAAATGATTTTTTAGTTTGTGTAGTTCAAACCTTTTAATAGCTTTGAATGCTATATAAAATATGTTTATCTGAAAAACCAGTTCTCTGACTAATTTAGTGAACGTTATAAAGGCAGCTGCACGCTGCTAGTGTTTAGACACACACGACTCCAAGCTTACACGAATAACGACAGTCTGTCACAACTCAGCACAATCCACAAAAAGGTGTTGAGTTGGACATGAAGACTAGCAATGAAAAGCAATAGTATTGTTAAAGCATTATCCCTTCAGACTTTTTATTGGTTCAACATTGTCAATCATTGTTCATTTACCATGACAAGAGTCAATCAACAATCCAAGTTATCAACACCCATCAAGAAATCATCCAATGTTACACAACATAAGCAACACCTTTCCAATAAACCTTGTATTTAAAAAAAGGGGTGAAACAATGTAGTTCCCCTTCAGTAGAGTAGATTTACAGGGCAGACCAAAACACCAGACAATGCAATGTCATAATATGGATATTTCCAAGACTTATTTCAAATATGTTATCATTTTTCAGGACTCAGCATGATGGCACTATAACAGGGCTAACAAGGTTAATGTCAATTGATAATTATCCTGATTGAGACATATACCACCCTGATTGAGATATATATGTCACCTGATTGGAGATATACTTAATCTGATTGAAAACCCCATAGCAACACGTTTTCTCTCAAATCAGGATACAATAAGGGACCAATTGAGAAACCTTGATGACAGCTAGGCTCATAGCAACAGGGCTGCCAAGCCCATCTTGGTGGGTTGAGGCCTCTGGATTGAGGTGTTAGTCCCATCCTGATTGGGAGAAATAGGAATCCCAATCAGGCACAAGCATCTCCCAATCAAGGTACAAGTATCTCCCCAATCAGGTAATAGCATCAACTATCATGCATAAGTCTGTCCCAAACAGGGTACAAGTATCTCCCAATCAGGTACAAGTATCTCCCAATCAGGTAGTAACGGTTGCTACGACACCCTGAGACTGTTAATGTGATTACAGGTAGCATACTTCTACATACCTGACCTTTGACTTCCATAATCAACAATGTTTGTAACACCACATCATATAACAGCATGTATGTAATATGGAATTTGTCCCAATCAATGCCTTTATAAGGTTATTTGTTTTATAATTCAACCCGTGCACAGGCCAGGCTAAGAAACATAGAAGTTCATGGGCAGGTTTTCATAGGATTTGGCATTTGAGGATAACATAGACTGGCACACTGAGCAGGTGGCATGTTTACAATGTGTCCACTATAAGAGGTTTAACTGTAATACATAAGAGCCAAATTTTGCTTACCTGATGTTTTACATTTGTAATTCCATAGCACCACTGACTGTATAGTACAGAAAAAAGACACCAACTTTACCTGATGATTGTTGCCAGCAAGAGTGCGATCCAACACACGTACACAGTGAAGGTATGAAGGTGCACACACACATATGCCCAAATTTCCCGTTAACCATTGATGAAATATGGCTTATATCTAGTAGATGATTTCGCTTTGTTAGCATAAAATATCTACTTACCTAAGTAAAGTGCCATGAAATTGGCCTCCACAAATTACTGTGTTGAAATGTTATTTGCTATTGCTATGTTTTCATTTATCTCATATTTTGGGCTCTTTTCATTCATTTTTTTCCAACCATTTCCCACCAAACACAACTCTTCCGTGGAAAAAACAAGCAGAATCAAACAGTTTTGAACCAAATTTTAGTCTCCTTAGACGCAACACCTCCCAACCCCATCCTCCCACCCCACCTCACCGAAAAAAATAGAATAAAATTTCAAAACAAAATAAATAAAAAGTACCTGGAAAATTTCTTCCAATAAGAAAAATAAGGTGACGACATTACTTCTTCAGTAATAATATAATAACAAAACTTGACTTTAAGGATTAAGTAATTTAAAGTTTTAAAAAGTTATCAAATGTCTTTTCATTATCTTCTTGAGATTACCAAAACAGAATAATGTGGTGTTATTATTCGAGAACGATAACTCAAGTTTTGAGACATATAATGTCTTTGGTACACAACTCTTTGATATTTCCCCATCATTAGCCACAATATCACATCTTTCATATGTCTTTTATGTACTCGAGTATTGCCCATATATATTTGTATGATCAAGACAGTAATATTTCTTATATTTTTTTACTTTTTAGGCATGCCATCCTTATGTCAAATGAGTCTTATTACTACAGGTTGCACCAGTCATAATCACTGCTACACAGTACTAGAATTCTGCAGACTATCTAGGAGACATTATAGATGCTGGGCACACAATTGAACAGCACTTATTAAAATTTGAGTAAACTTGGTATCAACAACCATGATGCTGTAAACATAAGTATTCTCCAGTCATAATCACTGCCACACAGCATCAGAATTCTCCAGACTTTCCAGACATTATAGATTGTTAAGTACACTGAATGAGTACTTATTACCGAGTAAAATGGGTGTCAATAACCATGATGCTAAAACATAAGTATTATCCAGTCATAATCATCGTTATATTGTAATAACTTGCAGACTCTCCAGACATTATAGATTGTCAAGTACACTGAATGAGTACTTATTGTACTGAGAAACAAGTGTCATTAACCATGATGCTGTAAACATAAGTATTCTCCAGTCATAATCACTGCTAATAGTACTAGAATTCTGAAGACTCTCCAGATATTATAGATAGTCAAGTACACTGAATGAGTACTTTATTAAATGAGTAAAATTATATCAATAACCATGATGTTGCAAACATAAGTATTCTCCAGTTTCATAATCACTGCTACACAGTACTAGAATCTGCAGACCTCCAGACATTATATAGATAGTCACACACTGAATGAGCACTTATTGTACCGAGTAAAATTGGTATCAATAACCATGATGTTGTAAAATATAAGTATTCTCCAGTCATAATCAATACACACAGTAAACTAGAATTCTGCAGACTCTCCAGACATGATATAGACTTCTGGTAGAATGTAATTGCCAAAATCTAAGCACTTTTGCTGTAAAAATAAATGCTAAGCCTCGTCCAATAAAAACACTGTTACGACTGTTTGATGATTGCCACCAGACCAAGCTTCAAAAGATCCCATGTTATTACAATAACTAAAGCTAAACAGCAACATAAAACAACTGGCTGTAACATGTTATTTCAACACAATGCACCAACAAAATAAGAATTAACGCAGAAAAATACGTCTTCAGGAAGACCCAAAGTTTCCTGCTCAGTTTCACTCTATCTGAGGAAATATTTGTTTTGGGTTTGTAAGTTTTGGAACTTAAAGCCAAGATTTATGGTCAGTTTTCTTTCTTTGAATTTATCGTAATACATTGACTTTAAACTGGTGGCGTACTGGGCACGGGGATGGGGGACACATGCCTGCCCCCAGCTGGAGGTTCGTAGCCCAGGTTCCCTATTCACAATTTTGAAAATAGACACTTCGTCACGCATTTTAAAAAAGTCAGCACCATATATTACATGATTATAAACCGCCCCCTTGACCCTGCCCCCTTATATCGACCCGTCAATGGTTTGCCATTGCAATCGCGTGTTGAATTTGAATTTCACAACAACATTCAATTACTAAATTAAAAGTCAAGGCCTCTGGCCTTGAACTGGCTCATTAATTATGGAAACACATGCAATCGGCTTGTCACTTATGGGAGAGGTTTCAACTCTTATTGAGAACAGACTATTAAATTTTAAGCGGTATTTATTCGGTAATGTTGTGCTTATGTAACGGCTATTATATCTCACACAAAATGACAATAAAACTATCGAATATTCATATAAATCATTTGTCACCGAGAGATTATGAATCAATAAATTTGTTTTTGACGACAGACTAATATTATCTATAACAGTCCAAACAGTATATGTACTTTTTACAAGCAGGATGGATCCAGGATAGCTAAATGAAAATGAGACATCATACAGCAAAAAGGGTGAACTGTTTTAAAAAGAGGTCCACGTTTATAAAGTATAGGGTAAATATAATTGGGCAGGATGAATGTGGACACTTGTCCTCTTTGCTCGCCTCCTTATCCGCCAATAATTCCCTGGTTCAACCCGATCTGCCAATGATACTTAGTATTATTTTCATGAAGCTACAAGCAAATGCATTTGTGCCTTTTACGTGGTGTCTGATGAGGGAGTAAGGTTTAAAAGTGGCGGGTGATTTCTAGTGACGACGAGAGGGATGGTATAAGCAGGACCCTAGCTAACCTAGTACTTTATACGAATATGGACCTCTCCCTGGATCCCCTGGAACCACCAGATGCCCAGACTGACATTCCAATTGATATATGTAGGATTTTAATTTGTTTATTTTCTCGTTGTTTTTCTGTTCATGCACAAATGTACTGCCCACTTTTTTCTCTTTATAGAATTCTAGAAGAAATATTTAAGTGTTATACTCTAACGTGATGTATGTTTTGTAAAACAATAGAACACACCAATGTCATACTTCTTATGTCAGCGATACAATCGTTTTGGAAATCATGAAAACAGTTCAGTTCCTTTGTAATAACACATTGAATTATTACGTTGCCTTGGAGCCACAAGTTGAAAACAAGTGTGTGTGCTTTCAATACGCGCTATGACGGCATATAAGTTATGCAAGAGAAGAGATCCAGCAGTAAGATCATACACCTCCTGCTCATCTTTTTTTATAAGTTATATGCATTTGTACGTACGGGTTAGAATTATATACTTGCAATAATAATGATTGCTTGTTAATTAAATTTAACAAGAAAATTAAAGTTTTATATTAATCGATTAATTAATATCTATTTATATTTCTCAAATATTTTCAAAACGTGGTAAATTATTAGTTGCTATTTCTTTTCTTTTCATTGAAATGGCTAAATTGTTCATATAACGTATTATCGTAGCAATGAGGCAGGTGTTGCGGTTCAAAATAAACATGACAATTTGATTATGTCCAATGGACAATTCACCACCAGGGTTAAGAGAGATGAATATGTTGTGCTATTGGAAATAAGAAGTTTCAACCCGTCAGTTCTGGTCCATTGCAAACCCTACTGGTATGGGATTACAAGAGCGTTTATTAAAAGGAAACGCCATTTAGCTAATGGCTTAATATTAGCGTTTCCCTGCGGATTGATTGTAACAATATATTATGAGACGGACCAGTGTAGTCAGCCTTGATATTGTACTCAGTCACGATCAACATCGCAATATCACAAGTATATAACAAATGTACACTGACATTCATACACGACATCCAATCAGATTGATTATTACACACACGTGATTGGAAATCGTTATAATTATGATGGATCAAATTGCAGCCGCAACTATCCTTCTTTTCATAGATGGCAATGTAACAATCCTTCATATTTGTTCAAAATGTTTTTGTTTTACTTTGTAAAAAAAACTTTTAATAGCTTTGAATGCTATTAGTCTAATTTGCACAAAAATATACGGTCTGTTTGAAACCAATTTTGACCAATTTAGTGAACGCATAAAAGGCTGCTGCACGCTACAGTGTTTGTGACGCCACGACGAACTGTGCTGTTAATGAACACCATTGTGTACACCACTATCATACAATAACAAAATGTTGATGCCTGGACACATACAAGACTGTAGAATGGAAGATAATAAACACAGTATCATATATTCCTTAGACTTTTTGTTCAACATTGTCAACTGTCCATTTACTATGACAAGGAGTCAACCAACTTAATCCAAGCACACACGCATCAAGAAATTATCCAATGTTAATAACAAGCAACACCTTTCCATAACAACTCAGCATTTAAAAGGGAAACATATCTCTGTAGTTCCTTTAGTAGGCTAGATTTACAGGTAAACCAACACCAGACAAATAATGCAGTCATAACAGTATGATATCGAAGTGTTATTTCCAAGACTTACAAATATTTAATCATTTTTCAGGACTCGGCATGATGGTATACTATAACAGGGCTAACAAGGATGTCAACTATACTATCCTGATTGAGATATATACTACCCTGATTGGAGATATATACTATCCTGATTGAAACTCCTTATACCGTGTATCCAATCTAGATACAATAAGGACCAATGAGAACTTTGGATGACAGCTTAAGGCTCACAAAATAGGGCTGCCAAGCCTTACCATGCAGGGCTATCCTGGTGGGGTCGAGTAATATCTTCATTGGGAGAACAGGATCCTAATTGTAGTATGGTTACCGATGATCCATATGAACATTAGTTAAATAAGCTTTCGATTGAGATGCAGCACATCCCAATTGGGGAGAATAGGGTCCCAATCAGTACAAGCATTCACCAATCAGGCGCGTTATCTCCCAATCAGGGTACAACTGGGTACAAGTATCTCCCAATCAGGGTACATGCTATCTCCCAATCAGGGTACAAGTATCTCCAATCAGGGTAGTACGCCGCTAACACCCCCAAGATCGTTAATGTGATAACAGGATAAAGCATGTTTCATATACCGACCTTTGACTTCCATAATCAACAATGTTGTAACACCACATCATATAATAGCAATGAAATATGTGAAATTTAAGTCCCAATCAATGCCTTATGAGGTTATTTTTCTGTTTATAATTCAACCTGTGTACAGTAGCCAGGCTAAGAACATGGGCCTCATGGGCAGGTTTTCAGATTTGGTATTTGAGGATACTATAGACTGGCCAATACACTGGAGCAGGTGGTGGCATGTTTACCATGTGTCCACTATAAGAGGTTTAACTGTATGGCACAAGCAGCAAATTTTTGTTACTCGATGTATTTACATTGTACTCATAGCACTACTGACCGTAAATATGCTTATATCTTGTAAAATGATTTCTGCTTTTGTTATACATAAAATATCTATTTCTACCGTAAGTAGTGCTATGAAATTGGCTCACAAATTACTGTGCTTGAATGGTTATTTGTTATTGCTATAAGCTGTTTAACCCCATATTTCTTGGGCTCTTTTCATTCAATTCTTTTTTCCAAACCATTTCCACCAAACATAACCCTTCCATAAAAAACAAGAGATCCTCAAACAGCTTTGAATCAAATTTTAGTCTTTAGACGCAACCCACTCCAACCCCTTCTCCCACTTGCTTCTGCAGCCCCCACCGGAAAACAAATTAAATTTAAACAAAATAAAATATAAAGTACCTGAAAATTTCTTCCAATAAGAAATATAAGGTGACTTACATACTGCTTCAGTATTTAATAATATAACAAAATTTAATTTTATGATACACGCCTAAAAGTTTCTTTAAAACACCATCAAATGTTCCCCATTTTGTTTTTGGAGATTACCATAACAGAATAGTGTAAAAGTGGTTATTTTAGAACAATAACTCAAGTTTTGAGACATAGAATGTCTTTGATTCACATAACTCCTTGATATTTCATCACAGCTATCACATCTTCATATGTTCTCATATACCTGAGTTCGTCTACATGTATTTGTATGATGAAGGCAGTAATATACTGAACAGCAAAGAAACGCGTCCGAGGACAGCAAAAGAAACGCCTGAAGTCCGAGGTCTTGTCAAGTTTTCAAACAGAAGATGTTTACTTTGATTCGAATCACCATTTAATGAAAATGCTTTCACCCCAGATATTAGGAAAGTGACTGTTGAAATTGTTGCAGACTGTAGTAAATATTTTGTGTGACCATGATGTTTGTTATAGACCTTAGACATGAGACAATCTTCTAGTTCGCAGACTGTAGTAAACATTTTGTGTGGACCCCTGATGTTTGTTATAGACCTTTTAGACATCAGACACCTCTAGTCTGGCAGAGAACTAGTAAAAAGATTGTGTGGACCTCAATGATGTTTGTTACAGACCTTAGCATAGTGCAACATCTTGTTTTTCTTCCATTCAAATCAATGTAACCAAAACTGAGGCTGAAGGAAAATAGTTCAAGCACCATTTGATGAAATGAAATTAGAACTGTGTCCTTGTGTATGCAGGAGGATATGACCAAGATGGCCGCAGTGGTGAAAAAAAGGCTGATGAAGTATTACACTGTACCTTCTTCAACTACATGACTGGTGTGACCCACTTTAACTTTTCATCTTTTCACATCAACACCTCCTCCTCAAACAAACAACTCTTTTTAAAAATAAAGATTCCCTGAAATAATACAACAAATTTCATAGAGTTGATGGCTGAAATAGCTGCTTAGTAGAAATAATTGTTTTGCTTGATTTGGATGGTACCTGGAAATAAAGTGTGAAACAGGATGCATATTCCATTTGGCTGGTAGCCAGTTTCATGTTACTTACAGAATGCACTGGTGCTAAAATTTCCTGTGTAGTACCTCTATGAAATTGGCAGTAACCACTGCTGTAGTGTGTCAGATACTCTTTCAAGAAACCTCTGTACGTTTTGTATACAAACCTGTTGTGTCAGGGTGATATCTAAAGCAGGAAAGATGTGTAATCCTGTGGGGAAACCTTCCACAAATGACAATCAGGGAATATAACGGCCATTTCAGATCTTTATTGCGATTGTTAAGCATAACTCCAAATATCTATAACTATTCCCCGCTCGTAGATATCTTCGATGTCATATCACAGCAAATGAATTAGACTCACAGTTGCCAGTGTGTAAATGATCATTACTAGACAGAGTCATTGGATGGTCAGCCATTATATACACTCAGGCAGTATCAAGACTCCAATTGGTATAAACAAGGATCATGTATCCACCTACTAACCATTAACATTTCTGGGCAAAAATTCTGGACTAAATATGATGTTCTCATAGTTAATAGGTTAAACACCATGTTCATGTTGTGAATATTTTATATGACAATTTAGTTAATTCTAAATGACAGTACTTTTGTATTGACATATGAACACTTTGTTATGACTTAAGCAAACACGAAAATAAGATTTATAACTTTCCAAGCATTGAAATCAGCTTTATAACTTTTCCAGGAATTAAACAACCTTTGTGAAACTTTTTTCTATGGATGGGTGATTGTCATGGCTATTCCATACCTAATGATTACTATTTTTGACCTTCCAAGATTTTATAAAGCCTTTGTCCGCAAGTCCCTTTACAATGACCTGCATTACTGTTAATTCTATTTCACCGCCCTGTTTTTAACGCAATTTATATCTGTAATTACATCATTTTGTTGTTGTTGTTGGTTATTGCTGTTTTTGTTGTTTTTTGAAACATATTCATACAATCCAGTTATTTTATGCCAAGCACTCGTAAGAAATAAAAATCAGTAATCAAAACTTGGGGATTCATTTGTGTTTTCCAGAAAATCACATTCCAAACAATTGTTGTAAGACACTAACCTCAGTTCCTCAAAACAAAAACACAAAATACTTTTTTAAAGTTTCATGTTTCTCATTACAAAGATCCATTTCTGAAGGTTTATTACTCTAAGAACAAAGAGTTGCACATTTAAAAAATAATATAATTTACAAAATGTTTACAAGTGCTGTTGGTGTACATGATAGAAAAGGATAACAGGTTGAATAAATAAAAACAAACATGAAATCTGAAAAGAAAATTCAAGCAGGAAACCGTCTGCTTAGGGGCCGTTTCATATCATTATTTTCACAGTGACAGGTGTACAAGGTATTAAACAAGTTCAGTCAAGTAATATCTTCGCTAAATGGTGATTAAAAACCTGCTGTTCAGAATAACAGACTACTACGTCGACCAGTTCACATCAAGGCGCCGCCATATATGCGGTGTGGTATACCCATGTACATTCCTGAGTCAAGCGTTTGTTTTGTGCAGAAGTCAGCGGCTGAGCGGTTCTAGCTACTGGACTCAAGTCTGGTGTTAGCAGCAGAATGTGTGTTCGAATCCCGGCCGTGACACTTGTGTCCCTGAGCAAGACACTTACATAATTGCTTTCCACCTAGGGGTTAAATGGCACATGTGAGGCAGAGTTATTGATTACCCCTATATGCGCTGTAACAGCAGCAATTGAGCTGTATAATTCTTCTGTGAGCTGAGGATGGTTTCAGTCGAATGATTTATGAGCCCATGAGCAGGGGTACGATATAATGCGCCTTGAGCAACTACACTTAGGTTGTAGATACGTGCGTTATATAAGTCCACACATTATTATTATTATTATTAGTCCAGTGCTTCTTTTCAAACCAATCAGTTCACTCTTATTTAACCAGGTACCACGTATTTTTAACAATGCGTGTGCCGCGTTCGTAGTGGTGGCACCGTGCAATGGCTGAAAATATTGGTTGACGGCTTAGTCTATCCGCTCAGTGCACATCGTAGCCCTCTAGTGGTGAATTGCACCTGGCGTCTTGATGATAGCCACTTTGCGTCAAGAGCAAGTTAAAGTACACTCGGCGTGCGTGTTACAGGTACCGCGTGCGCGTGTATATACTTCTGTCAGCCAATGATCGCCGGAGATATTCCGTGCGTACGCAACATCAACCGCAAAATACACCAAACACAAACACACTATTGCCGCCCTTTCGCCCACAGTGTAACAACAGCCTCACAGCTCATGCACGGTGCGAATAGAGACATACTGTAAGAGCGGGAAAATGCTTAAATACTAGTTTAGGTTGCTAAAGCCTCAAAAGTTGTACTCCATTTTTAAAGCACCCTTAGCAAATGTTTCACTGACCAGTTCTTTGAAAATATTCGACATATACACCAACATATAGCAAATGATGGCAGGACTTCATAGTAATAGCGTTTGTTATTGATACTGTACATGGAGTCACCAATGAACAACACACACAGGAGAAAACAGGAATACAGTGTATTATAAAAACAGTACAAGGAAATACAGGTTTTATGCTTTTCAGTGAATGAGCCAAGTGACCACCCATCCAACACGTTGCCACAGAACTGGTCAATGTGGACAGTATAACAGTCCAGACAGTATAACAGTCCTTCTGTAGAAATGAATAACAAGGCATTGAAACCTGTTTGCAGGCCCCTCTACTATAGTGGCTTTATAAATATGAGCACTTCCATTGGCGAAATGATAAACACTTTGAGATTGGTCCTTTTGGAGTAAGTGTCGTACGATGGTCTAGCGCACCGAACTCAAGTTCTGTGTTACAGCAGCAGGGTGTGTTCGAGCCCACGTCGACACTTGTATCCTGAGCAAGGTACTTAACCATAACTGCTTCGGGTCCTTCGGATGGACGTAAAGCCGTAGGTCCCAAAAAGGTAGTATAATGCACGTAGCGGATTGTCGGCCGAGCGGTTCAGTGCATGGAACTCTGCCCTGGTGCTGCTAGCAGCAGAGTGTGGGTTCTGAGCCCTGGCCGTGATAATTCCTGTGTCCTTTAGAGCAAGACACTTAACCATAATTGCTTCTCTTCCACCCAGAAGAAATGGGTACCTAGAAGGCAGAGATGGTTTGGGTTTCTGGTACAGAAATGGCAGCAACTGAGCTGTATAATTTCAGAGAGCTGAGATGGTTTTGTGACGATGATTATGAGCCTTATGAGCCTTATGATAGGGATAATAATATAATGCGCCTTGAGCGCCACTTACGTTGGTGGATACGCTACTATAAATCGAGCACATTATTATTACATTTATGACACGCATTACCAAGCATTTCTCACTGTATCCTAATTGACTCAACAGTAAAAGATAACGCCCTGTATTTGTGACCATAATCTACAATATGTCATTTAAAATAATAACTTCGCATGTACCTTATTTTTAGATAGCTGTATAAGACAAACAAAAACAAAACAAAATTGTGGGCTGACGGATACAGAGCTGTTGAGGTGAAGAATGAGTTATTACACACCCAGCATTTGTTGTCCCCACCCATATGCAGTCGCACGGTCAATTTCATATAATATTGTGCCTGATGTCTAAATCAAAGATAATCCTATCTGTTCCCACATGAGGCATGTCAAAAGGTGATTAGGAACTTTCAAACTTAACCCATCTAAGAAATACAGAAAATCCCCAGGACAGACTCTAGGGCAGAGAGGAGAGATTAGATAACAAGAACACAATTTCATTTTCTATATAAAAATAAAACCAAGCTGAAAATACAGAATAGATACTTGTTACAAAACACTGCCTGAAAGTCTGCATTCACTTGGATTTTTTATTTCATAGACAAATAGAACTTCATTCAAGAATGGTCAATTTTGGTTTAACTAGTAATTTCATTGAATCAAACAGGCTCTGTCATATAGTGTGGTGCCTGCAAACCTCATAGTGATTTATGATTAGCTGTCAGGTTACCAGACAACATAGCCTCGTGATGAGGATCTATTAAAGCTGACAAGACGACTGGCAAGCAATGGATTGCTTTAAATTAAAAACAATAAAGTCATATAAATTATCATGTCTAGTTTTTTTACTTGCAATGAGGTTGATGTCAACTTTACTATCCTCATACTATCCATTTTGATGTAATGGAAAAGTCTTCGAGGAAAATTGTTTTATGTTCCCACCATGCTCCTAGGAGGACAAAATTAAGCAAGTATGAAGTGACTGACAGTTTTAATTAGATCGGTAAATTAAAACACCACAAGATTTATATGTATGTGTTAGGCCTCTGTTCTTAAAAATAAAGTTATTGATATTTAAGCTATACGGTCGCTAGCTTGATTATCTTAAGGAATATGTCAGAATAACTGATAAGGATGGGTCTTATCACTCAACCATTCTCAAATTCAACAAGACCTCTTTATCAACCGGAATCCTTCCATCCATAGGTGTAATAGACCTTTTAATTAATAAACCGCAGTAATTCGCTTCTGTACACAAAGTCTATGAGGAATCAGAATGAGGCACATGTGCAATCAACCACCAGATAGGTTCCTACAATGATGGATCCAATTATAACAATATTCTACCCGTAGAGATAGGGAACGACTATGGTAGATGTGTGTGAGGAACAACAATACAATAAATGGGTAATATTGTTCTGTTGGTAAACGACAATGTAATACAGGGGTGGATCCCGTGTCGATAATACACTGCCAAACAAGGGGCAAACAACAACTTATGATAAATTGATGTTCAAAGGATGCAATTCATCATTATCGTCATATAGATTTATACACACATGTGCGTTCTTCTCCTTACCGAATCTAATTCTCACTCATTAAAACAATAACAACGATAGAGGGTGATATACCTGTCAGAGACATCGTGTCTGGGAATATAGGTTTTCCGTCCAATGTCAAAACTTTTTAATTTCAACCAGAACATTCTAATTCACGCCGTTTTAGTGATCCAATCAATCCAGGGTTTCTTTTTATATACCGTTGTGTTTAATTTAATTTAATTGATTTAAAACAATTATTATTTTGTCCATATCATACTGCATTTAGTTGACTTCAACTATGTCATACCGAATTAATGTTTCGCATCTTTTCGTGATTGATGCATTCAAATGTCAAATCATCGACAAAGGATTTTGTAGAAGTTTGTTATTTGCTTTCGTTAATGGGCAATCAATCAACGCTGGGCCTTGGCAAATTTCAGCGAGTTTTCCATGATTTTGTTGTTGTGAGTTCGATAGTCACTAAGGCGTATTTGTTCGAAACTTCTGCTTTGTTTCGCCATCCAATATCTGGATATTTATTCCTATAAATTTTTCTGAAAGTAACGCATCAAGAATCTGCTTATCCCTATGTCATCTTCAACAGATTTGTTCCCTTCACTGTGCGCGGACGGTTGGTACCAGCTATAAATCATTTAATAAGACTGAGCAGAGAATCTGTAGAAAACATCAGCTTTAGCTGCAATGTAATACAAAGAAACCGTGGAACTAAGGTATTTACATCTTTTGTTAGAAGAAGCCCATTTATCATTATTTATTGGTAGTGCCATATCGAGCGGTTTAGTGCATCGGTTTTGTGTTCTTACGGCTGAGTCGTCAGAATGTGGGTTAAACTCGATCCTTATCTGTGGTGCTTGTGTCCTGGACAAGACACTTTCATCGCTAATTTACTTCTCCATTCAGGAGTAAATGGGCACCTGTGAGGCAGAGTTGGTTGTTGTGTTTGATTAGCCCATGCGCCGAAATGGCAGCACTGAGCTGTAATTCCAGGGAGCTGAGATGGGTTTGCATGATTTATGTGCCTGATGTGCAGGGGATATTAACGTACAGCGCTGAGAGCGCTTTAAAATGCCGCCATTATTATTATTATTATTAATATCGGCCTTACAGAGGCAGGACGATTAAGCGGCACTTGCTTGTTTGTTTATTTTTATTTTTACAAAGTAATGAATAAAAGAAAATATACGCTGTGCGTGAGTTGAGGATTTAACAGCGACCACGTCATATTTGATTTGTACATAGTGACGAATAAGTTCAAGTCATCATGCGCGGACGGTTGTACCACTATAACCACGGACAGACTGAGCAGCGTAATCTGTAGAAAACATCAAGTTTTTAGTTTGTATTGCAAGTAACACAAAGAAAAAACATGGATCTAAGGTATTTATTTTTTCGTTGGGACATTCGTTTGTCGATATTTATTGGTAATATCGGCCTTACAGAGTAAGTGCATATGAAAATAAGCGTTGGAATTTTTATTTATTACAGAAACGCATACTCAAAGAAAGAACGTGACAAAAGAACATTAGGAAAAAAACCTTTGTACATGTTATACTTCATCCCTTTAAATGCATCTGAACTCAAGAGGGCGTTTTACATAAAGGCAAATTGATCCTATCAAAACGGGGTTTCTGACGCCAAACACAGTTGGCTGTTGTGCCTATATAGCTTTCAAACATAAGCAATTATACAAATGAAACACAAACAATTGAAAACTAGATATAAGTTTTGTCAAACAAAACAAGGTGTTCGGTTGAAGTTAAATGTTAATCATCAATTCGAAGTGTTGAGAAGTCAAAAGTTAACGTCTTTGAAGTTCTCAGAGAAGTTTATTTGAATACAATACAATACTGAATTTAGAAATTATTTTTAAAATTAAACTTTGACTTCGGTTTGGACAGGAAGTAAGGTCAACTTGGGGTCACCTTGTGTAAATACTTTTGACAATACAATCTGTACAATGGTACAAAATGTCAATTTACCTCCTGTGGTTGTTGAGATATATTTTTAAATATTAAACTTTCACTTTCCCGGGTTTGGGTAGGAAGTAAGTCAAATTGGGGATAAATATTTTTGACAATAACGATCGATAATGGACAAATTTGTGAATTTACCTCTTTTGGTTGTTGAGATATGATTTTTTAAAATATAAACTTTGACTTCCGGTTTGGACAGGAAGTAAGGTCAAATTAGTCACCTTTGTGTAAATATTTTTCGACAATTAACAATCTGTATAATGGACAAAATGGAATTTACTCTTTTGGGGTTTTTGAGATATGATTTTTAAAAAAAAACCTTGACTTTCCCGGGTTTTGGGCAGGAAGAAGTCTAATTGGGGCACCTTTTGTAAATATTTTCGACAAACAATCTGTATAATGGTACAAAAATTGTGAATTTACCTCTGTGTTGTTGGGGATATGATTTTTAATGTTAAACTTGACTTCCGGTTTGGACAGGAAGGTCAAATTGGGGTCACCTTTGTGTAATATTTTTTACAATTAACAATCTGTATAATGGAACAAATTGTGAATTACTCTTGTGGTTGTTGAGATATTTTTTTTTAAATATTAAATTTTGACTTCGGTTGACAGGAAGTATGGTCAAATTGGGGTCACGTTTTTTTAAAAATTTTTCAAATAAGATCTGTACAATGGTACAAAAATTGTGAATTTACCTCTGTGGTTGTTGAGATATATTTTTTAAATGTTAAACTTTACTCCCGGTTTGGACAGGAAGTAAGGTCAAAATTGGGGCATGTTTTTAAATATTTTTTGACAATTAACAATCTATACAATAGGGAAAAATGTCCATTTACCTGTTGTGGTTGTTGAGATAGATTTTTTTTAAAATTAAACTTTTACTTCCGGTTTGGACAGGAAGTAAGGTCAAATCGGTACCACAACTGGAATTTCATCTACTTGTTAAGTTCTAAGTACATCAAGTTTCAAGTTCATTTAAGTTCAAGTATGTTTTGTTTGCGGACAAGATGGGGAGAAGAAGAAGAAGAAGAAGAAGTAAAACAAAAAAAAAAAACGAAAAAAAGGGTTCGGGGCATAAA
>CM055816.1:27909327-27929556 GCA_029582265.1 Zoroaster sp. YZ-2022 | reverse complement strand
CTAAAAAAAGGGGGGTGAAATTTGACGTAGACCCCAATGGCCTGTCGCGCGACGCTGCCAATAAGGGGGCTCTGGGCACGCCAATACTCTGTAAGGAGAGACCCCCGCGCGCCCTAGCTGGAAATGGGCTGGGAGCCTCCGCGCCCTAGCTGGAAATGGGCTGGGAGCCTCCGCGAGTCGGACCTAACCCAGCCGCCCGGGCCCTAGCCTAAAATGGGCTGGGAGCCTCCGCGGGTCGTATTAGCCCCCGAGAGAAAGTGCACCAGAACCAGACCTCTAGAGTAGATGGTGGGGAGTTCTGGAACACTTACCCAAAAACCATATACGAGGTCAAAGGTCAAAGTGGTCCAGAACCCCCATTTCTAATACTACTCATATTGTTTGTTAATAAAAACTCATAGACATCTAGAGTCATGGTTAATCAACCAAATAAGAAGTGTTTAAAGTAACTTCTGTTTCAAGTATACAAACAGAGCTTACCATTCACATTCACCAAAGTAATACTTGAAAAAAATGTTTCAACCTATTTCAAAATCTTAAGAAAAAAGTCAGTTCACATTAGTTCACTTTGGTAGTATTTGCTGTTTATATAAAAGTCACTGTTGGACTACGTATGGTGTTCATTTGCAGGAGTGGCACCATCATGGACGGTGCACATTTACAGTTATGGGGGGGGGGGTCGCCGAGTCCGACAAGTGTACTTAATAACTTATAGTAGGGCTGACGCGAAAGTAGTTCGAGATCGCGCGGCCTTTGCCGACATAGTCCTGGATGCGTTCGCAACTTTAGATCATCCTGTGACGGTGATGTGCTGGTGCTGTTGTAAGGAGAGGCACTTGAATGGTGAGTTCCATTACCACATGGCCATAAAACTGGAAGTCGCCAGGCGCTGGATGCAAGTGCGAAATTTAATAATAATAATAATAATAATGTATAGATTTATATAGCGCACGTATCCACCAACTAAGTGGCGCTCAAGGCGCATTATATTATTATCCCTGCTCATAAGGCTCATAAGGCTCATAAATCATTCCCTGAAACCATCTCAACTCCTGGGAGTATACAGCTCAATTGCTGCCATTTCTAGCGCATATAGAGCAAACCATCTCTGCCTTCACAGGTACCCATTTAACCCCTGGGTGGAGAGAAGCAATGGTTAAGTGTCTTGCTCAAGGACACAGGTGTCACGGCCGGGGCTCGAACCCACACTCTGCTGCTGGCAACACCAGAACTTGAGTTCAGTGCGCTAGACCGCACGACAATCCACTTTTCGTGCATTATACAACACACGGGACCTACGGCTTTACGTCCCATCCGAAGGACGAAGCAATTATGGTTAAGTACCTTGCTCAAGGACACAAGTGTCACGACCGGGGCTCGAACCCACACCCTGCTGCTGGCAACACCAGAACTTGAGTTCGGTGCGCTAGACCGCTCGGCCACGACACTCCATTTAATAGCTACTAAGCACGGTGTAAACGTAAAATTTTCAGCCAATCACGATAACTATTTCACTATTGCATGGCAGTACGTCACGAAAGAAGACGAACATGCTATTATGTCCGAGGGCCATCCCGATTTATTAAATGCACGCCCTCCGCGTACAGCTAGTGCTTCAAGTATACGTCACAGCCTCGTAGAACGCGCCGCCAAGAGAAAGAAAAGGTCCCGCCTGTCGGCGAACTAGTTGTTTCTAAAGGATTCAAGACGCGTTTGGAGTTAATGGCGTTCGCCAAGAACCAAAAAACATTCGGTCAAACGGATTTAGCAGAATTCATAATGAACAGAGGCGAGAGAGTCGTCAACCAAGTCATAAAGGTTTTTAAAGAAAACTAGTAAATAACAAAATGATTGCATAATTGTACAGCTTATAACTTTAACAAATGAGCTATTCCACCATGTAAACACTCTACCCCCGCTTCCAAATTGTCTTTCTGTCTTTTTTATTTATCATCATCCGGTGTATTATTTCCTTTTGTTTTTGGGGGGTCACGGAGGGAGGGTGTTTGACCCTCACCCCCTCCCCTCCCCTTCCCCACCCACCCTGTCGTTACGCAAGATTTCTGAACACGCAGGCAACTGTTTTTTTAATTGAATTCTAAATAATTGCCATTGAGTATACAGGAAATAATGACAAACGCACATGGTGGAGAATTTGATGGTCATTTGTGTTTGATATTAATAATGTTCATTCATTCATTCATTCATTCATTCATTCATTCATTCATTCATTCATTCATTCATTCATTAAAGAAACGTTTATTTTATTATTATGTTATCCTCGTGTTACATTCAATGTATAATACATTACACTATGACAATTTAAAAAAACAAAAAATATCAGCAACTTAAGGTAATTATAACACTGATTTATAATTGATATTGTATGTTTTTTTCTTTATAATTTACTTATTTTTAGGACGCGTGGCAGATGGAAGACGCTCCACGTAATCTCGAAAGAGCAGGACTAAATCGCCTCGAAATTCTACAACAGGCAAGAGCTGTTGATGACTGTCTGTCAGGGCGAATGGCTAACATGTGCTGAAGAGGTTCTTAACAACGGTGTGTGTAAAAAAACATTTTCTGATGCAGTTAAAACACTTCTTGACGAGGGTAGGGGAAAATACCGTAACATCATGATTACTGGACCAGCAAATTCTGGGAAAACATTCCTTTTGAATCCACTTAACAAGATTTATAGAACTTTTACTAACCCGGCAACAACAACATTTGCATGGGTTGGTGCAGAGAAGGCTGAAGTCATCTTTTTAAATGACTTTCGCTGCACTTCGCAAATATTACCTTGGCAAGACATGTTATTGCTATTGGAAGGTCAACTCGTTCACCTCCCAGCCCCCAAATCTCACTTTGCACAAGATTTAATTCTAGACCACGACACCCCAGTTTTTTGCACTGGAAAGCATCAATTAATGTTTGTTCAGCGTGGGATTGTCGACCAGAGGGAGACCGAAATGATGGCTGTGCGTTGGAAGCTTTTCCCATTCTACTACCAGATTCCCGAAGACAAACAGAAACGTGTACCGCCTTGTACACATTGCTTTACGTCTCTAATTTTAAATGACTGTAACGGTTATAGTTATTAGTAATAGATGGCTTACTATATTTGTGACCAGTTCATTCATAATGATGACTATCCCACAGATTAGTTTCTGAGTAATCAACTCTAGTTTTTGAAAACTGATGCAAAGGGAGTTGTTCCTATGGCCAAATTGGGTGTAGAATCAGTTTGTGTAGAATAATGTATTTTTTGACCTATGACATTTGACTCCTTTGACTAATTGAACAAACAAAATGGCGACCACAATGATGTAATTTTACACAATTTTCAATGTTTTTTTTATCGGTAGAGGGTAAAACGTGAGCCGAGGTCAGAAATTCGGATGGATTCTGGTTCTATGCTAAATTTGGCCTCGGGAACAACTTGTTTTGCAATACACGTGTACATAATGTACGTTGGCCACAACCGTTCCACCCCCATAGTCACTACGTTAAAAACTTTTCTGAATTCGTTGGCGCAGAATTTCCCTACTCCAGTGCGCCCTCTATCACGACGTCACGTATCCCAGTAAAATCCAAGATGGCGTCCAACATTTGTCGTTGGAAAAATCGTCAAAAAACCCAACAAATTTTTGTTTTATTAAAAGATTGATGTATAGAAAACGTTTTGAATAAAAACCGAGTGTAGATTATTGTTGATCTCAACTTTTATGCGTATTAACTAGATAAAATAGGTTGAGGAATTCTTGAAAATTAGCTTGTTTTCTACATTGTGTGTGACAAAATTCGTCGTAGTTTACTTACACGATCGAAATATAGCTATCCTAAAACTACCATTTATAGAAATACAAAAGTTTTCCCAAAAATGTGTCTTTCAATTTTTAAAAATAATTACTATTCCCACATAAAACTGAGTTATGAATTAAAAGCCAGCGAGAGTTTTTGTAAAAAGGGGCGGTGAAGTGGTGGCATTTCACGGAATTACTAGTAATAATCGTCTGCATGCAGTCGTGTAGTATACGTACGTATACGTTGTGCATACATGGAGTGTCACATGGAGTGTCGTGGCCGAGCGGTCTAGCGCACCGAACTCAAGTTCTGGTGTTGCCAGCAGCAGGGTGTGGGTTCGAGCCCCGGTCGTGACACTTGTATCCTTGAGCAAGGTACTTAACCATAATTGCTTCGTCCTTCGGATGGGACGTAAAGCCGTAGGTCCCGTGTGTTGTATAATGCACGAAAAGTGGATTGTCGTGGCCGGTGGTCTGGCGCACTGAACTCAAGTTCTGGTGTTGCCAGCAGCAGAGTGTGGGTTCGAGCCCCGGCCGTGACACCTGTGTCACCAGGCAAGACACTTAACCATAATTGCTTCTCTCCACCCAGGGGTTAAATGGGTACCTGTGAAGGCAGAGATGGTTTGCTCTCTATGCGCTAGAAATGGCAGCAATTGAGCTGTATACTCCCCAGGGAGCTGAGATGGTTTCAGGAATGATTTATGAGCCTTATGAGCCTTATGAGCAGGGATAATAATATAATGCGCCTTGAGCGCCACTTAGTTGGTGGATACGTGCGCTATATAAATCTATACATTATTATTATTATACAGTACACACGCTCATTGTTTACACGTACGTATGTGCTGCGCGCAATCTGTGTGGCGCGAGAATTGAATGTAAATTATGAGCAAATAAATTATTTATATGCATTGCGCAATGCATACACCACAGCAGTGTAATCACTTCGCCGTGTATCACCAATATGTCTCGATGAATGAAAACGTTATTTTATCTGCCTAATGGGGTATATCAACACAACATAATGACAAACCAGGCAAGTTATATACAGTGCAGATGAATACATGTAAATAGTTATTTATTTGAAATATTAAAGAACTACTGAAGTGAACTGAACTGAAATATGGCTACATAAAAACAATCATCATGAGCTTCTTACTACATCAGGAAGCTCTAAATAAACTGTGTAGAGTATGTGGGCTCAAGTAGCAGCATCAAAAATGAGTGTATCAACTATGCTAAATAACTTGAAATAGTATTTCATCAAAATATTTGGAAAGATGATGTCCTTGTTCACCCAAATAAACTGTGTCGGAGTTGTGAGAGATCCCTTATGCACCAAAGAGCGGGTTCTCGCAGTGGACCAAGAGAAACGTCTGTGTTTGATAAGTGGGATAAGCACACTAGAACTGGTCACTGCCCTGTGTGTGAGACATTCTCAAAACAACAACGTGGGGGACGTCCCCAAAAAAGAAAGAGAACTGGCAAAGGTCTCAGTAATGTGAACAAACAGCATGACACAATCCCTACAGGTACAATACCACGCTTCATTTGTTTAACACCTGCAAGCTCAAGTGAACTCGTCCCCCATAATCTTGACATTCTCAGCAACAGTTCATCTGAGGCAACCCTATTTATTTGCACGATATGTCAGTGCATTCTGGGAACTCCAACGGTCCAAACTCCTTGTGAGCATCACTTTTGTGCTGAATGTTTGCTGGCGTGGTTTAAGCACTGTGCAACTAATACTGTTCCATGCCCCATTTGTAATACATCAGTAAGTATCGATGATGTCATCAGATGTCCACGGATTCTAAGAGTACAGCTAATAACACTTCCTACATTTTGTATTACTTGTGGCACAATCGGCAATCTTGAACAAATGAACACTCATGTATGCTCACAAGCACGCCCGAAAGCCACATCATTTGTGTGCTACCCTACTACAGATCCCCTACCCTGTACAGAACCCATCAATAATGATGTAACAGCAGCAGCCAGGTTGCTGAAATTGATGGCATCAAGGCACATCAAGGTAACCCCCATCCCCATGGAGATAGAAGCAGCAGCTGACAGATGGACTCTGCCATGGCTATTCCACGAAAAACCAGACCTAAAAAAAAACCACTTAGGAATAATTAGACTTTGTTTGTTCTGCGAAATTATAATCTTGTAATTATCAATGTTTGAGTTGAGACTCTTGGTGTTTGTCGACCCCCACCTCTTTGTGCCAGGAAACAAAGTGGCCCAAAGTTAGTTCCCCAAGTTTGGTGGCCTGTGCTGTTCTTAGTTTCCTGTTTAAACTGTCATGTCTTTTAAGTTGCAAACATTTTTCGGAATGTAACGTCCCATGTCTTTTTAGTGTTTTGTTAAAGTGCACATATGGGAAGATGAAATTTAATTATATACATTTGAAGCAACTTTCTACTTTGACTGTGTTAAGTTATTTCTTTTTCAGAGAAGTATTGTACCCCCCCTACAAACCTTGCCGAGTGAACCTAGGGTAAAGAATTGTTTACCTTGGAGGTGGATCGTACCCCCCGCACCCCCAGCTCAATGTTGAGTCACTGCATGCAGTCCCACTTTGTACGCACAGACCATGGAGGTAGGAATAGACCGCGTAACGTACACGCAACCCTCTACAACATTGAGCTGGGGGCACGGGGGGTACGGTCAGCCACCACCCACTCCTCTTGCATTTCGCTGAGCAAAAACTGGTTAGTGAAAAAACAATTTAAAAAGATAATTCCGATGCCTGACACACCCACCCACCCACCCACCCATACACGCAGTCACCGTACGATTCAATGCAATGAGCTGTAATGATGCAGTCGTAGCTAGGATGTCCCCTTTTTAAAAGGCCTGACACAATGACTCTCCAATGCATGCCCCCTCTACCCAAATCATAACTAATATAAAATTCTCCTAAAAACATCAACTACCATCCTCATACTAAATACAATTGTGAAAAGTGTACTTTGTCCGGCCGTATTTTTTCCAATGTGTTATATCTTATTAATTGTGTAAAAATAGTGGCATGTGGTTATAATACATAAAGTTTTAGTTTATAGGGTTGGGCGATCATACAACAATTAACCCTAGGGGACCACAAGTAAAGTGACCACACCCGATACCTTCGAATGAATATGAGTTGATAAATAGTGGTGTTAAATCTTCTAGAATTCTTACGTTATCGTGCTACGCGTGTTTACCTCCCGTTGTAACTGTTACCATTGTTTTATTTGACGATCGACCACTAAAGTAATAAGTAAAGATAGAATCATAACTTCATTTCTAATTATAGGGGTCGACCGTGCATGTTTTCAGCAAATTGCGAAAACTTAACGCCATAACCCCAATTTAAAACTAGATATTTAGGTGTTTGTCCTTTGGACGAACACAGAGCTGTTACGTTAATGACGTTGTGTTGTTTACAGTTAATGACCTTGACCTTAGATACTTATAATGGAGTATACCATGAACTATTTCAACGGAGACTGATATTGAGGGTGTCTTGTTTTGTTCTGTTTGGACTGGAAGGAAAGGTCAAAGTGGGGTCGTGTTTGTGAATTTAATGTCAGATAAGTTGTAAGGTACAGGAGTCTGCATGAAATGATCTTGACCTTTGTTTTTGCAAGGTGTTTGTCCTTCGGACAAACACAAAGCTGTTACGATTCATAATGTGTGGTTTTTATTGCATTTCATTTGTGAGGATGTTTGGGTGCAGTCAAAGAAATTCCTAAGAATTCCTCAGTATTATTTTTGTTCTAACATGTTAAAGAAACTTCATCGCATTGTTTTTGTACCCTAAAATATTTATTTTTATTCAAACTTCCTGTTGAACCGGAAGTAGAGGTCATTATGAGGTCACGATACCACAGCGCACATTCACAGTACCCATCAAGTCTATAACTGCAAAAAGTTTAAGTATCGAGTGTATACTTCTTGAGTTATGGTTCAAAATGGATTTGCTAATTAAATATTCATGAGACTGTAAATGGAAACCGGATGACATCACGATGACGAAATTTAGTTTTTCATACTAAGTTTACAATTTGGTGTATAGTTTGACCCAATACAATAAAGTTTAATTTTCGGCCCTTTGCATTGTACACTGTAATTTGCAACGCTAAGAACAATGGTTATGTCACTTTTAAAACCGGTGACTTGAGGGCGCTATATGAGTTTTATGGTGGACAGGTCTTAATAGATTTGTCAACTACCAAATTAAGAATTGTTGACTGGTAATGCAGAGGCTATAGAAGACAGACACTACAGGGGCTTAAGTTGTCGTGCTGGTGTAAGCATAGCTCAATTGAGGAACAGTTGATCAAAGTTGACAATTGGATGGTTTTGGGGAAATTAAAACTTGTGGTAAAGGAGTGAGACACAAAAAATATGTAAAAAGTACAACTCTTCATTAATATATATAGAACACTGTTTTAAAGAACTTACAAAATAAATAATAAGTGGGTCTTTCCACACTAATGGGTACATATGATAACTGTTGGAGTATGACACGGGAGGGTCAAATAAAGGCAACTATTTTGTCCTAATCTATTCCTGAACATTCCTTAGCATTTAATGATTGTGCATAACAAATAATAAGAAAATAATATTGGTACTTCAGAAATTACAGGATCATCTTTAAGACATGATGTTTGTAACATGGACAGACATTTTGTTTGAAAATCGACAGAAAAGTGATAATAGAATTAAATAATTACTCAAATACTTTTTCATTTACATCCCTAACCCCTTTTGGATTGTTATGAGCCAAAACTAAGACATCTTCTGGGTATTTAAGAAATTAGCATGTGAAATATACCCCGTATGTAACGTGGACAGACAATTTGTGACAAATGTCTGTCCACGTTACAAACATAATATTTTGAAGATGATCCCTGTTATTTGTTTAATACCACGAGGGTTGTCTTGATTTTTTCAGGTAACAATCCTTAGGGGAATAGCATTATAAAGGGACAACATGTGGGTGAATAAATCTGTTCTATTAGTACTTTTAGTCAATTTCTATATAAATGTCTGTCCATGTTACAAACATATCTTAAAGAAGATTCCCTTGTAATTACTTAATTACTTAGAAAGTTGCCTTAATTTTTGAAAAGCACAATCCTCAAGGCACATGTAATGTACACAGAAAAAAGTTATGAGTAAAAAGTGCAAGTTAAGGTTGGTGTTAAAAGGAAAGACAAAGTGTATGTCAGAGCTATAAGAAATAGTTTGCGTGGGTAGTGAACTCATTGTAAAGTTATCCTTCAAATTACATTGTGTTATGACTTCATATAAGTTTGTAAGGCGATCTTAACAAGGTAAGGATGTGTTCCTTGTATGTGACTAACAGGTAGTCGTAACAGCTAATTAAAGTTATTGCTTGAAGGTGGGCTTATCGTCACGTTCAATAGGACATGGAATCAGAGTTCAAGTTCTTGTTTAACCCAGTGACTAAATAATACTCACATAATGAGGTCATATTCGTGTTGCTGCTGCATAAATGAGCCAGTAATTTTTAGTCACTGTGTTCATCTTAAACTAGGACGCCGATTCCATGCCCTGTTAGTAAAAAGTCTGCTCTGATCGTGACGATACTGTCCCTTTAACATCTTTACACCAATTCTCTTTATGGGATTGATGGTCAGTACTATCCCAATGCATGCATACAAATAAATAGGTACTTTACTACTTAACGTTAATTTGTGCACAAACTGAAGATTTTTTGAGAAAACAAAAATTACAAAATACGGTTTAGTAATTTGAAAATAGCGGAATTCATGCTCAATTCCCTATAACCAATCTCCCCAAGCCTTACCGGTTGATATCTGATCGTCGTAGTGAGTGAATGGTTCAGTTTTCAAAGTCCTTGTTTCATTTACGACGGTCACTGCTAGTGCTAGTTCCGCCATATTGCTACAAGTTAAACTAACGATGTGTATATTGCTGCACTTACATGTACGTTAACGTTACGAAAATGTCCGGCCCTCTTTTACTATTTTCCTTTTTGCTAGAAATGTATGCTATCATATGAAAAGAATGCTCAGCGGTGACAGTTCAAATCAGCTTTTCATCCTCGTCAATGTAATGGACTCATTGTAATTATCAAAATGAAACTGTGAAAGGAATCGGACGCACTCTGCTTTCATGTCATTTACTTAGGAATAAATTAACTACACAACGTGTGTGTACACGTTAGTAATGGTGCCTAGCTAGAGCGGCATCAGTTAAACATATGTAGGATTTGAAAAACGGGTCCATAACGTGTATTATGTATACGTGTTGTGCACAAAGTAATTGGCCCTGAAGCCTGTTAGCAATGCAATAACTACACAACGTGTGTGGACTAGTATAAGGATCTATGTATTATTATTGCGTTCAGACATCGTAATTAGACTCGGTAACAAGTCCCACGTCATACCTGTTTGTGTATTATGTACAAAGATATATGGAGAATTACTGCCGAATAAGGAAGTGACTTGGTCACTTCAACTTTTTCAGTGCATGTGTTTTGTACACAGATACAAAATGCGCTATAAATGATGTCATGATGACGTCACAAGACATTGCAGGCCAAAAGGCACATCTACAATACCCACAAATGTATAACTGAAAAAAGTTTGATGATCGGGTGTATACTTCTTGAGCTATGGTGATAACAAGATTGCTTAATTAAATATTCACGTGACTATAACGAAGCTAATTTTAGTCTAATGACATTTAGAAACTACGTCAAGGCATAAGCTTCCATATGGTATATGATTTGACTCTTTCTGATATTCTTAAGGACTTTTGCCACCAAGACTTCTCACACGTTAAGGCAATAGGGTTTTGGTGGAAAGGAAGAATAAAAAAAATAAAAATCTTGACAAAAACAATAGCTGTTCCGACTATCAGGTCGTAACAGCTAAAAATAAAAATCTTTACAGAAACAATAGCTGTTCCGACTACCAGGTCGTAACAGCTAATTAAATATCTCCAATGTATACCTCTTAATTTGGCAAACCATCGTGAAGGCGCATCATTGATAAATTTAGAAGAAACAAAATTAAATGTCGACCGTCGACGGTCGACCGCATGGCGGGAAAACATGATGCCGGCCGGGTGCCGGAATTTTTGGCAATCTTCCAACTTGGCACCCTGCCAAATTGAACATGGCCGGCTGCAGCAGGTGAGAGAAAAAAAGTGTACTGGTAGTGATAAATGAAAAAGAAAAAAACAAAACAAAATAATGGCATCTTTAGTATGGGTGTTATTCAGGTGAAAGTTGAAATCGGGTATATAAAAGTCACTGTTGGACTACGTATGGTGTCCATTTGCAGAAGTGGCACCATCATGGACGGTGCACATTTACAGTTATTGGGGGGGGGGCGCCGAGTCCGACAAGTGTACTTGATAACTTATAGTAGGGCTGGCGAGAAAGTAGTTCGAGATTGCGCGGCCTTTGCCGACATAGTCCTGGATGCGTTCGCAACTTTAGATCATCCTGTGACGGTGATGTGCTGGTGCTGTTGTAAGGAGAGGCACTTGAATGGTGAGTTCCATTACCACATGGCCATAAAACTGGAAGTCGCCAGGCGCTGTATGCAAGTGCGAAATTTAATAGCTACGCGAGACAAGATCATCAAGTCAAGATTCAAGAGCTGTTCCAGATTCAAGAATCGTTCCAGATTCAGGTTTTCGAGATGGCACCCATGTTCCCCTGCATCGAATGTGGCAAGCCCGTTCGTTTAAATCAGCATTTCAGTGCGATCATTGTGAGTTGTGGCAACATCGGATTTTTCACTCAAATCAGAGTGGGTTTTACACTCCAAAAAGGTTTGTTCGCAATATAGCTCTTTAAAACCCTTTAAACTCGGCACTGTTTTAGCTTTTTTTTACACAGTTTAAATCTTGTAAAATATTGTGAAATTTGTCTAGATATAAGTTATATACAATTTGAATGCCGATGATCTGGGCATTATTTTTGGGGGTTAACATTTCTTATTGAACCCTCCTGAACATGGCAGACATTTTGAATACCAAATATTTTAGTAATTTTAATGTTTTTTGTGAGTTTTGGGCAAATAGCCTAGTAATCATGATGCACTATGGTTAGGAGTGATTTGAATGCATGGTTTCAAACAACTCTCATTCCATGTATAAATAAAAAAAATCCAATTGTATTTATTTTTCATACTATAATAGGCAATAACAATGTAAATTTCGCATATTTTTGTGCAAATTTTGCAATAATGAGTAACTCACTGTATTACACTTTCACACGGGCATTTTACTGGAATACGGCGGCAGGAACGCGACTCTCACGTCTAACGTTGACGTTAACGCGTGAAGCACGTTCACGAAAAACATGCGGTCTGGTGTCCTTCGCGTATCACCCTCAAGACCCATTACGTTCAATCAAAAAATAAACTTGATCATTGGAAAGCCAGACTATAAGCTACAAATGAATTTGGTATCAAACATAAGTAAATAGAGGGCGGCAAACAAAATACAAGCTTCCAAATTTATCGATCGCCGGCGATCGATTTTTACACAGGGCCGAGTGCACTTACAAAGAAATGCCCATGGAAAGGAAGGCGCATTGTTAAATATGGTTTGTGAGAGGACCAACATGGCACCCAGTGGCTTTGAATGGAAGCGCATGGTACAGAAGAGGATGAACTGGCCTTTCCTGTTCTTGTACTACAATGCAAAATTCAAGGAGATCACTCCACATCACCATTCATTAACACTGGCTTCATATCACATAACGCATTCAATTCAAGCCTTCTACCCACATGTAGGTATTAACTTCGCGTCAGGAATAAAAAAGTTTTTCTGGGCCACCTGTGCGGGTTTCTTTTTCCCACAAAAACACGTTAATGGAAGCTTCCACAGCGCGTGGCCACGTCTACCGAGCATGTCACTGTACGCTCGGCTCGTTACCAAGTCAACCGAGCATGCATTGTGGCGTGTCGTGGCCGAGCGGTTAAGAGCACCGGACTCAAGCTCTGGTGTTTCTGATCCGCAGAGTGTGGGTTCGAGTCCCGGTCGTGACACTTGTGTCCTTAAGCAAGACACTTAACCATTATTGCTTCGTCCTTCGGATGGGACGTAAAGCCGTAGGTCCCGTATGTTGTAACTTGTATTAAAAACTATCAACACACGTAAAAAAAAAACAGTACACTTATCGCTAAGAGAAGGGGTTCGCCCCGGTGTTTCTGGCAGGCCCGTATATGCCAATATATACCCTGCCCGTGTTGCTCCTTTTAGGGGTGTTGGGCAGTATTTGATCCAGATCCAGATCACAAATATTCCAAAGTTTCCTATGGCGTGTTTAGACACGCTCCGATCCGTGGTGCAAAAAAAATTGCGTGTATACACGGCCTCCGACGCTAACTGGTTTTAAATAGACTTTTGATGTGATATTATACTTGCTTGATATAATTATCTTTATTCACATGAAATGAGACATCAGAATGGAATGGGAGTTTAACAGTGGCATAAAATATTATTTCCCTTTTAAACAAGTCATTAGTTCAGAATAATAATTATTAGCACGCACCTTTTTCGTTGACACTAAAAGCCAGACAGGCAATTGCAATCACCAAAGCCAATGCTATTTTGTGGTCTTCAAGTTTGTCCGTGGTCCCTGTCTTCGGTTGGATGTCTTCTAGACGTTCGCTTTTTCGTGTTTGCATATGCCAACTTGAAGTCGGGTTTATATAGCCCCGGTCACCTCGCGTTTTGCTCTAGCCCCGCCCAAACATTCCTAGGGACGTCCTCAATAATGACTGTCTGCCCAATGGCTGCAGAGTCTGCCTACTTTATTGAACAAAAGACTTCCCTATAGTAACTGAACTGGGATCCAGCCAGTCCGCCTTATTTAGCTTATAACAATTTACGGTACTTAAAAGGTCCCTTGATATTTTAAGTCAGTTGAGTAGGCCAACTCTGCCTTGTCCTACAAAGGATTTCACCTCCATTGTGATTAGGATCGGCGATTTCTGCATCAAATACCAGAGTTGATCTGGATCCTTTAATGTTTTGCCAACTAAGACAGCAGCTAGTTTTAGACAACAATGGAGCTGTCAGTCATTCTGCTTGTGTAGTTTACAAACTTTTATTAATAGACCTTTGGGGCAGGATAAAAACTAACACTTCATCAGGGGTAGATATAATTATTGTTGGTTGATCAAGTAATGCTAACCACTTCAAGAAGACTTAATGTATTTTGTAAGATTCCGTTTTCAAAAACTAAAGTCCAGCATATTAATATGACAACAATGTGTGCCGCTATTCTGCAAGAGAAGTTCTAGGATTTGAAACTAATGAAGCTGACATGTCAATCATTCTGGCAAGGAACGATTTCTTTCAAACAAATTGCAAAGCAAAACTGCGATGCAAAAAATGAATTTGCATCAGAAAATAATTTTTTGTATAGCAATCTGTGAATTTTGTATAGCAAATTTAAAATTACAGTATGTAGTGTGCATAGGTAAATGTTGTTTTTCAATGCTTTACTGTCGTTTGGTTCATCTTTCGTGTCCGAATAAATAATCATCTTTAGTGTCCGGAAATTGAGCCACAGGTGTTAAAAATTCACGTATTTCTTTCTTCTAGGCCATTTTCTTCATTATTTTCGCCAAATTGCAGTCATTCATGTCTTTTTTGTTTACATTGTTATATCGATCACTAAAACAGAGGCAATACCACGAAAACAAATTACCGACTGCGACATGTTCGATCGGGTGCTTTACCAAAGTGAATTTTGTGGTATGATCAAGCTTGATTTAAAAATTCGTCAGGAAAATGAGTGGGTCACCGTGGTTGAAAGTGCAATCATAACAGGCCAAAACAAAAATTGTTGAGTTGCCCTCCAGTGAAAATATTTGAAGGGGTCGGTCGGTCTGAATTTTTTATTTTTTTATTTTGTTTTATTCTCCTTGACTGTGATTTTAAGATTGAAATGCATTGGAACTGAAACCACATACCATGTTTTTCAAAGACAACGATCTAGCAGTATGCACAAGTACCTAAAGAATAAAAAGACATCACACATTCAACTTTATAATAATCTTTCAACAACTTTATTTCAACATTTCATACACTTGTTTCTAGCACTTTTGTTCTTAACAACTTTATGCATCCCTTGGTTGACATATGATATTAAGACATTTCTATACCTATCAGCAAGGAATTTTGCTTCAGAATAAAAGTATCCCAAGCATTTTTGTTGTACTTTTCGGTGTGATTGACACAGCAAATTCATGCATATTGCGTGCAATGCTCAACTTGCAACATGTGAGTGGCCATTTGATTTCAAAACGTGTATATCGAGTCGCAATCGTTGACACACGTACAGTGCGGGGAGCCAGTGCACAACGTGTAAGGGCCATTTGATTTGAAAACGTGTAGATTGAGTCGCCATCATTGACATACAAAACAGTGCGCGAAGGCAGTGGAAAACATGTGAGGGGCATTCGATTGGAAAACGTGTAGTTTTGAGTCGCATTCGTTGGCACACAGTGTGTGCGAAGGCAGTGCACCATGTGAGGGCCGGGGCCATTCGAGTTGAAAACATGTAGATTGAGTCTTGGGTACCGGTAAATGTACCGGTAAAAAAGTGGAAAATTCCACAATCAAACGTATTATGTTAAATACACAGAAAATTGGTAAGTTTCATTAATAAATAGGCCTATGAATGACGGGGGCACCCGACCCCACCCGACCCCACCCGACCCCACCCGACCCAAGATTTCAGCACTTTTGGGTCGGTCGGTGGAGGGCAACTCAACATCTTTTTTTTTTTGGCCTAAAATACTTTTTCGATTCAAAGTACTATAATTGAGACCCCTGCACTCTATTACGTTTCTCCAGCAAGTATTTAGGCATGAAAATAATTGTCTCCAATTTGCTTCTAAATTACATGGAAGATAGCCCTGGGTCTGCATAACACAGCCAATTGATTTATAGCCTTCTTGGACAAGGATTTAACAACGTAATAACAACGACACAACGTAATAACAACGACACAACGTAATAAAAGTGAAGGTCCAACACTGATATTTGGGAATGTACCTTCACTTCAACCCTCTGGTATTCAAGAAATAATTTTAAAACTAACCCGTGAAAATTTCATCACAATAGGTGTTCACGTTTGCAAGAAAAATTGTTAAATCTTGTTTTGTTTTTTAGTCTGTGAGCTTGTGTAGTCCATATGCATTTTCGGTACAATCTTTGAAACTCTCAGGATCATCATATAAATGTCAACAAATACAAAACTGCTTGATGCCATTTTTCCTATGCCCCTATGTCAGCCATATTGAATTTTAAAATAGCCGCCATATTTAGCATATTATGTGCATACTGTATGCATGGAAAAGGCCAAAATATTACGAAACTGATATGGATCTTCATTTTTCTACATTTATTAACTCTGGTAACACTATGAAATTCTTTCATATGACATTAAAGGTGTTGCAGGCATTTGAAAATTCAAAATTTGTCACCATTTAAGGCATATTAGAGATACTTTTTGTATCGTTTCAGTCAACAGGGGCTATCAAGCACTGATCATGAGTTAAAATAATTGTAAATGAATATTACATTAAAAACCATTGACAGATTAACATATGGTGGATTTTGTATATTTGTAACAAGGATTAACCAAATAACCAAGGTAAGACTGTACCTTTGAACATTTTGTTTTGTTATGAAATATATACATATAAATACATATATAAAAAGGAACAAAAATCATGACCACTTACACAAGTGCCACTTGTCAACCCAACTATCTTATTAATAATATAATACAAATATATAAGTATATGTTATTTATAACTACATTATCTACCGACTATGGCAAAACGGAAATTTACGAAAAGAGCAAAACGCTCACAATCAAAACAGAAAATCAAACAATTTTCACTTGAACACTCGATTAAAACCAAACAATACAAAAATAGTCTACTGACTACACTAGTAGAACAAAGTGAACAATTCATCACAAACCTTTCCAAAGCAAAACTATCTCTAATTGAAAAAAAAAATGCTTTGGGTAAAGGTTTAAACTTTATTCAACTCCTGCTAAAACTAACCCGTTCAACTCTTTTGAGTGAAATTGACGAATAAGAATTGAATTCCTAATACATAACAAACCTTCCAAAGCCCATCTGTTCAAACCACCATCCACTTGGAATCCAAAAACTACACAGAGTGCAACACTTGAAAACTATTTGGAATCCACAAAAAATAAACTTGCAAAACAACACACTCTGGCATATCTCGATCCGAGCTCACAGGCATGTCACATTCCAACAATGTATTTTCTACCGAAAATTCACAAAACCCCACCAACAGGCACACCCTTTGTTGGAAGATCATTTTCTACTCCCTATAGTAACCGCATATGTCCGCAAAACAGCAGACATACTGCGGAAACTCGAAGGAATAACATTTTCCACAAATGCCTTAATATCACAAGTATTGATGTTGTTAAAATGTACACAAATATCCGCAATAAACTGAGGCAATAAACTGCGTATGCAATGCCACCAGCCGACCAAACCAACTATCCATGGTTTATCAACAAATACATCCGAAGTAATACTCAACGAATATTGTTTCCAATTTGGGAAATAAAATCGGTTGCGCAATTAACAACAGCCAGTCTGGAAATTTGTGACAACATTATATGATCTCGAAAATAAAATACTACAACAGGCTGATCATATCAAACATGGTGGCATACTAGACACAAAGTGTACACCAAACCTACGGAAACATACCAGTTTCTACACAGAACCCCATCACATCCACCCCATGTGTTCAAAGCATTTACCTACTGAGAACTCTGCGAGATGCTAGAAACACCAACAATGAGGAAGATTTCACAGAAATACGTCAACATTTCTCATAAAAAATTATTAGCTGAGATAAACAACGTAACACATAAAGTGTCACTGGCTAACTAGCCAACCTGATTCACAAATTACCAAAAGGTGAACAAAACAACGACTTATAATCCGTTCGTAAACCACAAAAGATGTGAAAGAAGCAGTAAACAAACATTGGCTAATGATATAACAAAACAAACAAACTCTCAGAAATATTTCCAAAACAACCCTTTGTTGCATTCAGAAAGGCTCAAAACATTCGGGAGAAACTAACTCACTCCCAGGGAGCCCAGAGGCCAGTTTGAGATTTTCATGTCAACATATAGAGCTTTTTCTGTACATTTTGATGGAAAAAGAAAACCCTGAAACGTTGTTGGTAACATTGTTAATTTTCACAATAAATTTGGGAGTTCGCTTTTGAAAATTGGGTTCAAGTTTAGGGTTTTGCCAGAGCCAGTCACATCTGGTATTTTTTTTTGAAGAACCAGATGAAACACTTAATGTTCTGCTCTCTTTATTAGATGAACAAATCACATAAACACAACGAAGGAACTCACTCATATTAATGGACACATTACAACTGTTTGGAAAACATCAATTATCCAAAAATAAGATAGGAGACAATCCGGTTCTAACTTCTATTGAACCAGTACTTTTATTATTATTATTATTATTATTATTATTATTATTATTATTATTATTATTATTATTATTATTATTATTATTATTATTATTATTATTATTATTATTATTATTATTATTATTATTATTATTATTATTATTATTATTATTATTATTATTATTATTATTATTATTATTATTATTATTATTATTATTATTATTATTATTATTATTATTATTATTATTATTATTATTATTATTATTATTATTATTATTATTATTATTATTATTATTATTATTATTATTATTATTATTATTATTATTATTATTATTATTATTATGTGTGTGTGTGTGTGTGTGTGTGTGTGTGTGTGTGTATGTATGTATGTATGTATGTATGTATGTATATGTATGTATGTATTATTATGTATGTATGTATGTATTATTATTATTATTATTATTATTATTATTATATGTATTATTATTATTATTATTATTATTATTATTATTATTATTATTATTATTATTATTATTATTATTATTATTATTATTATTATTATTATTATTAAATTATTAAGGGGCCTTATTAAAACAATGTTTTGTATTTAACATTACGAGTACAAACAATTACTGTTAAAAAAACTTACCGATATAGAAACTACAAAAAACACATCTGAAAAAAAAAATAATAATAAATGTAAAAAGATACAATTATTTTTGGTTCAAAATACTGACGAAGTAGGGCATCGGACTATTTTAATATATATTTGTTTTGCACTTAATTACTGAAAGATTGTTACTATTTCTAAGTTGATATTGAACATTATAACCTCTTGATTGGGGTAACCAATGACGGAGTACGTCTGATTCTCTCAATTTCTTTGCAAAGTTGAAGCAAAGGTCTTTTCTACGATCTTGGAGAGAAATCAAATTGCACTTAATAAGGGCATGATCGTAGTCTAAATAACCCAAGCCCAAAATAATTTTAAGAGCACGTTTTTGAATACTCTCTAATATGTTGACATGAGCTCTAGTTAAAACCCTGCATTCCATACTGGTGCTGCGTATTCCGTCAGTGGTCGTATGTAACCCTTATAAATAGTTAATACATCAGGAAGGGATAAATGGAAATTTTTCAACAGTTTAAGCATGTATATCTTATTTGAGGTATATCCCATTTGAGGTCAGAACTAATCAAAACACCGAGAATCTTTACACAATCGACTATGTGGAGATCGGTGGTGGAAATCTGTAGAGGAGGGAGCTGCGGGGTATTCTTCATAAAGCACACAGTTATGCTAGTACATTTATCTGGGTTGACTTTCATATTATTTTGCACAGCCCATTCACTAAATTCGTTTAGAACAGATTGCATATTGTGAGGATCATTACTTCCACTGTTCTCCACAATAGTCATATCATCGACATATTTCAGACTAAGTAATCGACTGTAAGCGGTATTTTCAAAACGAACAGCACCATTGAATTTTGCAAGAAAACCCAATGGTCCAAATCTAGTCCCTTGTGGGAAACCACCCATAACCCTTTCAATCCCATTGTGCCAAATTGGCTCAAAGTTACATTCCAGTTGGATACCATGGAGTATTTTTGGCACACAAAAGTGCAGGTCCCTTGGTCCCCGCAGTGCCAAATGGCACTATGGCCATCTTGGTGGTAATCACCTTATGTCAACAGCGCCCTCTTTTTGGCAGTGCCGGTTTACAAAAGGCACGCGCGCGTGGGTTTAAATAGTTACCACAACGCGATCCCTTCACGATCGAACATGGACGACGATGAGAGAACATATTTTGGGAAGAAATCTTTGCTGATAGCGGGTCTGACATGTCCTCAGAACCGATCTTCCCCCACCTACGTCGGAAGACAGTGGTGAGGAGCACTATCCCAAC
>CM055816.1:27888164-27908827 GCA_029582265.1 Zoroaster sp. YZ-2022 | reverse complement strand
GGATAATAATCATGGGATCACTTTTTTAACCAAGTTTCGGAAAGTGCAATAACAGTTTTAGTTGATCAAAATGTTTCCTGGACACTTCTGAAAAACCTTACATATTGCTAGTCATGACAAATTGTTCTGTGGAATGGTATATGTGAATTATTGAGTGTATGGAAAGGATTATTTGGATCCCACGTAATCAAAAATCATTACACCAAAATCACTAATTACTAGCCCAGAGCCATCATTAACCTGCTATTCGATGTCAAAATATGGCATGTAAAGTAACACAGTCAAACTAGTAGTATCAATGCTGCAAACCTAGGAACACACATGTAATAAGACAAGGAACAAGACAAAATATATATAAAAATATAATACACTCACTGGCCAAAAGTATTGCAACATCCTCAAAATAGCATAATTCCCACAAGTAACAGGTGCGATGATCATTTAATCCTATTTCATCGATCGTGTATTACATAATTACCGAGCAAGAACAGTAAAAAAGAACATTAGCTTCAAAACACAGGCACTTTCAAGAAGTCTTAAGTAGTGTAAATAAAATAAAATAAATTATTGTAACACAGTTCTCCAAACTGAACTTTGGGGATGTTGCAATACTTATGGCCAGTGAGTATACCAATAAATACGAATGACTTAAGTAAGGGAGAGCAGACGGGTCAATTTATGGGAAAAAACACCCCAACCCCCAAAAAATTGCAACAAAAGGTTTTTCAACGGTTTTTGGTAGTATTTGACATCAGGAATAATATACTAAAAATCTAAGAAAATCTGGCTTCCGGAAAGTTGTCATTTTCAAAATGGCGTCCAAGATGGCCGCCAATACCCTAAAATAGCCATAAATCAGTTATTATCCATCCTAGAGTTGTAATTTTGGTGTCTACTACTAGGTTTCATAGCCCACACTGAGTTCCAGCCTACAGCACCTGACACAGCGTTGACACAACATCCAACTGCAGTGTAGTAACAGTTCAAGTCATCAACGGTACTTAGTATACAGTCACAGCATGTACCATCGTCTTCAGGAAGCCCGACACAGACCAGCTACAGCACACTTCATACTGGCTCTTGATAGAAGATACCCTCAACTTTTTCTGCCAACAACATCGGATTCATATTGTAGCACGTACATTGTACATGGGCACTTTTACAAGATTCCTATTTATTTTTATGCACGCATTGGGATACTACTGACCATCAATCCTGTAATTAACACAATTGGTGTAAAGATGTTAAAGGGACAGTATCGTCACGATCAGAGCAGACTTTCTAGAAACGGGGCATGGAATCGGCGTCCTAGTTTAAGATGAACATAATGACTAAAAATTACTGGCTCATTTATGCAACTGAAACATGAATATGACCTTATCATGATTTCCACTGGATATAAAGTATACGTCTTTGTCAAGACACGTTCTGTAGTTTCTGAGTTTTGCCATAGCAATAAAAAAGTGCACGTTTTGTTCTCATTTGACTCGTATTCAGTGGTTTTACAGTAAGGGAATTTGCCATAGGGATTGTACACGATACAAGTATTGATTTCGTGCACAGATAGGGATTGTACACATATGGTTTAACGTCCAACGTTAACTGATCATTTGAGAATCGTTGCACAATTAATGGAAGGGGTCTTCATTACTTAGTTTCACTTGAAGGTATGTAAATTGTAAACTTTCATCCAGTAAAATGTATATTGCCGACAGTGAATCTCTGGCAGTTGGGCCATGTAAACATTGTAAACACTTCACTACCCACGCAAACTATTTCTTATAGCTCTGACATATACTTTGTCTTTACTTTTAACACCAACCTCAACTTACGAAATTATGTATTTGGGTCATTCCACACTAATGTACAGAAGTGACATTTTAGGAACATGGGACATTGATAATAAAATGAAGTACTTTTTACTCATAACTTTTTACTCATAACTTTTTTCTGTGTACATTCCAAGTGCCTTGAGGATTGTGCTTTTCAAAAATTAAGACAACTTTCTAAGTAATTAAGTAATTACAAGGGAATCTTCTTTAAGATATACATGTGTATATGTTTGTAACATGGACAGACATTTATTTAGAAATTGACTAAAAGTACTAATAGAACAGATTTATTCACCCACATGTTGTCCCTTTATAATGCTAATTCCCCTAAGGATTGTTACCTAAAAAAAATCAAGACAACCCTAGGCCTCCTGGTATTAAACAAATAACAGGGGATCATCTTCAAAATATTATGTTTGTAACGTGGACAGACATTTGTCACAAATTGTCTGTCCACGTTACATACGGAATATATTTCACATGCTAATTTCTTAAATACCAAGAAGATGTCTTAGTTTTGGCTCAGAACAATCCAAAAGGGGTTAGGGATGTAAATGAAAAAGCATTTGAGTAATTATTTAATTATATTATCACTTTCCTGTCAATTTTAAAACAAAATGTCTGTCCATGTTACAAACATGTCTTAAAGATGATCCTGTAATTTCTTAAGTACCAATATTATTTTCTTATTTGTTATGCACAATCATTAAATGCTTAGGAATGTTCAGGAATAGATTAGGACAAAATAGTTGCCTTTATTTGACCCTCCCATGTCACACTCCAATAGTTATCATATGTACCCATTGTGGAAAGACCCACTTATTATTTATTTTGTAAGTTCTTTAAAACAGTTTTCTATATATTTAATAAAGAGTTGTACTTTTTTACAGAAAATATTTGTGTCTCACTCCTTTACCAGAAGTTCTACTTTCCCCAAAACCATCCAATTCTCAACTTTGATCAACTGTTCCTCAATTGAGCTATGCTTACACCAGCACAACTTGCAGAAAGGGTTATAAATTCATAATCTTTGTGTAGTCTTGTAGCAGTTTATAATACACCAAATCCTCTAAAAGATGTAAATGTGCTAAATATAGATATTTTTTATATAAGCATTCATTTGTACATGGATGCTGCAGAGTCAACCTGTGATTAACTTGTTGGCTTCAAAGAGTGAACAAATAATTATGAATCAGGACAGCAAATATATTTTATGTTTTACTGTTTTAATCATATGGCACATTGCACAAATACATGTAGAATCAACTACAAGGAAATATATAAACATCCTGGCAAAATTTTAGTCCAAGAATGAGTGTGACGTGTTCTCCCGAAATCAGACACTTTGGGCAAGTTATCAAAATTGAGTTAGTTATTGATTTTGAAAGTAGAGATCCTCAGCTTTACAATGATACCTTTTTTTTTAAACTGGACTCCCCAAAGCGGAGTTACGTAATTTGTAGGTTTGTCTTTACGAAAATTACAAACGGAGATAATCGACTTTAAAGTTACAAGTTTCATTTGGTAATTAATTAATTTTAAGTAATTAACTTCTTACAAAGATACTTCTGTTCTGTTATAAACATTATAAATATTGATAATTTACAAGAAACTCAAATTCCACAAAAAACACCCCCAGGCATATTTTTGCCCGTTTCTCAGTTCCAAGCTCTGCCCAAAAGTGTCTGATTTAGGGAGAACACGTCACAAATAGGAAATATCCAAGTATTCAAAGTTCTCAATCAATGCTCAAACATTAATTGAAAGATCATATTTTCAAAAGCACTTTGGATTTTTTTGGATTATTTTATTTATAAATGTTTAAACATATATTGGTTTCTTTTATTTATTTATTATTTATTATTATTATTATTATTTTAGGTGGGAAAGGGCACGTTCGAGTGTTTCCCGTTAGCAAATATTTTTTCCATACCACACAATGACTATACATGTAGGTGTCTTCCATTTTACATGGGTAAACTTCGCCCGCAAGGTAAGGAGTTTCATATGTGGCCCCATAGTCACTGTATGGTATGGGAAAAAAATTACTTCCCGTTATCCATAACAGTTACAGCTTAATAATTATGTAATACACATACCTGAAAATGCTACAGACCTTCTCTAAACACCAAACTAGTAATACATATTCCAAAAACTTAATAATAGTTACAGTATCCTGGACCAACAACAATGCCATTGGTACTGACTCGGATCTATGTTAACAAACTTCAAAAGCATACCATAGCAATGATCATAGTACACGCACGTGGCAATTACAGCTTAATAAGATAGTTTTAAATGTGGCACTGACAATGATACTACATACATACATAATATCCCTCCATTTTGTATGCACAATGGTTAGCTAAGATTTGTAACAATACGCTGCATCAGCATATAGATAGGTTCCAATCCATTTTTTAGTGACATCCCAATTGGTTTTGTTCAAAAAATTGAGCCATGAACATTCTGGTTTGTCAAACTACATGAATTCCTTTTGTTTACGTCCTCGGTCACCTCCAATGGTGGACCATCCCATCCAAAGGATGAAGCAGAATGGGAGTCCGATGCACTAGACTGCTCTGCCACGACACTCCAACATTCCAATACCTCCCCCATCCCCCACCATAAACAATGCTTTTTACAGTCTTCCACACACAAGTGCCATGACCATGAACCGAACCCACATTGTGACAACACCAGAATGGGAGTCCGATGCACTAGACTGCTGGCCACGACATTCCAACACCTCCCCCCATCCCCAACAGTAAACAATGCTTTTTACAGTCTTCCAGTGGCATAACTAGGGTGCAATTTTCCGGGGCCACTCGGGGTGCACCACTTTTTCTAGGGGGGGGGGAGGAGGAGGCATGTCAACACTTTAACATTTTGTATCCTGCAGCATCAAATGTGGACCTATTTTTTCAAATTTCTGAATGGAAGGTCACCTGGAGGGAACAGACCTCAGCTGGGGGCACACTGCAGTCTTTCTACAGCAGTGTCCATATATCACCCAATGTTACGAAATGAGTCTTAAGTACATATACATGTAGCTAAACCTGCTTCTGAGTAACAAGCCGTAAAACATGCCTTATCACAATGCAAATCAATATAAAACGTCTATGAATTTCATCCTTTCAAAGTCTTAATTAAGCTCAAACATTCAAAATATGACAAATTTCCTTAAGACTCATTTTGTAAGATCTGGTCACATATGTACACACTTATACAAACATATATATGCAAGTAAGTTTTCAATAGTCATCCCCATCCGCCACCTTCATGCTTTGCACACATCTTTATACAGCAGTGTATGTGTGTACACACAAATACCAAAAACAATATGCAAGTAAGTTTTCAATACCCCCTTTATCAAAAACAAACTTTTTAGCACAATACAGCGATATGACACACTTATAAAACTGTTGCAACACCCCCCACCACAGACATTGCTACATTATTTACAACAGTAGTCTATATACAGCTGTATCTGTGTGTACACACTAATACACAGAACAACATGCAAGTCAGTTTGCAATACACCTGAACACAAACAGTGCTAAGTAAGACTAATTGCGGTGACACCATGTGGAATCTCAATTGAGTAGTAATTAGTTCTGAAAAGAACTGGGGGTACAACTCGACGTTTCGATCAGTATGCTCTGATCGTCCTCAGTGCTATTCACAGTGATATACAGCAGCGCCCATGTGTCCATTAACATTTATACAAAGAACAATATGCCTATTACTTTTCAATACCCCCATCACAAACAATGCATTTTACAGTCTTTATACACATGTCTTTGTGTACATACACACTATGAAAAAACACAATATGTGAGCAAGTTTTCAATAGCCCTCCCTCCTCACCCAATCACAAACAATGGTTTTCACAGTCTTTATACACCCATGTTGATGTTTACATACAAACTCATATGAAAAAGATAATAACAATATGCAAGCATTCCCCACCACAACCAATGCTAAATTACACTCTACAAACAACAGCGTCCATGTGTCCAGGTACATTTACCCATACTCCATCACAAACACTGCTTTTCATACAATCTAAATCAAATCTTCACATATTAGGAAATAACTAATAATAATAATAATAATGTGTGAACTTATATAGCGCACGTATCCACCAACTAAGTGGTGCTCAAGTCTCATTCTTTTTTACGTGCATTACACAACACACGGGACCTACGGCTTTACGTCCCATCCAAAGGACGAAGCAATTATGGTTAAGTACCTTGCTCAAGGACACAAGTGTCACGACCGGGGCTCGAACTCACACCCTGCTGCTGTCAACACCAGAACTTGAGTTCGGTGCGCTAGACCGCTCGGCCACGACACTCCAGTGAAGAAATAACTGAAGAAATCATATACAAAATTTAAATTTGAAAAAAACAAAAAAACATCAACAATGTTTAATAGTGAATATTATATTGTTGTATCTCAGTCCAGCAGTAACACTAATGAGAACATCACTGTACATGTAGTAGCCTAGTTTTAAAGCAGTGTAATGCTTCAATGATGCATCGATAACTGTCATACAAACATGCTAAGATATATGTAACGCATGGATAGCATCATCAATAGCATTGCAATGTTATTTGAGAGTACCAAACTTGTAGCTTACATGTATACATTTATCACAATTTACACTACACATATTAAGAAAATACTGTATTTTGTGATATGTATCATACTGCGAGAAAGTTGTACCGTTGTACCCCTACATTTTAGCAGTATACTCATGGTGGATCACAACTGCAGTACACTCAGGCTGGCACATGACATAATAGAAACTCATGTATAACGAGTGTGATGATATGCGTGCGCCCATACTGCACCAAACCAGTTCAGTTGTACACTCAGGGGCAGAACACAGAACCAACTTATGTCAACAGTATAGTATAGGTCAGGCCATACTGCTCCAAACCAGTTCAGTAGTACACTCAGCAGCAGGACACTGTAGCAACGTATGTTATCAGTACAGTATAGGTCAGGCCATACTTCTTCAAACCAGTTCAGTAGTACACTCAGCAGCAGGACACTGTAGCAACGTATGTTATCAGTACGGTATAGGTCAGGCCATACTGCTCCAAACCAGTTCAGTAGTACACTCAGCAGCAGGACACTGTAGCAACGTATGTTATCAGTACGGTATAGGTCAGGCCATACTGCTCCAAACCAGTTCAGTAGTACACTCAGGGGCAACACACTGTAGCAACGTATGTTATCAGTACGGTATAGGTCAGGCCATACTGCTCCAAACCAGTTCAGTAGTACACTCAGGGGCAACACACTGTAGCAACGTATGTTATCAGTATGGTATAGGTCAGGCCATACTGCTCCAAACCAGTTCAGTAGTACACTCACCAGCAGGACACTGTAGCAACGTATGTTATCAGTACGGTATAGGTCAGGCCATACTGCTCCAAACCAGTTCAGTAGTACACTCGGCAGCAGGACACTGTAGCAACGTATGTTATCAGTACGGTATAGGTCAGGCCATACTGCTCCAAACCAGTTCAGTAGTACACTCGGCAGCAGGACACTGTAGCAACGTATGTTATCAGTACGGTATAGGTCAGGCCATACTGCTCCAAACCAGTTCAGTAGTACACTCAACAGCAGGACACTGTAGCAACGTATGTTATCAGTACGGTATAGGTCAGGCCATACTGCTCCAAACCAGTTCAGTAATACACTCAGCAGCAGGACACTGTAGCAACGTATGTTATCAGTACGGTATAGGTCAGGCCATACTGCTCCAAACCAGTTCAGTAGTACACTCAGCAGCAGGACACTGTAGCAACGTATGTTATCAGTACGGTATAGGTCAATCCATACTGCTCCAAACCAGTTCAGTAGTACACTCAGCAGCAGGACACTGTAGCAACGTATGTTATCAGTACGGTATAGGTCAGGCCATACTGCTCCAAACCAGTTCAGTAGTACACTCAGCAGCAGGACACTGTAGCAACGTATGTTATCAGTACGGTATAGGTCAGGCCATACTGCTCCAAACCAGTTCAGTAGTACACTGATCAGGGGCAACACACTGTAGCAACGTATGTTATCAGTACGGTATAGGTCAGGCCATACTGCTCCAAACCAGTTCAGTAGTACACTCAGCAGCAGGACACTGTAGCAACGTATGTTATCAGTACGGTATAGGTCAAGCCATACTGCTCCAAACCAGTTCAGTAGTACACTCAGCAGCAGGACACTGTAGCAACGTATGTTATCAGTACGGTATAGGTCAGGCCATACTGCTCCAAACCAGTTCAGTAGTACACTCAGCAGCAGGACACTGTAGCAACGTATGTTATCAGTACGGTATAGGTCAGGCCATACTGCTCCAAACCAGTTCAGTAGTACACTCAGCAGCAGGACACTGTAGCAACGTATGTTATCAGTACGGTATAGGTCAGGCCATACTGCTCCAAACCAGTTCAGTAGTACACTGATCAGGGGCAACACACTGTAGCAACGTATGTTATCAGTACGGTATAGGTCAGGCCATACTGCTCCAAACCAGTTCAGTAGTACACTGATCAGGGGCAACACACTGTAGCAACGTATGTTATCAGTACGGTATAGGTCAGGCCATACTGCTCCAAACCAGTTCAGTAGTACACTCAGCAGCAGGACACTGTAGCAACGTATGTTATCAGTACGGTATAGGTCAGGCCATACTGCTCCAAACCAGTTCAGTAGTACACTCACCAGCAGGACACTGTAGCAACGTATGTTATCAGTACGGTATAGGTCAGACCATACTGCTCCAAACCAGTTCAGTAGTACACTCAGCAGCAGGACACTGTAGCAACGTATGTTATCAGTACAGTATAGGTCAGGCCATACTGCTCCAAACCAGTTCAGTAGTACACTCAGCAGCAGGACACTGTAGCAACGTATGTTATCAGTACGGTATAGGTCAGGCCATACTGCTCCAAACCAGTTCAGTACCCTTACGAAAATGTCCTGTGGTATTCCTGTGGTACTTCTGTGGTACATGTAGATACCACAGAAATTACCACAGGAAAAGCAAATATCATCAGAGTACCACACACATTTATGTGGTAATGCCAACGCTGGGTATCCCAGTCCTGTGGTATTCTTGTGGTACATGTAGATACCACAGAAATTACCACAGGAAAAGCATTATCACCGGAGTACCACACAAATTTATGTGGTAATGCCAATGCTGGATATCCCGGTCCTGTGGTATTCCTGTGGTACTTCAGTGGTACATGTAGATACTCAGAAATTACCACAGGAAAAGCATTATCACCGGAGTACCACACAAATGTATGTGGTAATGCCAACGCTGGATATCCCGGTCTCCAGGGTATTTCTGTGGTACTTCAGTGGTACATGTAGATACCACAGAAATTACCACAGGAAAAGCAAATATCATCAGAGTACCACACAAATTTATGTGGTAATGCCAACGCTGGGTATACCAGTCCTGTGGTATTCTTGTGGTTGGGTATTTGCATGGGGTATAGATTTCATAAGAAAGTTATTATTATTCACTTTAGATTTAGTAGGATTTCCCGGCTATTTTAAAAGATTTTTCATTCAAATTTACCAGCTATCATGCATTCAATTTCATCCACAAAAAATTTCACACAAAACCATTTTTTAACAAAACCAATTCATTTGCTATTCAATTTTAAAGTTTTGTCACCCTCATTTAGTCACCAGGTCAAGAACACAAAGCTGTTGTTGAATAAGGCAGCATTCAAATTCGTCTTAAATAAATTAGAAGAATTTGATTTCACAATTGGCGTAGACTAGACAAAATTGAATACTCTGGGACAAAAACAGTGTTTGAATTTACTTGCTATTGTTTGATTTTCACTTGATGAAATTAACAGCCAATTTATTTGTTGAAGTTAACTGTTGATATTGTCTGACAAAAGATGAAATAAACATTTGAAGTGCACTAAACCAATGTTGATGGACAAATTCGAATTTGTTCTGTGATTTCTGTCATCAGTAAGATTCATTTAAAGGGAAAAAATCAATGTATACAGGTTTACCACAGGAGCGTACCGCAGGTACCAGACACCACAGGAACATTACCGCAGGTACCTAATGGGTTATTGCATGTACCCATTCATTTCAACAGGCCAGTGTACTAGAATCGTATTTTGTAAGAATTGTAACATGGACCTAATTGTAAGTGGAAAATAATTTTCATAGGCAACAAAATATTGCATATTTTATTCTTTGTAACTTTATTTATGTTTTTCACTATGCATGATATTGTTTTACTCTTTTTGGGTACTCAGAATTTTTCTTGAAATGTTTTCACTTTTAAAAGATATTGTTAGTACTTATCACAAAAACTTCTGCCTCCATTGACTTTGTACACATCATCTATGCAAGGGAACTTGTTTTTTTTTTATGCGTGGCCATGTGACGCAGAGTACCAATGATTATAACCAAGCCTGTACAGCAGTACAGGATAAGGCTTGTATGATGCATGTTACCAGCTAAATAACTGTTTATTCAGTGCACATGTTTGAAATGTTATATTGGCTTGTATATTTGTAACAATTTTGTCAATTTAAGTATTGAAATATAGCCCACTAGTGATTATAGTTACTGTAGATTAATAGAATAGAATCAGATGGAGTTATGCTGCCATGAATTTGCAGGCCATACTGCTCCAAACCAGTTCAGTAGTACCGGACACTGTAGAAATGCTTTTCCACAGTAAACTCAGGGGCAGAGCACTATGTATAACAGAAAATGTATCAAAATGTCTGATAAGTACATAATACTAAAATTGTATTGCCCATGCGCTTTGTATAACAAATGTGCATGTCACACAATGCATAATCTATATAATACAAAAACATAATGCGTACATGTACATTGTAACACTGATACATTTACTCAATTAACCATAATATATAAACACTGCTGTTGTAATAATTTATTAAATGAATACTTTTATTGTAAGTTAACTGCAATAAACTTTGTTAAAATGTGTCATTAACTTCTTCTTCTCAAATAGAATAAGTCAATACACATTTTTACAACTAACATTTACAATAAGCAATACAATTTCTTTTTAAATGCTGATGCAATTTAGTGGCTTACCTTAGCATTCAGATTTGTGAAATCCTAGCTGTGGAGACCACATTATCAACAACTCAGTTGACATAGGGCATTGTGTTCTCCCAATTAACAACAGAAGACATACTAGATGACAGACACAGTTGAGTAGAGGTGTTGAGTCACTTGAGCTCAAAAGACACACTTTGTGGTCACTATATCCCAGTTGAGTTAATCCATTGTGTCCTCAAACTTGCCAACAGAAGACACACTAGATGACAGGAGATGTCCCAGTTGAGTATGGGCATTGATTCATCCCAATTGAGCTCAAAACACACACTTTGTGATGGACATCTCAGTTGAGTTAAGCCGTTGTGTCCTCCTACTTGCCAACGGAAGACATACTAGATGACAGGAGATGTCATAGTTGAGTAGGGGTGTTGAGTCACCCCAATTGAACTCAGAAGACACACTCTGTGATGGACATTTCAGTTGTGTTACGCCATTGTGTCCTCCTACTTGTCAACAGAAGACATACAAGATGACAGGAGATGTCCCAGTTGAGAAGGGGGGTTGACTCACCCCAATTTAGCTCAGAATACACACTCTGTGACAGAAATCCCAGCTAAGTAGGAGTGTTGTCTATCCAGTGTGAAGATATTTTCTGAAGAACTGCACCTTCTGCATCTACATCTGATATTTCTATACTCTCCATTATGTGGGTCAATAAATGACAAAATACTACTTTAATGCACATTCGTTATAAGTGTACATATCACATTGCATTGTTTAGTATGTTACTGGTGAATAATATTGTTTTATTTATTTTACATTTACCAGAATCAGGTTCACAGTATATCCTTATGTGGTTTGTGATCATATAAAAACTAATAATTTTACATGTATTTACTATTCTTTCAAATATATTGACTATTGCTCCCATTCAATTATAATGTAATAATCTATAAAGATGTTTTATAGTACACATCTCACTGTTTTGTTACTGTTATCATCTCACTGTTTTCTTGCCATTGTAATCTGTTTTCTTACCGTTGTAATCTTACTGTTTTCTTACTTTTACAATCACACTTTTTTTCTTACTGTTATAATCTCACTGTTCTTACCATTATAATCACACTGTTCTCTTACTTTTATAATCACACTATTGTTACCATTATAACCACACTGTTTTCTTACTGTTATCATGTCACTGTTTTCTTGCCGTTGTAATCTGACTGTTTTCTTACCTTTGTAGTCTGACTGTTTTCTCACTTTTACAATCACACTGTTTTCTTACTGATATATTCACACTGTTTTCTTACTGATATATTCACACTGTTTTCTTAATGTTATAATCTCAGTTTTCTTAATTTTATAATCTCAGTTTCCTTACTGTTAATAATCTCACTGTTTTCTTACTGTTATAATCTTCCTGTTTTCTTACTGTTATAATCACACTATTTTCATACTGTTGTAATCTCATTATTTTCTTACTGATATAATCTTATTTCCTTACTGTTATAATCTCACTCTGTTTGTACTCTTGTAATCTCACCGTTTTGTTACTGTTTTCTTACTGTTATAATCTCAATGTTTTCTTATGTTTATAATCTTGCTGTTTTCTTTTTGCTTTTTTTACTTTTTTTTTACAACTATTATAATCAATTTTGCATACTGTATAGTTCCACTGCTTTCTTCTTGTTATAAACTCAGTTTACTACTTTCCCCATAGTTATTTTCTCTACATTTTCTGTTCAATGTACATGTAGCACAAGTATAATTTACATATTATTTCAGTTTTATAACACTTAACTCAGGCTTGTCAACAAATAATTTCACAACGTTTCACAATGGACTTCTCATTCTTGTAATATTATTTCTTCATCTTGGTTTCTACATATACAACGTAATTGAATGTTCACTTATTTACTCAACATGTTGTGTTTTTAAGGTCATTACCATACTTTTGACACTCACACATAAGAACCAACTTTATTAATTATGAGAAAACATATAAATGGAGGTTAAGACAGATGTGGGCATGTTACCGACACACCTGTACCCAATTACTATACAAAATGTTAATTAACCACTTCAGGATAAGATCTGTATTAATTCAGAAATCAACTTTTACAGCCTCGTGATAGCTATAATAAGTAGGGATTACTTGTGTTTGAACATATTCTAAACCTCTCACATACACATGATCAATCAATGTTCCTTTCATAGTTGTGGCATCTACAACACACTGCTTGTAACCATGGTCACACATCATATTTACAACACTTGATGTACACATAGTCTTAAGAATATCTTCATTAAAGTCTCCCATTATTATACATTTATTTGATACTTTCTGCAGTTCATTCACACGAATTTTCATATTAGATATAAAATCCCTTAGCACATAGGATACTGGTCGATAGATAACAACAACTACTAATGACACATTGGAAATGATCTGGAAAGCAATATATTCTATATTTTGGACTGGCAACATAAGTCTGCTCATTGATCTGTTGGTTTTACCATAGACTGCTACACCTCCATGACACTGATGCTTTAACATTTCAGTTAATTGACTAGAACCATCATATGAAAAACATCTTGGTTGATGATAGCTTTTGAAGTCATTCAATTGCATGTCATACTGTATTTGATCTTCAGTCCATGATTCGGTCAAACAAATAAAATCTGCTTTCATCATTTCACTGTTGCATTTCAAGTCCGTAAAATGTGCATGTAATCCTGGATGTTATGCATCATGATAGTCATACCGACAGATAATTCTGTAGTATCCATAGATGTACCTTCATCATTAATAAATGGTGACATACTATTCAAAGCATCAGCTACAGCTTCATTACAATATATGTACTTCTCATGAAACCCTTCAATGACAAGACCATTAAGTGATGTTACACGGCTCAGACTCACATAAGCTTGTCCAGGTGCAAATGTACGATCAAGACATACAACAGCTTTATTTGTTGTCATTCCTTGTACTTTGTGAGCTGTACAGGCCCAAGCTAACTTCAAAGGAAACTGATGTCGTACACATTTTTTACCAATGTTTTCTTCCTGAATCTCAATGGGTACACTGTCTTTATCAATTGAAGATGATGCAGATTGTCTCCTCAGTTTCAATCCAACCTTGTTGTCATCAAACTTAATTCTGATACACTTGGGTTCATCAGATTTATCCTGTGCCATAACTATTTTTGTTACACTTCCAAAGACACCATTAACAAGTCCATCAGACACATCAATGTTTTTAGTTAACATAACTCTAGCACCAATACCAAGTAACAGAGATTGTGGTAGGCTTCCATTACACTTCTTTAGGGGTTTCCCTCGTTTAATTTTAGCATTTCTGGAGTCTGTCTCATAATCCTTTGCTTCAATATATACACAATCAAAACACTTTGAATGTAGAATCTTTATATTTTGTTTATCTACTTCTTTATTACATGGGAATATATGGACTGCATCATTCCACTCTTGTCCTGTTTCACGACCTTTCAACATTTTTATGTCATCATCCTGTAATGCTTCATACTTCCTTCTTACTCGTAATCTGTTCAGTGTTTCTGCAAACTGTCCATCTTCCTTTTGTCTCATAATTTCATTCAATTCAACAATTTTGAAATTATCATTCCACAGATCAGCTGTAATATTATGCTGATACAAAGATTTTGCCTTCACAGGTGGCAACTGATAGAAATCTCCAACAGCTAATACACTGACATTTCCAAAAGGAGTATGATTCCGACATTGCTTGATCTGTCTTAGACGTCCATGGATATAACACAGTAATTTCTGACCAACCATTGAAATCTCATCTATAATCAAAATCTGCAGCTGACCAAGTTTATTACGAAGTGTACTGATTTTTTCTTCACCAAGTGGTTGATATGGTAATGACATATCCGTTGATATAGACAATGCACTGTGTATCGTAGCACCATTGATATTAAATGCAGCTACACCTGTAGGAGCAGTTAGCAATACTGACACATCATCAGGGTTTCTCATCATTGATCCAAGTATTCGTGTTGCTTCATAATCAATACATTTTACCAGAAGGCTCTTGCCTGTTCCAGCACCGCCAGTAAGAAACACTTGAAATGCATCAGGATTTTTACCATTAGCCTTGTCCAAACACCACTGTCTAATTTTATAGAATACCTTTTTCTGTTGTTCATTTAAGGATCTCAGCATATTTAATGCATCAGACTTTGGTACTCTTGATGAGTGTGCTTCAATACCACATATGTTCTCTTCCTTTCTATCAGGTTGTAAATCTGGAATAATACATTCATCATCACTATCCTCTGCTGGCACTTGCTGTTTATCTTTGCATTCATCTCTTTGTAATTCAGTTTCTGGACTGATTAATGCCCATGCATCTTCCTGTGGACCAAAGTTTTGAAGATGTTCTTCTGCATCCTCCAATGACTCAATATCAACTTCAAATCTAGTCCGATTACTTTCCACAATATACTTTACTGTTTGTAACCTACCCAATACACTCACAACACCATTTGTATAAAATTCCTCATATGTTTCAAATTGTGCTGGTTTCAAATGAACATCAACCCTGTACGGAAGAAATAGCTGTAGCATACTATGATAATACTTCTCAGAAGACTTCATAACTGAAAACCTTGGATATCTAATGACAGCTGGATCCGTTCTAGAACGTTTCTGTATGTGTCCCAAATCATTCTTCAATGCATACACTTCTGACTTTCTCTTATCACTAGACACTTTACACACATCTCCTTTGTATAGGACTCTGTATTCTGAACAAAATGTAGCTAAGCACATTGGTTCAAATGTATCTGTATCTGGTCTTGCTTTGTAACGATCCACCTTACTAACCATCCATACATTGTCATCATCATCATCATTAGTTGATTTGTTCTGAATTACACTCAAGGGCAAGCTCATTCGAACAGGATTTTCTCCTACGGGTACAAACTCTACTTTTCTAGAACACTCTTGAAGTCTTAATGTACAACAGCGATAGACTGCTTCTTGAGCTGAGACCTCACGATTATGCAGATAAACACTTCCAATTTGTTTCATATTCTGCTTAGCATCTTGATTTCCACTTTCTGCCTCACTCTGTGCGTGCTTCAATAATAATCCCATCTCACGTTCAGCTTTGGACATGTAAGAAACTACATACGCTACACATGCATATACATCACTGATAAATTGAATGTCCATGTTTGCATTCCAGCATCTCAATAAGTCAGAATTGTACTGATTAATCCAAGCATCTTGAGGCTCTCTTCTCAAAACAAAATTTATTTTTTTGGTTAGCACATCATTTGCTTTCTCAAAATCATCCTGTGTTATACCAATCTTTGTGAACAGTTCATGAGTTGTCATATGTTGATTATCCTCATTACTGACTGCATTCCATACTGATTTCAACAATTCCTTTGCATCATCTTCAGTTACTGTATTATCACAGCTGCTGCCACTATCAGAATGATGCTCCACATAAGGTTCAACTTTTTTGATGTTCCAAGATAATTTTCTTGCACAAATTTTATCACACCTGGAAGGCTTTGACACCTGGAACTTTTTGGTCCACTTTTTCATGAGGATAATGGTACCAACAAATGTGAAATTTGACATCTATTTTACATGTGTACTGCTATGGATATTGCTGCATGGACATCTTATCTATGGCCCACTGCACTAAATAGATGCTTCCACTGGTATTGTTATGCAAACTAGCTCATTAACACCATGCCCACTGCAACTCTCCAACTTGAATAGAACTGTTCTACCTGAATGATCAAGCTCAATGCCTACACTTACTTCATGTTCTATAAGGATACAGTACTCCAGAGATGAACTCTTGGCCCATAGAAAAAGCACAACATGGCTGTCCTCTGATGTTTGTACTACCCTTAAGAATAGTGGATTGTTTCATGTAAGATCAAGGAGAGGAGGTTCACATATCAGGCGTAAAAACCTTACACTTCCTGATCCTGACAAGAACAAACTTCAACCTAAGGAACTTGTAAATGAACTTGATGTCAGACTATGGAATTGTCAGTCCTCGTGCAATAAATCTTTATATCTCTGTGACTATACTCTGGAAAATAATGTGGATGTTTTAATCCTAACTGAGACTTGGCTCACTGACAGTGACAATGTTACCATAGGTGAGCTCACTCCTCCTGGCTACTCTTTTATTAATGTACCAAGGGGCAAAGATAGACTAGGAGGGGGCATTGGTGTTATACACAGATCACAGATAAAGCTACAGCACATTACATCAAACTTATTTGATGCTAAAACCTTTGAATATGCCATCATATCAAACAGCTCCAGAAGTTTTAACTTTGTTGTAGTTTACCGACCACCACCTTCTGCTGCAAATCAACTTACTACCAAGGTTTTTCTTGAGGAATTTGATGACTTTGTAGACTATGTAAATAGTCTTCCTGGCCAGCTAATTTTGCTAGGTGACTTTAATGTCCATTTTGATATTACCACAAAATATGATGTTCGCCAAATTGCTACTACGCTATCTTCTTCTGGACTTGTTCAACATGTCAATCAAATCACACATAAGAAAGGACACATCCTTGACCTTGTCATAACCAGAGAATATGAAATGCTTTTATCATCTCACCATATACATGAAAACCATGTTTCTGATCACTCTGTCGTCTGCTGCAAAGTAGCCCTCCCAATTGTCGGGTCTAAAAGTGACACTGTTTTAATACGGAAATACCATGCCATTGATCATGACTTATTTTCTCAAGATCTATCGTCCAATCTTGATACAATTTCTTTACAAACAACTGTTGATGAATTTGTAAATGATTTTAACAATGCTGTAACTACCGCCCTGGATCGGCATGCTCCCATCACTCAACGCAAAAACCATGTCCGTTCACGTCCGAAATGGTATAATAATAAGGTTGATGATGCCCGTAGAGAACGACGGCGCCTTGAGCGCAAGTGGCGTAAAAGTAAATCTCCACGTGACTTGGAAGCATACAATGTTTCAAAACAACTCATTAAAGATGTGCTTCTTTCTGCTAAGGAACAATATTACATGGACAAGCTGCTAAGTTCTTCTCCAAACGATATTTTTATCACTGTGAACACGCTTCTTAACAATAATTCAAGAGTTCTACCTGTGAACGATTGTCCGAATAAACTTGCAAACAACTTCAGTGAGTTCTTCTTGAATAAAGTAAAGAAGATTCGACACTTGATCGATGATCTACACATTGATCCATCATCTCTTCTGGAGGAAAGAAAGTTCCCATCAGATGGCTCTCTCCTACATGAATTTCACCCAGTCACTGAAGATGACCTTTTGAAGATCATCACAAAGTCACCAACCAAGACGTGTGCTTTGGATCCACTGCCAACATGGCTGCTGAAAAGGCATTCATCAGTCATTCTTCCCAAACTGACAGAAGTGGTGAATGCTTCCCTCGAGCATGGCATGTTTCCGAACTCTGTAGGCCATGCTATCGTGATTCCCATCTTGAAGAAATCATCACTTGACAGGAATGAGCTCAAAAATTACCGTCCTGTATCCAACATCTCATCAATATCAAAATATAAGTTTTGAGGCTTTGCATGGTGGAATATCGATTCCTTGTACTTGTGGGAAAGTGTACATTGGCGAGACCGGCAGAGACCTTACGACCAGGCTCAAGGAACACAAGGCCCACGGCCGCAGAGGGGAATGTGACAAATCTGCGATCATCAAACACTCCACCGATTTGGACCATATCATTGACTGGCAGAATGCAAAGATCATAGCCCCGGAAAAGCACTGGTACACCCGTCGTATCAGAGAGGCTATTGAGATTCATAAACATGACACTGTCCCCCAGGACATCGGCTATTTCATCAGCAACATTTGGCATTCAATCCTACCATCCACCAACACCCACACCCCACTGTCAACTGATACGCCTCAGCGAGCAGGCAACTCACACACAGCAGGCGGAAACACACACAACAAGAACAATGCCACGGTGGCAACCAATCACAACACATCACACAACAGTAGCACCAATCGGAACACTTCCCTTTCTACTACATAATCCCAACAAATACTACTTAAGGAGTTGCATCGGCAAACCTCTTCATTCTCCTGAAGAAGATTAGAGCAGGCTAATCGAAACGTAGAGAATAACCCGTGAAGTCCCTATGGTTTCTCCTGAACCATATTAACCGTGAAGTCCCCGTGGTTCTCCTCGAACCATATTTCTCACTTAGCGACAGTAGAGAAAAACGAAATTGGTTCTCCCTTGAACCTTTCTCACTTAACGAAGGTTGAGATACGAGTTGTGCGATACGGTTCTTTTCAGAACCTGTATCTCAGCTTCACGTTAGTTGAGATAAACACATGGTGTTACCGCAAACCGAAACAATATCAAAATACATTGAAAAAGTTGTCTCTGCAAGACTTACTGAGCACATAAATCATCACAACCTGTTTGAACCACTCCAGTCAGCATACCGCACTTCACATAGCACAGAAACTGCTCTTCTCAGTGTACAGGATCACGTTCTCCAAGCAATTGATCAGCAGAAAGCTATTTTGTTTGTTATGTTGGATCTTTCAGCTGCGTTTGACACGCTAGACCATGACATCATGCTTCGCCGCTTTAAGGAAAGCTTTGGTATATCCGGTAATGCCTTGAAATGGTATTCATCTTATTTCAACTGTCGCACTAACCATGTTCATGTTCCTGGAGCGGACTCAATTACTGCTAAGCTTGAATACGGCACCCCGCAGGATTCTGTCATTGGACCGTTGTCTTTTACACTATATACAGTCCCAATTGGGGACATTCTACGTAAGCACAACATGTTATATCACATGTACGCTGATGATATTCAGATATACTCTATCATTGACCCAAAGATCCCATTAGACGCAGAATGTGCATTGTTCAATTTATCTGCTTGTGTGAAAGATATTCAGAAATGGATGGTGGCCAACAAACTGAAACTAAATGCGGATAAAACTGAGTTTATCATAATTTCCTCCACTACTGCCAGTAAAGCTGTTGATCACCTCAAGTTTTCCTTTGAAAACACAACTATTTCACCTGCCAAGTCTGTGCGAAATCTAGGAGTTGTGTTTGATGCCAGGATGTCAATGGATGATCATGTCGCCCAACTGAGTAAGAACATCAACTTTCGTCTACGAAATATTGGCAAGATACGCCCTTACATTGATGAAGATACCTGTCATTCCGTTGTGAGATCACTTATATTGTCTAGACTAGACTACTGCAACTCGCTTTTGAAAGGAATAACAAAGATAAATATGAATCGTCTTCAGAAACTTCAGAATAAAGCTGCCAGACTTATCTTTAAGACAGGTCGTCGTGACAACACTTCACCACTACTTCAGATATTGCACTGGCTGCCTATCACAAATAGAATCGACTTCAAACTTTGTCTACATGTCTTCAAATCCCTCGTTCACCAGTCACCATTATACATATCTGACATGCTACATCCATATGTCCCATCACGTTCCTTACGCTCTTCCTCAGAGAACCTCTTGGCTGAACATCGCACTGTCTCTAGAGCTGGTTCGCGTGCATTTTCAGCTGCTGCTCCTCATGTGTGGAACTCACTACCATCACATCTTCGTCATGCAATGACACTTGGACAATTCAAGAAACTGCTTAAGACTCATTTATATCGTAATGTTTGATTGTTTTTGCTCTT
>CM055816.1:27802266-27887664 GCA_029582265.1 Zoroaster sp. YZ-2022 | reverse complement strand
GGAAAACCATCCTCTGTCAACTTCTAGAAATCACCGCCACTTTTATACCTTTACCCCTCATCAGGCACCACGTAAAGGCACAAAACAAATGCATGGTTTGCTTATGGCTCATGAACTACTATATCATTGGTAGACTGAAGGTTGTTAGGGGGAAGATTAATGTGGATAAATGGAGGCAGAAAAGAGAGACAAGTGACAAGTAACCATTCATCACCTTGCAATAAATTTTACCCTATACACTTTATATATTTGGACCTCTTTAGCAGCAGTTTCACCCCTTTTTTTGCTGTAATGATGTCTCGCCTTTTCATTTCAGCCACCCTGATCATCCCCGTGCTTATAAAAGGTACTGTTTAGACTGTTAAAGAAATATTATTCTGTCATCAAAAACTTCAAAATGATTAATTTATATCTCTCGGTGACAAATAATTTATATTAAGTTTTGGTAGTTTTATTGTCATTTTTGTGTGAGGATAATAACTGTTACAGCACAACAATACCGAACAAAAAACCGCTTAAAAATTCAATAGTCTGTTCAGTAAGTAAGCTGAAACCTCCTTGTAATACGAGGCCTGACAGTGGCGGAAAAACGTAATGAAACACTAAATTGTCCTGTCACAATCAAGGCTTGGAATTTTATTGATTTCATATCTCTCGTTGACAAATGATTGATATAATATTCGGTGTTTTATTATTGTCGTTTGTTTGAGATAATTACCGTTACAAGGACAATAAACAAAAACCGCTTAAAATTCAATAGTCTGTTCTCAGTAAGAGCTGAAACCTCTCATATAATACGAAGCAGACAAATGGGCGTGAAACATATACGAACACTACTAATTGGCCTGTCATCAAGGCTTCGAATTTTATTGATTTCATATCTCTCTGTTGACAAATGATTTAAGAGCCGAAACACATCCTTGTATATTATATTACAAGTCGACTGCGGCAGCTTCAATTATCGACGAGCCAGGTTCAAGTCCACAAAGGCCTTTGACTTTTAATTTAGCAATTGAATTCTATTATTTGAAATTCAACCATTCATATACGCGATTGCAATTGCGTCTCAAACCATATGCGGATCGAAAGGGGTGGTCAAGGGGCAGTTTATAATCATCATAATGACCCCCTGCAACCCCCAGTACGCTCACTGAGTTTAGATGTGTCAATGTAATGCGACAACTCAAACAAACTCACCCTAAACCTTAGCTTGAAGTCCAAAAACACAAACCAAAACAAATATTTCCTAAGAGAGGTAGAAACTTTGGGAGTTTGTTTCCTAAAGATGTATATTTCTGGCGTTGTTCTTATTTCGTTTTGTATTATTATTGACATAACATGTACAACGGTTGTTTTATGTTACGTGCTTAGCTTTAATTATTGTAATGCGTGTGTACAACATGGGATCTTTTGGGGCTACATCTGTGGCAGCAATCATCAAACAGTCGTAACAGTGTTTTATTGGACGAGGCCAGTATTTTACAGCAAAATTGCTTAAAATGAGTACTTCAAGCTACCGTTTCACCAAGTCTATCATATATTATGTTGGAATTTTATATTGCAATAAGAAAACATATGAATTAGTCCCTCCAGATGCTCTGTACCAGAAAAATTAGCTGGCTCATGGACAATAGCCACAGCACACATTGGATCGAGGACATATTTTGCGGTCAACATGTCGATCATATTCTCATCTGAACATTGTCAGGGCTTGAATCGGTGTCGGTGTCTAGTTAAAATGAATACCCTGATTCCATGCCCTGATTGACGTTACAATATTGTCTCAATTAATTTAAAAACCACTGCAGAAAAAAAACCACTGTAGAATAATTTATAATTTAATTCTAAAAAAACATTTTAAAACTAGATTATAAATAAATTTGTGTTAATTGACCCACAGCTTTATAGTTTTGTTGCATCTACCTTAACATATGAATGGTGGAACAAATAATGTAAATTTATTTCTTAATGATGTTGGCATGAAACAAATGTTTTAAATATCATCATTTTCCGCTGATAACCCGGTGCTGATTGTTACATAATCGTTTCAAATTGAACACCGGTGTTTTTCTCAGCCTGTGTGCGTAAGCAACGTCAGACTGGGCACCGAGGAACCAGAGAACCTTGCCGTTCGGCTTCGCCGAAGCCGCGTTTACGTACACTGGCTACAGTCTGCAGGAAAACTCCCCTGTGGAAAAAAATGGCTGAATTAAATTGTTGATTTTGATTGATATCCTCTCTTAATAATTTAGTTTTTGCATAAATAAAATGTTAATTAATTTCTTGTTGAAATTAACGTTGATCTCATGTCATTAAATACACATTTTCACCAATTTATTTCTTGATCTGGTGCTGATGGCTGCACATACATAATACTCATAACAAAAAGTTCTTTCATTTTTCAATTTGAGACTTACACCAAAGTTTCTCACCGCTAGGGGCGCGGTAATGAGCCAGTCGGTCGGACACCGAGCTGAAACACTGGAGAGCCACGCTCGAATATACCACATGTATGCACGTGTATTTGTTTTGTATAATTATAAAGGTGTCTTCTTTATTCGATATCTGTCTGTATGTATGTATGTACAGACATCAATATCATAATATGTACAGGTATTTATACATATTTATACCTGTACATATTCTGTTTTTCTATTTTTAAAAATTGTGTAAAATTGTGTCACAACAAATATCGCATCCTCTTCTAGTGATTCCCAGGTTGCCGCTTCACAGGATTTATTTATTTATTTCTGATCTTTTATCACGGTAACTTGTTCACAAAACATGGCCCTGAGAATTACAATATAATTCAAAAGATTAAATTAAAGTGATCAATATGATCATAAAAATAATTAAGATCATTGGCAGACGGGGAACTATATAAAGGAGGAAGTTATAGCGGATAAAGGAGGCAGGCAAATATGACAAGTGTCCATTCATCACCTTGCAATAAATTTACCCTATACTTTATATACGTGGACCCCTTTTAGGTAGTTTCACCCCTTTTTGCTGTATGGTGTCTCATTTTCATTTCAGCTACCCTGGATCCATCCCTGCTTATAAAAGGTGCATGTACTGTTTGGACTGTTATAGATATTAGTCTGTCATCAAAAAGAACTGAAACATCTTTATATATTATTTACAAGCCGACTGCCGAAACACTAAATTGGTCTGTTCATCAAATAAAAAAAACTTAAATTTATTGATTTCATATCTCTACGGTTGACAAATGATTATATTCGGTAGTTTTATTGTCATTTTGTGTGAGATAATAACCTCAATAGTCTGTTCTCAGTAAGAGTTGAAACCTCTCATATATTATTTTACAAGCCGACTGCGGGTGGAAACACTTAATGAGCCATTTCAAGTTCAGGACTTTGACTTTTAATTCAGTAATTGAATGTTATTGAAATTCAAATTCAACACGCGATTGCAACTGTGGCTCAAACCATTGGCGGACCGAGAAGGGGGTGGGATCAAGGGGGATTTTATGTAATTTAACGACTTTGTTAAATGCGTTTCCCACTTTTATGACAGCATGCCCCTTTCTGCCGTGTGACGAGTGTCTTTGAAAAAATCCAAAGGCGACTGGGGTGGGATTCGAACCCACGACCTCCTGCACTGAAAGCACTGAGCAACAGTGCTTCATACATACGTCAGTGTAAGGATAAAATCAAATTATCACCCGATGTAAGAGTTAATTAATATACACATCTCGCGGTACCTGCTGCTATGGGATTCTAGCCGGCCAATCGCCACCGGACAAGCTCGGTGGTCAAGATGTTAAGACGTCTGCACTAGTAAGCATGAAGTCTTGGGTTCGAATCCCGCCTGAGTCACATGAGGATTTTTTCACATACACTCGGAAAGCATTGAGAATACAGAGAGTCCATGAGCCAGGGATTGAAAACTAATTTGCTGGTACTATCTGGAGGGAGTAAATCTGTCATATGTTTTCTGCTTGCAAAACATCTATTAATTACAAAAGGTATAGACAGCCCTACTGAAACGGTAGCTTATTGTTAGTTTTCAAACGATTTTCACTGTTTAATTTGAAAAAAGTTCAACCTCTTTCAGTAAACCACTCATACGACTGTTAATGATGGAAGTAGCCTAAAATGTTCCGCTTTTCACTGCAGTAAAATAATTTAACTAAATGGCTTATATCAAACAGCCGTTGTACATCATGGTGTGTATCATTTCAACAAAAGAACTAACGACCGGAGTAGTCATCAATGAAGCATTGGAAATTTTTCTCTTTAAATTCTGTTTGTGAGGTACATATTTCATAGTTTTATAATATAAACTTGTTTTAATGGATTAAATGATGATATTTTAGTGTTTTAATACATAACGCCCTTATTTAGGACCGTCTTTTGTATCCCCTAAATATGCTTTGAAGTTTTTATGCAAGGGTATTAATTTCACCCAAAATTTAAACAAACATTTGATTAATTCAAAAGGGAATATATATTTGGAAGATATCTATATAAATTTTCAAAAATTTATTGGAGGATGAACAATGTGTCCAAAGTATTCTTTTACCTCAGAATGAACATCTGGGTGTGCCACCCGCTCCTTCTTGTATGTACCGCCTGCACCGTCCTGAATTCTCCCTAAGACAACATATTATGTTTCCTTTTGTTTTATGATGATTAACCAAATACAAAGAAAAAAATTTAATTATAATTATTTCACGTTTTAGGTTATATTTCACGTTTTAAGCAAGTGTTAAATATCATTTATTTTTTCTGTCAATGACGTCATTGAAAAGGTCCAACTTTCAACATAGAGTGACCCCTCATACAAGTCTGTCATATTGTTCTGATAAAGATAGACATATTCCAACAAAATTGTACTGGACAAAATGTGTCCTTTCATATGCACGGGAAAAAGGTGAATTTGACGATGTGGAACACATGGTTTCGATGTCAATGTAATTCGATAAAATGTAAGAAAACTGGCCCTAAATTTTACCTTTAAGTTCCAAAACACAAACCCAAAACAAATATTTCCTGAGAGAGGCGATACTTGTGAAATGTTGGAGTTTGCTTCGCAAAGACGTATTTTCTGCGTTAATTCGCTGGTGCATTGTATTGAGATAAAACATGTACAACGGTTGTTTTATGTTGCTGTTTATCTTTAATTATTGTAATGCGTGTAATAACATGGGATCTTTTGAGGCTACGTTTGGTAGCAATCCTCAAACAGTCGTAATAGTGTTTTATTGGATAAGGCTTAGCGTTTAAATTTTGCTTAAAAACGAATACAAAGCTACCGTTTCAGCAAGTCTGTCATATTTGTTTGGAATTTTCATATTTTTCCGTAAAAAGAAAACATATAAATGGATTAGTCCCTCCAGATGGTACCGAAGTATTACCTGGATAATGGACTAATAATATCCACACACCTTGCATATTTACCTGGATAATGGACTAATAATATCCAAACACCTTGCATATTTACCTGGATAATGCACTAATAATATCCACACACCTTGCATATTTACCTGGATAATGGACTAATAATATCCACACACCTTGCATATTTACCTGGATAATGGACTAATAATATCCACACACCTTGCATATTTACCTGGATAATGGACTAATAATATCCACACACCTTGCATATTTACCTGGATAATGGACTAATAATATCCACACACCTTGCATATTTACCTGGATAATGGACTAATAATATCCACACACCTTGCATATTTACCTGGATAATGGACTAATAATATCCACACCTTTGCATATTTACCTGGATAATGGACTAATAATATCCACAATAATTCCTTGCATATTTACCTGGATAATGCACTAATAATATCCACACACCTTGCATATTTACCTGGATAATGGACTAATAATATCCACACCTTGCATATTTACCTGGATAATGGACTAATAATATCCACACACCTTGCATATTTACCTGGATAATGGACTAATAATATCCACACACCTGCATATTTACCTGGATAATGGACTAATAATATCCACACACCTTTGCATATTTACCTGGATAATGGACTAATAATATCCACACACCTTTGCATATTTACCTGGATAATGGACTAATAATATCCACACACCTTGCATATTTACCTGGATAATGGACTAATAATATCCACACACCTTGCATATTTACCTGGATAATGGACTAATAATATCCACACACCTTGCATATTTACCTGGATAATGGACTAATAATATCCACACACCTTGCATATTTACCTGGATAATGGACTAATAATATCCACACACCTTGCATATTTACCTGGATAATGGACTAATAATATCCACACACCTTGCATATTTACCTGGATAATGGACTAATAATATCCACACACCTTGCATATTTACCTGGATAATGGACTAATAATATCCACACACCTTGCATATTTACCTGGATAATGGACTAATAATATCCACACACCTTGCATATTTACCTGGATAATGGACTAATAATATCCACACACCTTGCATATTTACCTGGATAATGGACTAATAATATCCACACACCTTGCATATTTACCTGGGATATGCAATTAATAATATCCACACACCTTGCATATTTACCTGGATAATGGACTAATAATATCCACACACCTTGCATATTTACCTGGATAATGGACTAATAATATCCAAACAACTTGCATATTTACCTGGATAATGGACCAATAATATCCACACACCTTGCATATTTACCTGGATAATGCACTAATAATATCCACACACCTTGCATATTTACCTGGATAATGGACTAATAATATCCACACACCTTGCATATTTACCTGGATAATGGACTAATAATATCCACACACCTTGCATATTTACCTGGATAATGGACTAATAATATCCACACACCTTGCATATTTACCTGGATAATGGACTAATAATATCCACACCTTGCATATTTACTGGGATAATGGACTAATAATATCCACACACCTTGCATATTTACCTGGATAATGGACTAATAATATCCACACACCTTGCATATTTACCTGGATAATGGACTAATAATATCCACACACCTTGCATATTTACCTGGATAATGGACTAATAATATCCACACACCTTGCATATTTACCTGGATAATGCACTAATAATATCCACACACCTTGCATATTTACCTGGATAATGGACTAATAATATCCACACACCTTGCATATTTACCTGGATAATGGACTAATAATATCCACACACCTTGCATATTTACCTGGATAATGGACTAATAATATCCACACACCTTGCATATTTACCTGGATAATGGACTAATAATATCCACACACCTTGCATATTTACCTGGATAATGGAGAAATAATATCCACACACCTTGCATATTTACCTGGATAATGGACTAATAATATCCACACACCTTGCATATTTACCTGGATAATGCACTAATAATATCCACACACCTTGCATATTTACCTGGATAATGGACTAATAATATCCACACACCTTGCATATTTACCTGGATAATGGACTAATAATATCCACACCTTGCATATTTACCTGGATAATGGACTAATAATATCCACACACACCTTGCATATTTACCTGGATAATGGACTAATAATATCCACACACCTTGCATATTTACCTGGATAATGGACTAATAATATCCACACACCTCTGCATATTTACCTGGATAATGGACTAATAATATCCACACATCTTGCATATTTACCTGGATAATGGACTAATAATATCACACACCTTGCATATTTACCTGGATAATGGACTAATAATATCCACACACCTTGCATATTTACCTGGATAATGGACTAATAATATCCACACACCTTGCATATTTACCTGGATAATAGACTAATAATATCCACACACCTTGCATATTTACCTGGATAATGCACTAATAATATCCACACACCTTGCATATTTACCTGGATAATGGACTAATAATATCCACACACCTTGCATATTTACCTGGATAATGGACTAATAATATCCACACACCTTGCATATTTACCTGGATAATGGACTAATAATATCCACACACCTTGCATATTTACCTGGATAATGGACTAATAATATCCACACACCTTGCATATTTACCTGGATAATGGACTAATAATATCCACACATCTTGCATATTTACCTGGATAATGGACTAATAATATCCACACACCTTGCATATTTACCTGGATAATGGACTAATAATATCCACACACCTTGCATATTTACCTGGATAATGGACTAATAATATCCACACCTTTATATTTTACCTGGATAATGCACTAATAATATCCACACACCTTGCATATTTACCTGGATAATGGACTAATAATATCCACACACCTTGCATATTTACCTGGATAATGGACTAATAATATCCACACACCTTGCATATTTACCTGGATAATGCACTAATAATATCCACACACCTTGCATATTTACCTGGATAATGCACTAATAATATCCACACACCTTGCATATTTACCTGGATAATAGACTAATAATATCCACACACCTTGCATATTTACCTGGATAATAGACTAATAATATCCACACACCTTGCATATTTACCTGGATAATAGACTAATAATATCCACACACCTTGCATATTTACCTGGATAATGGACTAATAATATCCACACATCTTGGATATTTAACTTAGGTGCTCGTATCCAATGGAGTTTGGCGTTATAGTCTGCTACAGGTCAAATAACAAGAGCGTGTGCTGCATTTCTATTCATACGCATTCTAAGTAGAAATAAATTTCGTCATATTCAGCATTCTTTTGGATAAAATTAATTATTCTAACATTTTAAGTGTTAAGAAAAATAAGACATAATACAAGCCGACTGCATGTGGACCAATTAACGAAGCGCTACAATTGGCCTGTCATCAAAAAGACTTCAGATTTATTGATTTCATATCTTTCTTTGACAGTGTTATTATACGGATGAGATAATACTCGTTACAAGCACAACAATACCGAACAAAAACCACTTAAAATCCAACAGTCTGTTCTCAGTAATAGCTGAAACCTCTGGTATATTATTTACACGGCGACTCTGCGGATTGAAACACTTAATGAGTCATTATTATTGCGTCTCAAACCATTTGATGTATTGGGGAGGGGATGTGGTGGTTGGGGGAGGGGGCAGGGGAAAAGAGAGGTTTCCCCTTGATATCATCATACAAGTTCTTTTACCATACATTTTTCTGTGTGTCCACAGTTTAATGGCAGCGTGTTCTTTTATGTCGTGTTCTCACCGTTCATTTACCATGCAGCCTAGATTCTCCCTGCCTCCAGTAAATACATCATTACATTCACTGTAAACTATTGGTAAATACACTGAAACCTGGATTCTCCCTGCCTCCAGTGAATACATCATTACATTCACTGTAAACTATTGGTAAATACACTGAAACCTGGATTCTCCCTGCCTCCAGTGAATACATCAGTACATTCACTGTAAACTATTGGTAAATACACTGAAACCTGGATTCTCCCTGCCTCCAGTAAATACATCATTACATTCACTGTAAACTATTGGTAAATACACTGAAACCTGGATTCTCCCTTCCTCCAGTGAATACATCATTACATTCACTGTAAATTATTGGTAAATACACTGAAACCTGGATTCTCCCTGCCTCCAATACACCATTACATTCACTGTAAACTATTGGTAAATACACTGAAACCTGGATTCTCCCTGCCTCCAGTGAATACATCATTACATTCACTGCAAACTATTGGTAAATACACTGAAACCTGGATTCTCCCTGCCTCCAGTGAATACATCATTACATTCACTGTAAACTATTGGTAAATACACTGAAACCTGGATTCTCCCTGCCTCCAGTGAATACATCATTACATTCACTGTAAACTATTGGTAATCTTAAAAGAAGAAAAACAAAATAAGTTGATCAGAGTTTTACATAATGCTTGATGTAAATTGACAGTCAAACATCCTTGAAATCTTCCTTTCTGAAGAGCTATCCTTTTAGTAAAATTTGACAAATGATATTTTAATTCAACTAAAATTTGTTGGCTTATTACAATTCTGTAAGAATGAGTAAATTATTACATTGTTCTAAATAATAATGTGTGGAATTTTGTGAGCTGAAAAATTATAATTTTTTGGCGGCCAAATTAGCGGATCAATTGAAGGCAGGCAAAGAGGCCAAGTGCTCATTCATCATCTTGCTTTAAATGTATACGTATCCCCCTTATAGGCAGTTTCCCCCCTTTTCAATCACCTTGGATCCGCCCCTGCTTAAAAGATTGTACTTTTTGGACTGTAATTGTTCTGTCATCAAATGAGCTTCATATGTATTGATGGCATATCTCATTGACAGTTTCATTCATATTATCATTACAGTGTATAGTTTTGTTGTCAATTGTTTGAGAGATCAAATTGATTGTTGACATATCTTTCATTGACAGTATCATTCATATTATCATTACAGTGTATAGTTTTGTTGCCAATTGTTTGAGAGACTCAAATTTACTGTTGGCATATCTTTCATTGACAGTATCATTCATATTATCATTACAGTGTATAGTTTTGTTGTCAATTGTTTGAGAGATTCAAATTGATTGTTGACATATTATCTTTCATTGAAAGTATCATTCATATTATCATTACAGTGTATAGTTTTGTTGCCAATTGTTTGAGAGATTCAAATTGATTGTTGGCATATCTTTCATTGACATTATCATTCATATTATCATTACAGTGTATAGTTTTGTTGCCAATTGTTTGAGAGATTCAAATTGATTGTTGGCATATCTTTCATTGACAGTATCATTCATATTATCATTACAGTGTATAGTTTTGTTGCCAATTGTTTGAGAGATTCAAATTGATTGTTGACATATCTTTCATTGACAGTATCATTCATATTATCATTACAGTGTATAGTTTTGTTGCCAATTGTTTGAGAGATTCAAATTGATTGTTGACATATATTTCATTGACAGTATCATTCATATTATCATTACAGTGTATAGTTTTGTTGCCAATTGTTTCAGAGATTCAAATTGATTGTTGGCATATCTTTCTTTGACAGTATCATTCATATTATCATTACAGTGTATAGTTTTGTTGCCAATTGTTTCAGAGATTCAAATTGATTGTTGGCATATCTTTCTTTGACAGTATCATTCATGTTATCATTACAGTGTATAGTTTTGTTGCCAATTGTTTGAGAGATTCAAATTGATTGTTGGCATATCTTTCATTGACAGTATCATTCATATTATCATTACAGTGTATAGTTTTGTTGCCAATTGTTTGAGAGATTCAAATTGATTGTTGGCATATCTTTCATTGACAGTATCATTCATATTATCATTACAGTGTATAGTTTTGTTGTCAATTGTTTGAGAGATTCAAATTGATTGTTGGCATATCTTTCATTGACAGTATCATTCATATTATCATTACAGTGTATAGTTTTGTTGTCAATTGTTTGAGAGATTCAAATTGATTGTTGGCATATCTTTCATTGGCAGTATCATTCATATTATCATTACAGTGTATAGTTTTGTTGCCAATTGTTTGAGAGATTCAAATTGATTGTTGGCATATCTTTCATTGACAGTATCATTCATATTATCATTACAGTGTATAGTTTTGTTGCCAATTGTTTGAGAGATTCAAATTGATTGTTGGCATATCTTTCATTGGCAGTATCATTCATATTATCATTACAGTGTATAGTTTTGTTGTCAATTGTTTGAGAGATTCAAATTGATTGTTGGCATATCTTTCATTGACAGTATCATTCATATTATCATTACAGTGTATAGTTTTGTTGTCAATTGTTTGACAGATTCAAATTGATTGTTGGCATATCTTTCATTGACAGTATCATTCATATTATCATTACAGTGTATAGTTTTGTTGCCAATTGTTTGAGAGACTCAAAATAATTGACTGTTGGCTTATCTTTCATTGACAGTATCATGCATATTATCATTATACTGTATTGGTTACTCTTTGAGTGAGAAAATAGTCGTTATCAAAACAACATTACCGAACAAAAACTACCTAAAGTTTAAAAAATTGTTTTTAGTAAGAGCTTATTGTTTACAAGCCGACTGCGGGGAAAACAAATAATGATGAATTTGAAATCAAAAAGTATTTGACGTTTAATTCCGTAATTGAATGTTATTGTTATTTAGCAATAGCGTGCGATTGTAATTGAGTCTCAAACCATTGGTGGATGGCGGGCGGGGGGGGGGGGATGTGTCCTTTATATCATCATACATGTTATTTTACCATTCATTATTTAGGCGTCCTCCCGTTTCTTGAGTCTCAAACCATTGGTGGATGGCGGGGGGGGGACGTGTCCCTTTATATCATCATACATGTTATTTTACCATTCATTATTTAGGCGTCCCTCCCGTTTCTTGAGTCTCAAACCATTGGTGGATGGCGGGAGGGGGGGGGGACGTGTCCCTTTATATCATCATACATGTTATTTTACCATTCATTATTTAGGCGTCCCTCCCGTTTCTTGAGTCTCAAACCATTGGTGGATGGCGGGGGGATGTGTCCCTTTATATCATCATACATGTTATTTTATCATTCATTATTTAGGCGTCCCCGTTTCTTGCCGTAAACCCTTCCTTTGCCGTATCCACCCCTTTCATTTACCCATCAAAGCTATTGTACACTATTGGTAATCTTAAATGAAAAGACAAGTTTGATAAGAGTTTTATGTAAAATAAAGCTTGATGTAAAATATTAATAGTCAAAAGATGATGATTGTCAAAGAAGCTCGAACTATACATTTCTGAAGAGCTGTCCTTTTAGTTACATCAGTCTCAGAAATTATTGTGTGGAACTGTTTGAGATAAAAGCTTAACAGGTTAAAATAAATATATTAAAAAAACTTGATCGTCATTAGGGGAAAAAAGTCTCTGGTTTCTGGTCTCCGCGTCATCTCAGACCTGCGCGTCGGCATTTTTAATTGCTGGATCAAGGATCAATTGGATTTCTGCCTTGATGTGTTAAACGACTTTTTCACATAGGGGTATAAACGTTTGCCCGATTTGTGAGGTCTCTCTTAGCCACCATACTTTGTATAGGAAATGTGGTCTGGTTCCAATAACCGCATACATGTATTTCACTGGTTACAAAAATAAATAAATAAATAAATAAATAAATAAATAAATAAATAAATAAATACTTTTTTTACTTTTTCAAGGAAAACTTTATTTCAAAATCCTTGAGGAATACAGTATATACAGAATTAAAAGAATAATAATTAAATCAGAACTTGACAGTCAATTTATGAGATCAATATACATGAATTATAATTAAATCAATCAGTATAATAATTGAAACAAAAAATAGCGATCAGCAAGAATCAGTAATAATTAAGCGGGGAAGGTGAGGACTTAGGGAAGGGAGGGAAGGGGAAAAAAGGAGTGGGGCCCACTGGCGTCTGTCAGTAGGCCCCTGTTGGGAAAAAGTCAGGCCACCGGGGTGGGCGGTGAAAAAACACCACGTCCCGCCGAGGAGGGGCGGCGACTACCCACGCCTCGGTGACCTGGGGAGGGAGGGAATAAATAAAAAAATAAAAAAATAAAAAAATAAATAAATAAATATCATCAGATCATCTTTAAACGCACAATTAAATCAGATCCTCTTTAAAGGCACAACAAACAGAATTTGTTCTATTTGGATCACGTCAGCAATTGTCTAAAGTTTCTCTTCCATTTATTACAAATGGTGACTCGCAGATAACCCCCTCATCACAAGCACGTAATTTGGGTGTTATATTTGACTCGACAATGACTTTAAAACCTCATATCTCCAACATTGTTCGCATATCATCATTTCATATCAGAAATATTAGCCGAATAAGGAAATACTTGAATAAAAGTGCTGCTGAACAACATGCGTTTGTCACATCACGGCTCGATAACGGGAATGCTCTCCTCTACGGTCTCCCGCAGATTCAAATATCTCGTCTTCAGCACATACAAACACAGCAGCTCGTGTTGTGACTTTGTCCAGAACGTCATGCCATATCACGCCAATCTTGAAAGAACTGCACTGGCTTCCTGTTTCACAGAGAATTGTTTGTAAACTTATGCTAATTGTTCACAAATCTTTTAATAACATTGCTCCAATTTATATTTCTGAACTGCTTAAAGTCTACACTCCATCACGCAATTTGCGCTCCAGCAACATGTCACTCCTAAAGGAACCAACTTCAAAACGGAACTGGGGTGATAGGTCTTTTTCTGTCGCGGCTCCAAGACTCTGGAATCATCTTCCAACTAAACTCAAATCTTGTCATAGTATAACTAGATTTAAGTCGATGCTTAAAACTCATCTTATGTCACAATTCTTCAAAGATGATGTATATTTGTAATTGCATTGTAGGTACATCTATCTTAGTACATAATTTTTCCCTATGCTATCATTGTATATTGTTTGTATTCATGTTTTTTCTTTGTTTCCGCGCCTTGAGCGCCCAGCAGGGTGGATATGTGCGCGCTACAAATCTTTATTACTACTACTACTACTACTACTACTACTACTACTACTACTACTACTACTACTACTACTACTACTACTACTACTACTACTACTACTACTGCACCACTGCTACTACCACTACTACTACCACCACTGCTGCTGCTGCTACTACTGCTGCTACTGCACTACTACTGCCACCACCACTGCACCACTGCTACTGCTACCACCACTGCTGCCACTGCACCACTGCTACTACTGCTACTGCTGCTGCTGCTACCACTACTGCTACCTGCTGCTACTACTACTATTATTATTATTATTATTATTCGTGGATTCATATCGTGCATTAGTTGGCAGAACGGTGTAGCCAGGGTGCAAGTTATCAGATCATCAAGGAGGCCCACTAATCACCTGGCTTTAAATTGACGCTACTTTTAGGCCTTTGTTTTAGGCAGTGTATCACCACTGTGTAACCACTGTTTTACCATTGGTGGATACATGTTTGTATGCGTTCCCTCCAGCTCATTTTGTACCGTGTTTTCCCCTTTCATTTACCCTACAGCTTGGATTCACACTGTCTTCAGCTAATACACCATTACAATCATTGAACACTCATTTACCCTACAGCTTGGATTCACACTGTCTTCAGCTAATACACCATTACAATCATTGAACACTCATTTACCCTACAGCTTGGATTCACACACTGTCTTCAGCTAATACACCATTACAATCATTGAACACTCATTTACCCTACAGCTTGGATTCACACTGTCTTCAGCTAATACACCATTACAATCATTGAACACTCATTTACCCTACAGCTTGGATTCACGCTGTCTTCAGCTAATACACCATTACAATCATTGAACACTCATTTACCCTACAGCTTGGATTCACGCTGTCTTCAGCTAATACACCATTACAATCATTGAACACTCATTTACCCTACAGCTTGGATTCACACTGTCTTCAGCTAATACACCATTACAATAATTGAACACTCATTTACCCTACAGCTTGGATTCACGCTGTCTTCAGCTAATACACCATTACAATCATTGAACACTCATTTACCCTACAGCTTGGATTCACGCTGTCTTCAGCTAATACACCATTACAATCATTGAACACTCATTTACCCTACAGCTTGGATTCACGCTGTCTTCAGCTAATACACCATTACAATAATTGAACACTCATTTACCCTACAGCTTGGATTCACGCTGTCTTCAGCTAATACACCATTACAATAATTGAACACTCATTTACCCTACAGCTTGGATTCACGCTGTCTTCAGCTAATACACCATTACAATAATTGAACACTCATTTACCCTACAGCTTGGATTCACGCTGTCTTCAGCTAATACACCATTACAATCATTGAACACTCATTTACCCTACAGCTTGGATTCACGCTGTCTTCAGCTAATACACCATTACAATCATTGAACACTCATTTACCCTACAGCTTGGATTCACGCTGTCTTCAGCTAATACACCATTACAATCATTGAACACTCATTTACCCCAGCTTGGATTCACGCTGTCTTCAGCTAATACACCATTACAATCATTGAACACTCATTTACCCTACAGGCTTGGATTCACGCTGTCTTCAGCTAATACACCATTACAATCATTGAACACTCATTTACCCTACAGCTTGGATTCACGCTGTCTTCAGCTAATACACCATTACAATCATTGAACACTCATTTACCCTACAGCTTGGATTCACGCGGTCTTCAGCTAATACACCATTACAATCATTGAACACTCATTTACCCTACAGCTTGGATTCACCCTGTCTTCAGCTAATACATCATTACAATCATTGAACACTCATTTACCCCCCAGCTTGGATTCACGCTGTCTTCAGCTAATACACCATTACAATCATTGAACACTCATTTACCCTACAGCTTGGATTCACGCTGTCTTCAGCTAATACACCATTACAATCATTGAACACTCATTTACCCTACAGCTTGGATTCACTGTCTTCAGCTAATACACCATTACAATAATTGAACACTCATTTACCCTACAGCTTGGATTCACACTGTCTTCAGCTAATACACCATTACAATAATTGAACACTCATTTACCCTACAGCTTGGATTCACTGTCTTCAGCTAATACATCATTACAATCATTGAACACTCATTTATCCTACAGCTTGGATTCACACTGTCTTCAGCTAATACAGCATTACAATAATTGAACACTCATTTATCCTACAGCTTGGATTCACACTGTCTTCAGCTAATACACCATTACAATCATTGAACACTCATTTATCCTACAGCTTGGATTCACACTGTCTTCAGCTAATACACCATTACAATCATTGAACACTCATTTACCCTACAGCTTGGATTCACGCTGTCTTCAGCTAATACACCATTACAATCATTGAACACTCATTTACCCTACAGCTTGGATTCACGCTGTCTTCAGCTAATACACCATTACAATCATTGAACACTCATTTACCCCTACAGCTTGGATTCACGCTGTCTTCAGCTAATACACCATTACAATCATTGAACACTCATTACCCTACAGCTTGGATTCACGCTGTCTTCAGCTAATACACCATTACAATCATTGAACACTCATTTACCCTACAGCTTGGATTCACGCTGTCTTCAGCTAATACACCATTACAATCATTGAACACTCATTTACCCTACAGCTTGGATTCACGCTGTCTTCAGCTAATACACCATTACAATCATTGAACACTCATTTACCCTACAGCTTGGATTCACGCTGTCTTCAGCTAATACACCATTACAATCATTGAACACTCATTTACCCTACAGCTTGGATTCACGCTGTCTTCAGCTAATACACCATTACAATAATTGAACACTCATTTACCCTACAGCTTGGATTCACGCTGTCTTCAGCTAATACTTTACAATAATTGAACACTCATTTACCCTACAGCTTGGATTCACGCTGTCTTCAGCTAATACACCATTACAATAATTGAACACTCATTTACCCTACAGCTTGGATTCACGCTGTCTTCAGCTAATACACCATTACAATCATTGAACACTCATTTACCCTACAGCTTGGATTCACGCTGTCTTCAGCTAATACACCATTACAATCATTGAACACTCATTTACCCCCACAGCTTGGATTCACGCTGTCTTCAGCTAATACACCATTACAATCATTGAACACTCATTTTACCCTACAGCTTGGATTCACGCTGTCTTCAGCTAATACACCATTACAATCATTGAACACTCATTTACCCTACAGCTTGGATTCACGCTGTCTTCAGCTAATACACCATTACAATCATTGAACACTCATTTACCCTACAGCTTGGATTCACGCTGTCTTCAGCTAATACACCATTACAATCATTGAACACTCATTTACCCTACAGCTTGGATTCACGCTGTCTTCAGCTAATACACCATTACAATCATTGAACACTCATTTACCCTACAGCTTGGATTCACCCTGTCTTCAGCTAATACATCATTACAATCATTGAACACTCATTTACCCTACAGCTTGGATTCACGCTGTCTTCAGCTAATACACCATTACAATCATTGAACACTCATTTACCCTACAGCTTGGATTCACGCTGTCTTCAGCTAATACACCATTACAATCATTGAACACTCATTTACCCTACAGCTTGGATTCACTGTCTTCAGCTAATACACCATTACAATAATTGAACACTCATTTACCCTACAGCTTGGATTCACACTGTCTTCAGCTAATACACCATTACAATAATTGAACACTCATTTACCCTACAGCTTGGATTCACTGTCTTCAGCTAATACATCATTACAATCATTGAACACTCATTTATTCTACAGCTTGGATTCACACTGTCTTCAGCTAATACAGCATTACAATAATTGAACACTCATTTATCCTACAGCTTGGATTCACACTGTCTTCAGCTAATACACCATTACAATCATTGAACACTCATTTATCCTACAGCTTGGATTCACACTGTCTTCAGCTAATACACCATTACAATCATTGAACACTCATTTACCCTACAGCTTGGATTCACGCTGTCTTCAGCTAATACACCATTACAATCATTGAACACTCATTTACCCTACAGCTTGGATTCACTGTCTTCAGCTAATACACCATTACAATAATTGAACACTCATTTACCCTACAGCTTGGATTCACACTGTCTTCAGCTAATACACCATTACAATAATTGAACACTCATTTACCCTACAGCTTGGATTCACTGTCTTCAGCTAATACATCATTACAATCATTGAACACTCATTTATCCTACAGCTTGGATTCACACTGTCTTCAGCTAATACAGCATTACAATAATTGAACACTCATTTATCCTACAGCTTGGATTCACACTGTCTTCAGCTAATACACCATTACAATCATTGAACACTCATTTACCCTACAGCTTGGATTCACGCTGTCTTCAGCTAATAGTAATACACCATTACAATCATTGAACACTCATTTACCCTACAGCTTGGATTCACGCTGTCTTCAGCTAATACACCATTACAATCATTGAACACTCATTTACCCTACAGCTTGGATTCACGCTGTCTTCAGCTAATACACCATTACAATCATTGAACACTCATTTACCCTACAGCTTGGATTCACGCTGTCTTCAGCTAATACACCATTACAATCATTGAACACTCATTTACCCTACAGCTTGGATTCACGCTGTCTTCAGCTAATACACCATTACAATCATTGAACACTCATTTACCCTACAGCTTGGATTCACACTGTCTTTAGCTAATACACCATTACAATCATTGAACACTCCTGGCATTCTAAAGAGAAATAAATTAGAATTGCTATTTTGGGGGTCACCAAGTAATAAACTTAAAGGAACACAAAAGGATTAATGCCATAGTATGATGTCCAGTATGATGAACGACAACATCGTCCCCAGGATTTTCTTGTAATTTATGTATACTTCGTACCCACTGGTCTCTCGCCTTGGGAGGGGAGGGTTTCAATATACAAAAATATTGGATATGCAAATTAGGCGATAGACTGATACTGTTGTTGAATTGCGTTAGCTGCATTGGGGAGGCCGGGACTAGGCCATTTAATTGATTTCATAAATATTTCGGTAAAATCACCCATCCAAACATTTTATGTGCTAAACAAATTCATATAGGCATTAATTCATAAATAATTAATTCATTTATATTTTGTTTTCTCGAAACATTAAAACAATTCAGGTTGGGACTATCTATTATTGAATAATTTTATCTTTTTTAACCAATTTGTGAGGAAACGAAAAAACAGATGAAACTGAGCCTCATCAAGTTTCTGTCAACCAATCAGGTGATACATGTAAATCACCATTCAGCAGTGACTTCACTTTGACCAATCAGTGCTTTACGCATACAATCCTTTGGTTCACAAACATTCAATATAAACACTCATCGGTCGAAGCTGTGTTACATTTCTACATTGCGCCGTGTGCAGTATAGTCGTGTTTCAATCAAACAGTTGGTCGACCGATGATACCGAAATACTTGATTGAATATAAACTGATGGTTCTACTTATTTAATTGGATTTACGTTGAAACGTTTTCACCCATATACAAACAATACATTTAAGATGACGCAGCAAGTACTCTTGATGTGCGTACTCCATTTCAAAATGATGTTCGTGTTTATAGTACCACTGATATCACAAGCGGTAAGCTTGGGAAGTCAATGTGGTGGGCTTGCAAACGAATATCTCCCCGCAGATAACCGAGCACTCAAAAACTTCACGTATGCCAAGAAAACTGTACCCTATTACGTCATGTGCGGACGAGACTGTAACATGGATAAGAATTGTAAGTCATTTAACTTCTATAAATGCAATAAACTGTGTGAGTTAAACAACTCCACAAGGGCTGAGTATCCTGAATCATTCGTTGAAGATCAAGAAAGTGTGTACTTCGATGAAAATGAAGACACACCTCTCTTCTCATTGCCTGATATCTCCTTTGCTCACAACAGAAGTTGTAAAGGGCTAATGGAAGCAGGTTATCGCACAAGTGGTGTCTACAAGATCTACCCAGACGGATTCAGCGACGGTCTCCAAGTCTATTGTGACATGGAGATTGATGGCGGCGGATGGATTGTGTTTCAGCGCAGAGAGGACGGCAGTGTTGACTTTATTAATCGTAACTGGAGTCAATATAAGTCTGGCTTCGGTGATCTAAGCGGGGAACATTGGCTAGGTAATGATAACTTGGTGAGTCTGACCTCTGATAAATCACATGGGACATGGGACCTCCGCATAGATCTCACAGATTGGAGTGACGATACTTCATTCGCGAAATACACGGATTTCCAAATCACTGGTGAGAATTACACACTGAATTATGGCGACTACGATGTGAGCATCAATGCTGGTGACTCTCTTGGGTATCACAAGGGAATGCACTTCTCAACAAAGGATAATGACAATGACAATGATGCAAGTCGGGATTGTGCACAATCCTTTGAAGGAGCCTGGTGGTTTAGGAGCTGTTTCAACTCTGACTTAAATGGTTATTATTACCCAGATGGGCAGTATCGGAACACCAAAGGCATTGTGTGGCATCACTGGCATAACAACTGGTATCCTCTCAAAGCATCCAGCATGAAAATGCGTGAAACAGGCATATGTAAGTACACCAATTAACATTACTGGAATCATACTGGAAAAAACATAATATAATAATAGTTTTATTTGGCAGTCAAAAACATAAATATGTGTGTTTCCCGTCTACCCGCAATCACCTAACACATCATTTAATTACAAATAATTATAAATAAATAAATCATATGTTATAGGCCTTATATTTTGTGTTTAGGCCAAAAAAGGTGTGTTTTCCACCCTAATTATTTGTTTACAAATAATAATAATAATAACAGGAGTTGAAAAGGGTATCCATTTATACCAACCTTATTTTTTATAATTATAAATGGAAACACCAAATATTTTGGTCTTAATTTTGAAAACCTCATATTGAAAGCTACTTCAGTTTATTTATTTTTTCAATATTAAAAAAAAATTGTTCTAACGATTTTACAAACTGTTTCACCATTTTGGAAAATTAAATCTCTTGAGATTAACAATATAATTGATAGCCTTGACCAAGGCGCATCGGAACGGTTTGGTCGCGTAATTTTGCCCCACTTACAAGTCAGCTATCCGAACTCCCCGTTGCAGTCATTACACACAGTGCATGAATCCATATGTATACACACTGTATGTACATGTATAATTATGTAAATACAGACAATGACCACTCGTTGGATAGATGTACATGTACATGTCCTGTACAATGTACAGTATGTGTGTTATGTACATAATGGTAATGAAATGCACAGTGTATGCTGAATTTCTCTGGCCAGAAATCGGTACGGGATGGAGATACCGTACGATAACAGCCTTGGTTAACGCTATATAATTGATCAAGATTGGATATGGATAACGAGAAATTAAGTGAATGAATGCATTGATGATGCAGCTGGATTCATTGCTCTTCAAAATAATGGCACCTACGATAGACTGTTTAATAATGGTTTTACAATGTCACTAACAATAAGTTTGATACATTTCTTGCTAATAGGAAAATATAACTGTACCGGACTTGCCAGTAAAATAGCGAATCATTTGCAACATGTATATTACTAATGTTCTGATCACTTTGGACATTAAGATAGAAGTTGAATTGAAAGCATTTTATGTTTGTCACGGTACATTATACCAGTATCATTAGAAATACATAACACTTAATGAACTTCAGATATTTGTCTTGTTAGTTCACTTAATGAAGTTTTCAAAGGAATCATGAAAAAGGCTTCGACCTTTCAGCGATTACACAAGAATTCCTTTTGTTTTTCGTAAAATTCCGCACTGGCTTTTCTTGGCCGCTGGAAAAGTTGTGCGCATTTTTGTTTGGTTATATAGAAAAATATATTTGGTGTTTAAAGTTTGGCAGAATGTAATTGTAATTATAAATGTATGCACTGCACTGAAAATGACACAATATTTGTAAATGTAATCATATTAGTATCGTAAACCCTGGCCCGTAGACTGGGGATCTGTATTTGAGAATGACCCCCTCCCCTCCCAGACATGTTGCACTTGCTCTATTGTTTAACCTAATGATATTTTGAAACATCATTGTGTAGTTGCGACAAATGTGTAATGGGTTCCATTGGAAAAATGTGCAATGTTAGTGTACACCTTTGGTAATCACCCGATTACACGATTACTAAATTATAATCTAAAAACTTACTTTATGTGAAGTTATTTGCTCGTATCAAACATCTAGAGAAATTATTCCGTCTGAGATTCTGTAAAACGTGAGAAATGTATTACAGTGAGAAACGTGAAAAATGTTCTACATTTGAATACATGCAAACAAACTTGATTACATGTTCACTATTTTCTCGTTAACAACGAGAATAAACTGAAACTTTCACATTTATTTTATTGTATAAATATCTCTTCATTCTTATAAATTATGGATGCATTTATAGACGTATTACTAATAGTGTTGTATACATTCTTTTTAAGCCATCCCATCCCTTATTTTCAAACTAGTCTACGGGTCTAAATCATGTATGAATGGTGTGTTTAGCTTTGTTTAGTGGATTTTACTTACTACCGAAAAAGGTTAATACTAAAATGTGAACAAATAACAGACCATGTCAACAAAATATTTATTAAGGTGATTGTCATTGCTCAACCTAATGGATTAGGCCTGACTTAATTTCTGTTAAATATTTTATATCCAACAAAAGGTTAAATAATTGTCCAATAATAAAAAATAAAAAAAATAAAAATTGGGTAGGTAGTTCCAATTGTATCTCTCCTAGCATATTCACAATGGATGTGAACGGTAAAATAATCCCAGTTCAGCAGGCCTGTAATTTTTCCCCAAACGAGATTACAGTGAAAGCAGCAGCGTTGTAGCTGTATGTGGTGGAAATAAATAAATACAATTAATCAACCCAACCTGATTTTTCGATTTGAAAGGACTATCACTAATTTATTATTTATTACATGGTCTTATTAATAATTAATAATAATAAATACTAAAAAAAAAAAAAAAGTATATATATATATATATATATATATATATATATATATATATATATATATATATATATATATATATCTCCAATATATATACAAAATGTTGTGCAAATATTTAGATATAATTTGTTATCTCTTTCCTAGAAATCTTTGAAATGAATATTTGAACTTATTTGTAGAATTTACATATACCCTAGTCTCTTGTCAACAATTACAATCTGTTGAATTCTGCGGACTTTGAAATGTCCTTGGTTAAGCACCCGTCAATTGATGTGTTTTCGACCCCTCTTTTGTTCTCTGATTCACGTGAGAGTACATACGGGAAAACAAAACATAAGTAGTCTGCAGAATTTAAGCTTTCCTTGTTGACAATGGATTTGATTTGTGTACAATTTACTTAATTTTATAATTGAAGTCATTAAAGATATTAATATATTCCATGCTCAAGCGATGTTGGTCAGTAAAGTTAAACATGTCATTTTAATGAGAAACCATTATAAAATAAGTATGTATTTATGCCGTAATGTCATAAATTCATTTCGGATTTATATAATCATTCTTTACCAAACTAAAACAACAATTCAAAATTGAAATATATTTCCCAGGTAAAGTCACTTTGAGCAAGGAATATCAATCTTTGAGAACAATCGTTGTAATTAAAAGAAAATTGCCTGTACATAACGCATTGATGTTATTAATTAGCTGTCATAGGCCATCCACAATTTCAGACATTTTCAAAGGAGAATAATGGACGTGTTTGGCAATTTTTATCTTGAAAATGCTGAGTACTCAAATGTCGAAAATGTTGGATAGCCTCAATTAAATTAATACTGTTGAAAAACCTGGTTCGAATCAAGTGCAATAAACTGAGTGATAGTAACCGAATACAAATGTTTTCTTTCATTTCTGAGTTTGTGTATAAACGTAGTCTTCTAAACTTGACTACGTGACCTGACAGTTCAGGACAAACGGCGACAGGTTTACAGAGACTGTAGATAACTAAACCTCTCTCTGACATTATTATTGAAGGGACATCTAACATAAAATTACAAGGGGACACTGTTTTTTCATATCCAGTATTAAGTCGAAAATTTAGTGGACCAGAATCATTTTTCACTAAATTTCGACTTGATGCTGAATAGGGAGAGGCGTTGGGTGGGGTGGGAGGAGGAGGTGGATGGGGAGGGATGGGAAGGAAGGGAAAGGGTGAGGGGTGGAAGGAAGGGGAAGGGGAGGGGAAAGAGAGAGGAAAGGGAAGGAAGGGGAGTTAGATGGGTAGAGTCCGGGAGGAAGGGAGGGGAGAATTCTGGGTTGGAGAGAGGAAGGGGATCAAATGCCTAGTTACCAAATAAATATCAAGGGGCATCCTACATCCCAGCTACTCATTTTTGGGGTATTTATTCCCCCTTGATATTTATCGGATTACACGGCATTTGCTCCCCTTCCTCACTCCCCGCCCACCCCTTTCCTCTTCTCCGTCTCCTCACAAAAAGAGGGCGCTGTTTAGATTGAGTGAACTCTTACAGTTACACAATATTTACCCATTCTGAAAAGCGCCCTCCTGTGTCTGCCACACCTCAAAAAGTCCAATGGAATTTCAACGTGTTGCCACATGGTCTGATCATTATATCCTTCGTGCCCCAATTTGGAACCAGCAGTGTTACACCAGTGGTGGATTCCGGCTACGATCTCTTGGGGGTGTCGGGGGTGGGGTTGGCGAGCATAATAGGAAGGCGTATTTCCCCTTCCTCTAGCTACAGCGTATACACAATGACTTCCTAACCCATTCCCCGTCCTAGGCAGAGACGACTGTGATCCACGAGACGACCGTGATCCATGTGAAAAGCCCGCCCTCTATCGATGGATAATTGTATTGGATATCCCCAGTCAAATCTTTAGGGGATATATACCCACATCCCTCATGAAGATTTGGGCTCCTGCCCATTGTTGTAGATTTTGTTTATCCTAATCGTCAACATTCCAATGACCACCCCTAAACGGATCTTCCTGTCTTAACCCTCCCCCATGACCCAACCCACCTCCACCTGAATAAAACAAATCATTTGGGTTTGAAACATTAATTTGGATTTAAAATATTATAATAATGAAATTCTGAGAAATTAGAAATCATTTTGGACAATTTGAAGGAAATTTCTGAAAATGTTTATTAATTTATTTAAATTATATCAGTTTTGAAAGATTTGTGCATATTTTGGAGATTTTTGGATTTAATAATTTAGGAAAATCATTCACTCAAGGCTACATGACCAATTTGGTTGAAAAGTAGGGAGACCCAGGTCCTTTTTAAAAGTGATGGTTGGGAAGTGCCCCCCCCCCCCACGGTGCGGATGTGTCACTTTGAATGCCTGATATAAACCTTAAAAATGCTACCAATGGTTTGCTTTAACGGTACCCTTTGATGGCGTCGGATACAGTCCAGATCCAGTACAATGGGCTGAGCCACGTCGGTCAGGGCGCAAATTATTCACTTATTGCTTTACCCCAATGGAACCGTTATTGGCCATTGTGTATTGTTTGTTCCTCACACACGTCTGCCATAGTCACGTTCCCTATCTACAGGCGGTATCGTTATGATTGGTAACATCACATTGTTAGGAACCTGTCTAGTGGTTCAGTTGTACATGTGCCTCATTCTGATTCTCATAGACTCGTGTACAGGAAAGCAAAGATGGCCTCGGTATGATACTTAAAAGCCTGCTGCACCCATATGATGGAAAGATTAGGTTTTAAACGAATATGGATGTGTAAGAAATAGTAATATTTTTTGCATATTCCAAGATGTTTTGGCTAATTGATGTTTGAAGGGGTTCAAATAAGCCTTGCTATAGATGCAACAAAAATCCCACGTCAGAAAAGTGTTAAGCCTGCTGCTGCTGGTCGCAACTAAATCTATCAGCTAGAACAATTATGTTTATTTTGTTTACTACTGTGGGCAATATGATCCATTATAATGTTAAAGTTCTTGTTGAATTTAAGAATGGTTAGGGATAAGCCCCATCTTATCAGTCGTTCTGTCATCTTGTCCTTAAATAACCGCCTGAAAATATTACAGCTCAACAACTTTTTTGATAAAAACTTATGATGCGTCTGCTGACAGTTGTATGGAGAAAGTTTGGTCATATATACACTAATAGCCATATGATACAACTACAAACATGTGATGGATTTTGCTTTTATTTTCAGTTGTTTGTATTTCATTTGTATAATTGGTTCTGTTTGAAAGCTATACAGAGCACACACAGCCCAGACAATGTTTGCTGTCAGTGAAACCCGTTTTGACAGGATCAATTCTGCCTGTAGGCTATGTAAGAGCGCCCTCTTGAATTCAGATGTCATTTTAAGGGATGAAGTATAACATATATAAAGGTTTTTGTCCTAATGTTCTTTGTACCACGTATCTTTCTCTGAGTATGCATTTCTCTACGAGTTAGCTTTGGCTTATTCAAGAAAACAAAATTTCGTGAATTCATCCCGTCATTTTGTTAAATGATGATCTTGTCAATTAATTGTAAACATCAAATCGTCGCATTTTTTACATAGTGACGAACCGAAACAAATGCGTTACGAGTAACTTTTTCTCTCAGGAATTGACTGTTTTCATTATTGTAATTTGATACTGTAAACAATCAAGGTCAAGTGTGGAAATTATTAATAATTTTTTATGTTTGGACTATTGAAGTAAGTAGGATATCAAATAAAGGTTATGATTGTTATTGGTCAATTGTGCGCTCGGTTATTAAGTCAAAACAAGACCCGTTGTCAGGTAATGACATTAGAGCCTTTTATAAGGCTCGTTGTCAAAATGCGGTACACACGTGGGCCTTTAGAGTAGCTTACCGTCCAGCATGTTTTAAGTCGGACACATTTTCGCTGATAGTTTCTTGGCTTTATTTAAGTGTTAATAAGTAAACTGGAAAAAATACGGTGTTAAACAAAGCAAACACAGCAAAATACCAACCAGGTACACTGCAAAATATGCGGTGTTAAATAACACCATTGGTGTTACACCACTGGTGTTAAATAACACCAGTGGTGTTACATCACTGGTGTATATTTTAACACCAGTGGTGTTACACCACTGGTGTATATTTTAAAATGTTGATTTTCTATGTGTAACAATGGCTTGAACTTATTCGTCACTATGTAAAAAATCAAATGTCGCGTAGTCACCTATTCGTCACTTCAACGCACGCACAGCGTATAATTTATGCCTATACTTTCTTATTCGTCACTTTATAAAAATAAAGAAATAAAAATAGAAATGCCGCCGGCGCTTATTCGCCACCCATGTACGTACTCTGTAAGGCCAATATTACCAATAAGTATCGACAAACGAATGCACTTCCTAACGAAAAGATGTAAATACCTTACATCCATGGTTTTTCTTTGTATTACATTGCAAAACAAACTAAAAACTTGATGTTTTCTACAGATTACTCTGCTCAGTCTGTCCGTGGTTATAGCTGGTACCAGCCGTCCGCGCACAGTGAAGGGGAACAAATCTGTTATGCAAGATGACCACATAGGGATAAGCAGATTCTTGTTCGTTACTTTAAACAAATTGACATTGGAATAAAAATCCAGATATTGGATAGCGAAACAAAAGCAGAAGTTTCGAAAAATACATGCCTTAGTGACTTTCTTAACTCACAACAACAAAAATCATGGAAAAAACTCACTGAAATTTCCCAAGGCCGCGTTGGAATTGATTGCCCATTAACGAAAGCGAAAATAACACACTTCTACAAAATCCTTTGCGCATCGATGATTGTTAATTTGAATGCATCAATCACGAAAAGATGCGAAACATGATGACATAGTTGAAGTCATGAATACCGAAAAACGAATTAGAACTAACTAATGCAGTATGGTATGAACGAAATAATTATTGTTTTGAAATCAATTAAATTAAACGCAACAGTATATAAAAAGAAACCCTGGATTGATTGGATCACTAAAACGGCGTGAATTTGAATATTCTTGAACGAAAAATTAACAAAAAGGTTTTGACATTGGACGGGAAAACCTATTTTTGTATTATCCCCAGACAAAAATATGATGTCTCTGACAGGTATATAGCCCGCCCTCTATCACCATTATTGTTTCATCAATTAAGGGTGGATTCAGTGTGGGAGAAAGAACGCACGTAATATCGTATAAATCTACTTCCATGACAATGAAAATGATGAATTGCACTCTTTGCACATCAATTTTTTTTTAAATTTTTTTAAAAATGCAATTCGCCCCACACAAGGCCAATTGCCACTCCAAGGTGGGGCTACTCAGTCATTGAGTTGTTACAACGACTCCACACTGAATAACCAGACTCTTCACGATGCGAATAGGACTGGGAGGGGTAACTAGTCCAGAACAAGGCAGTTGTTAAACTGCCTCTGCCCCTATATAGCAATTATGGTTAAGTGTCTTGCTCAAGGACACAAGTGTCACGGCCGGGTTTCGAACCCACATTCTGCTGCTAACACCAGAACTTGAGTACGTTATTTGTTTGCCCCCTTGTTTAGCAGTGTAACCCCGCCCCTTTATTGACACCTGGATCTACCCCTGTATTACATTATCGTTTTACACCAATGGAATAATAATTACCCATTGTGTATTGTTTGTTTCTCACAAACGTCTATCATAGTCACGTTCCCTATCTACAGGCGTTAGAGATATCGTTATGATTGGATCCATCACATTGTAAGGAACCTGTCTACTGGTTCAGTTGTACATGTGCCTCATTCTGATTCTCATAGACTTGTGTACAGGAAAGCAAAGATGGCTGCGGTTTATGTCTATTACACCTATAGGATGGAAGGATTCGGTTGACAAAATATCTTGTAGAATTTGAAAATGGTTAGTGATAAGGCCCATCATATCAGTTATTCTCATATAGTCCTTAAAGGTAACACCGCCTTTGTCGCGCGAAATTGGGCTATAAAAAACGCCCCTCAATATTTCATTGCTTTTCATACATGGTTGGAAAGATCTTTCAAAAGTAGAATATAATTGTCCACACAAATACCCCTGAAAAATGCGTCGTGTTTCTGTTATTGTACAAAAACCAATGTCATGTGACTTTTTTTGAACAAAAATTTGTCCAGAAAACTCACGAGGACAAAAGAAATAGTCGCACTTTCAGACGTTTAAAAAGTTTATTACTGAACCAAATTCAAGAATAATAATTTTTTATAATTCATTGATACTTGACAAAAGTCACATGATTTTGAAACAATGGGTGAAAATTGTCAAAATCGACAAAAAGGCGAAAGTCTTGGCAGTTTCCCAAGACACCGGGAACCGAACCAAGACTCTGCCAGTACAGCCATGGGCGTCAGCGCGGCCAATCACCCGAGGCGTGAGCCCGCCGGTTAGGCCATAATTATGTCAACACTTTTCGCGTGGAAATGTAAAGCAGGTCTCAACCACTGTGGTGCTTTTCGTGTCGGGTATTTTGAATTATGATACTGCCAGCGAGTTTAGTTTTGGAAACAACAATGACGCCTTCATTCGGAACATCGTCAGAGCCCCTTCATCATATCTATGCCAATAAAAAAGTGACAAAAACTGTTCAGTTTGGGAGGCCATCCGTCAAAATCAACGCCAGAATTTCGACCAAGCAATAATATGACGCATGCCTGGCGATCATTGACGGGACAGCCAACCTCAAATGATGGCAAACACTCAGGAATTTGACTGTTGAACGTGATGGTGACCATGATGATATTATGAATAATGTCGCATTTGTAGGATTATTGTTGGACAGGTAAGAGTAATACAAGATAAATATTGTTTGATAATATAATATACTCGTGGGGATTTTTGTGTGGCTGTATGCTGAACTCTTATGGTGAATTTCTGTTAGCCATCACATTATTTTTGATAGTTCCTATATAGCCAAGGCAGAATGATTATTGTGATGATGTTTACAATACAGACATGGTAATTATGAGATAGTGATGATGTTTACAATACAGACATGGTAATTATGAGATAGTGATGGTGTTTACAATACAGACGTGATAATTATGAGAACAATTTCCAGTGAATTGGTTGTAATTTCCACCATCGATGCCCAGGTATCGAGTACGAGTACGAGCAGTACGGATTTTTAATATGCACCATGTCCATCATATCCACCATTATTTCATTAGCTGTTATGTTTTGTTTTATAGGTATGAGAAAACATCACTGCCAGTATTTTTACTTGCATCAACACCATGTAGAGTTCAGCCTGATTCCATTTCCAATATTCACAGCTACAAAGCATTGCCAAGGTAGAGTAAATCTTGATTGGTTCAGATTATAATTTTTTTTATCCCATTTATTATTTTTTTATTTTTGTTTATATAGAAAACTTAGTTTATGTAAATATTTGTTTTTCTATAAAACAAAATCAGATTTACAGAAACAATTTCTCATTTAGAAAAAACGAAGTTGTGCATTCAAGTTTTTTCGCCCTTGTGCATGCTTAATGTTAAATTGTCCATATTAAAGGGACAACATCACGATCAGAGCAGACTTTCAACAGGGCATGGAATCGGTGTCCTTGTTTAAGATGAACACAGTAACTGAAACTTACTGGATCATTTATTCAGCAGCATTGATAATTATGACCTTATCATGTGGGGGTGATATTTTCAGTCACCGAGGTAATCTAAAACTAGCACTCTGATTCCATGTCCTGTTGATCGTGACCGTTGTCCTCTTAAATGGAAAGTACAACAGCATAACAGCTGTTATCGGTAATATTTACTTACTTTGAATGAAGATCGTTTAATAATGAATATGTTAAAGTTTGAACTCAATGGGGAGTCGAAGTCATGAGAAAAGTGTGAAAACCCTTCATAATTCTTTAGGAAAATATTAGTAAATGTGTATATTTTTTTTCAGTTTTCTTTAAAATAAGAACACAATAAGAAGAATAATTGTTTAACTGCGTCACATCCAGTTAGCTGTAGGTAATACATAATTCAGTAATTATGCAATCAAGTAATAACCAGTGATGTACCTTCCCTTTAACATCATATCCAAATATTCATGTGAACATGTATTTTTTTTCATTCCTACAGTGCCCTAGCATCTCTTGGTCAACTCCCAGGTATACATGAGCTCCATCAATCATCAACATCAAAGTCAGTTGCACAAGATAAACAAGTGGAGTCAGAGCAACATTTTTGTGTGGCTGTATGCTGAACTCTTATGATGAATTTCTGTTAGCCATCACATTATTTTTGATAGTTCCTATATAGCCAAGGCACAATGATTATTGTGATGATGTTTACAATACAGACATGGCAATTATGAGATAGTGATGATGTTTACAATACAGACGTGATAATTATGAGAACAATTTCCAGTGAATTAGTTGTAATTTCCACCATCGATGCCCAGGTATCGAGTACGAGTACGAGCAGTACGGATTTTTAATATGCACCATGTCCATCATATCCACCATTATTTCATTAGCTGTTATGTTTTGTTTTATAGGTATGAGAAAACATCACTGCCAGTATTTTTACTTGCATCAACACCATGTAGAGTTCAGCCTGATTCCATTTCCAATATTCACAGCTACAAAGCATTGCCAAGGTAGAGTAAATCTTGATTGGTTCAGATTATTTTTGTTATCCCATTTATTATTATTATTTTTTTTGTTTATATAGAAAACTTAGTTTATGTAAATATTTGTTTTTCTATAAAACAAAATCAGATTTACAGAAACAATTTCTCATTTAGAAAAAACGAAGTTGTGCATTCAAGTATTTTCGCCCTTGTGCATGCTTAATGTTAAATTGTCCATATTAAAGGGACAACATCACGATTAGAGCAGACTTTCAACAGGGCATGGAATCGGTGTCCTAGTTTAAGATGAACACAGTAACTGAAACTTACTGTATCATTTATTCAGCAGCATTGATAATTATGACCTTATCATGTGGGGGTGTTATTTTCAGTCACCGAGGTAATCTAAAACTAGCACTCCGATTCCATGTCCTGTTGATCGTGACCGTTGTCCTCTTAAATGGAAAGTACAACAGCATAACAGCTGTTATCGGTAATATTTACTTACTTTGAATGAAGATCGTTTAATAATGAATATGTTAAAGTTTGAACTCAATGGGGAGTCGAAGTCATGAGAAAAGTGTGAAAACCCTTCATAATTCTTTAGGAAAATATTAGTAAATGTGTATATTTTTTTTCAGTTTTCTTTAAAATAAGAACACAATAAGAAGAATAATTGTTTAACTGCGTCACATCCAGTTAGCTGTAGGTAATACATAATTCAGTAATTATGCAATCAAGTAATAACCAGTGATGTACCTTCCCTTTAACATCATATCCAAATATTCATGTGAACATGTATTTTTTTTCATTCCTACAGTGCCCTAGCATCTCTTGGTCAACTCCCAGGTATACATGAGCTCCATCAATCATCAACATCAAAGTCAGTTGCACAAGATAAACAAGTGGAGTCAGAGCAACATTTTTGTGTGGCTGTATGCTGAACTCTTATGATGAATTTCTGTTAGCCATCACATTATTTTTGATAGTTCCTATATAGCCAAGGCACAATGATTATTGTGATGATGTTTACAATACAGACATGGTAATTATGAGATAGTGATGATGTTTACAATACAGACGTGATAATTATGAGAACAATTTCCAGTGAATTAGTTGTAATTTCCACCATCGATGCCCAAGTATCGAGTACGAGTACGAGCAGTACGGATTTTTAATATGCACCATGTCCATCATATCCACCATTATTTCATTAGCTGTTATGTTTTGTTTTATAGGTATGAGAAAACATCACTGCCAGTATTTTTACTTGCATCAACACCATGTAGAGTTCAGCCTGATTCCATTTCCAATATTCACAGCTACAAAGCATTGCCAAGGTAGAGTAAATCTTGATTGGTTCAGATTAATTTTTTTTTTATCCCATTTGTTATTTTATTATTTTATTTTTGTTTATATAGAAAACTTAGTTTATGTAAATATTTGTTTTTCTATAAAACAAAATCAGATTTACAGAAACAATTTCTCATTTAGAAAAAATGAAGTTGTGCATTCAAGTATTTTCGCCCTTGTGCATGCTTAATGTTAAATTGTCCATATTAAAGGGACAACATCACGATTAGAGCAGACTTTCAACAGGGCATGGAATCGGTGTCCTTGTTTAAGATGAACACAGTAACTGAAACTTACTGTATCATTTATTCAGCAGCATTGATAATTATGACCTTATCATGTGGGGGTGTTATTTTCAGTCACCGAGATAATCTAAAACTAGCACTCCGATTCCATGTCCTGTTGATCGTGACCGTTGTCCTCTTAAATGGAAAGTACAACAGCATAACAGCTGTTATCGGTAATATTTACTTACTTTGAATGAAGATCGTTTAATAATGAATATGTTTATGTTTGTACTCAATGTGGAGTCGAAGTCATTAGAAAAGTGTGAAAACCCTTCATAATTCTTTAGGAAAATATTAGTAAATGTATATTTTTTTCAGTTTTCTTTAAAATAAGAACACAATAAGAAGAATAATTGTTTAACTGCGTCACATCCAGTTAGCTGTAGGTAATACATAATTCAGTAATTATGCAATCAAGTAATAACCAGTGATGTACCTTCCCTTTAACATCATATCCAAACATTCATGTGAACATGTTTTTTTTTTCATTCCTACAGTGCCCTAGCATCTCTTGGTCAACTCCCAGGTATACATGAGCTCCATCAATCATCAACATCAAAGTCAGTTGCACAAGATAAACAAGTGGAGTCAGAGCAACATTTTTGTGTGGCTGTATGCTGAACTCTTATGATGAATTTCTGTTAGCCATCACATTATTTTTGATAGTTCCTATATAGCCAAGGCACAATGATTATTGTGATGATGTTTACAATACAGACATGGTAATTATGAGATAGTGATGATGTTTACAATACAGACGTGATAATTATGAGAACAATTTCCAGTGAATTAGTTGTAATTTCCACCATCGATGCCCAGGTATCGAGTACGAGTACGAGCAGTACGGATTTTTAATATGCACCATGTCCATCATATCCACCATTATTTCATTAGCTGTTATGTTTTGTTTTATAGGTATGAGAAAACATCACTGCCAGTATTTTTACTTGCATCAACACCATGTAGAGTTCAGCCTGATTCCATTTCCAATATTCACAGCTACAAAGCATTGCCAAGGTAGAGTAAATCTTGATTGGTTCAGATTATTTTTTTTTATCCCATTTATTATTTTATTATTTTATTTTTGTTTATATAGAAAACTTAGTTTATGTAAATATTTGTTTTTCTATAAAACAAAATCAGATTTACAGAAACAATTTCTCATTTAGAAAAAATGAAGTTGTGCATTCAAGTATTTTCGCCCTTGTGCATGCTTAATGTTAAATTGTCCATATTAAAGGGACAACATCACGATTAGAGCAGACTTTCAACAGGGCATGGAATCGGTGTCCTTGTTTAAGATGAACACAGTAACTGAAACTTACTGTATCATTTATTCAGCAGTATTGATAATTATGACCTTATCATGTGGGGGTGTTATTTTCAGTCACCGAGGTAATCTAAAACTAGCACTCCGATTCCATGTCCTGTTGATCGTGACCGTTGTCCTCTTAAATGGAAAATACAACAGCATAACAGCTGTTATCGGTAATATTTACTTACTTTGAATGAAGATCGTTTAATAATGAATATGTTAAAGTTTGAACTCAATGGGGAGTCGAAGTCATGAGAAAAGTGTGAAAACCCTTCATAATTATTTAGGAAAATATTAGTAAATGTGTATATTTTTTTTTCAGTTTTCTTTAAAATAAGAACACAATAAGAAGAATAATTGTTTAACTGAGCCCCCCCCCCCCCCCCTTGGGTGCGCCGTTGCTACCACACCCTAGTTACTAGCAGACATTCCACTGAATAAGAGTTTTCTCAAGAAGATTACCTACTGTATCAACTTCAGGTTTGTGACTGGTGCCATCCAATCAAGATTTTCAAGGAAGTACAGAGGACATGTCCTCCTTTCAAGACCCTCTCTCTGCCAACAATTGCAGTTATAACATGAAAATGTTTCAAGGCAAATGCAACTGATAGCCCTCAACCCCCCCCCCACACACACACACCCAAACAAATTATTATATTAGTATTTTGTAGTTTGTACTACCTTGAAAATGTCGAGATTTTGAAGCTTTACATGGTTGAAGAACAGTAGGAGTAAGAATATTTATCTTTCAAGAGTAGTAAATAGCATTGGTTCTGAGAACTGGCAATGACATTACTTTATGTTTCAATCAGTATACTCCGATTGTCTTCAGGGGGATGAAGATGATCAGAGTATACCGATGGAAAAGTTATTCTACCACCGGTTCTTCTAAGAACCAACACTATTAAACTGTAGAGATAGTTACATGGTGCTATGACAAATCTTACTCCTACTGGATACAAACATGTATTCTTAGATAAATATGCATAATGATATTGACACTTGCCCAACACATGCTTTTCAAGAACCATGATGATAAATCAACATATAAAAATACTATGAAAATAGTTTGCCAGGGTTGAAGGTAGCCAGATAAACTTATTCAGCGTTATTATGGGCATAAAGTCACAAAGTTGATTTAAGGTAGAAGGGGACTACATGTATAGGAACTGGATTAAACTTGGCTGCAAATTCAAAGAGCAGGAATTGGGGGTTAAATTGATTGGGGAGAGGGGCGGGGGGGCTAGGGTTACTGAAGACACTGAAGCATGGAGGAGCATATAAACATTTTATCTTTGTTTTCCAACTTTACCAAGGAAAAGTTACCCTGTGAAGAGTCTTTACACTCCTGATATTTCCATTTCCAGGTTGTAAATAATTTTTCCGTACATGGAACATAATAGAAAGTTGGCTAATGTTCATGTATCAGGTACCACATAATCTACTCAAAGCACAGCCGTATAGTAATTGGGTGGAGAAGAAACAATGCAGCTTATGTCAAATAGCTAATGTCTGCAGTCTTCAAAGCTTGTATGGATGTCAGCTAATTAGCCTTTCATTAGAAAACAAGCTTATAACTACTACATGATACAGTTTTTCCTTCTTTCCCCTGCCCTCAGCAGAAGAGTTGTCAAAAGGTAAATAATTCCCAAAAGTAAGGCCACAAGTTGTAATTAGCCAATTGACAATTTAAACAAAATTAAATGTAATTACATTCACTTGATCAAATCTTGCCCTTTTCATTGTTTATGAAAACCTTTAAATTCTAGATTTAGATGGAGCCAACATTGGTATTTATGTCTTGGTATTAAGTCTTGTACAAAAATAAATTGAATGGATGGACTGCATGTTAATATACCGAGAGTGATCTTTATTTATAAAATACTTCACTTTCAACTCAAGTTTATAATGAACAAAAATATAATAATAAATTGAAAATGATAGTGACACTGTAATCAAGCATCTGCTTATAAATTTTCTGTTTTCAACTATACTGCAAATAATTAAAAATCATTTATAAAATTTGAAACAAATTCTACATTGCTTTTTACATTTTCAAGGTTGTACACATATTTGGCAAAATGTCTGTAGCTGCATTCATACTATAGAATTGCAAGCTAAAGATCAGATGCCATTTTGTACATAAATTTTTAGACATTGAAATAATCAAGAGTTGTATGGGTGCTTGTAAATTGCCAATAAAATAATGAAATACATATTTATTTTAACTGTCCATTTGGTTTCATGACTTGACTTTTGTGGTTCTACTCCCCCCCCCCCACAATCAATTGAAACCACTTTGCTGACCTGTTTAACCTATTGTAAACAATCTAACGATGAGTGTACATGGTCTTACACATGTAACAAGTGAAATGACATCAGTGTAAATGAACCCAACCATGATCCTTTGTTGACAAGAAAACAGAATCAATCTGCATAATAAATGTACGATTTAGTGACAGTTCAGAATGGATGACATTTAGGGGCTGTCATTGGAATCGGTAATTTTGGAATAAAATGCCTGTCTCCCCCCCCCCCCAATTTCTTGGTGATGGCATTTACTGCCACTGGTGATAAACCAACACATTTGTTTTCTAAAATTCTTTGGACTATCATTGCAGCACTATAGAATAAATGTAAGGGGCCCAGACATGTTTGATCCCAAATTACCAATTCGATTGACCAAAGACTGGTGCTTCATTATGTCGAGAATCACACCCAGCATCAATTCTGCATAGCTGAAGTAGCAAGATGTTTCTGTCCTCTTTCTGAAAAGATTTAAGAGTGAAAAGAGGAGTAAGGGCTTAGATTTAAATAAATTCAACATTATCAACAATCACTGTGAAATAAATTAAAACATTGTTTAACTGATATGGATTGGAAAGGTGGTTATCAGATAGACCCCTTCTCTTGGACTGAAATGCTAGTACTGCTATAGCAAAAAATAATAACAAATTATACTAAACCTGAATTTTTTTGTAATAAACAACCATTAAAACTAAATAAAATGTTAATTGTTGGTATTTGATAATGAACATTAACTTCAACCCTGTAACACGTTAACATTAGATCTTATGAAAAATAGCGTAAAAACTAACCTGTGAAAATTTATTAAAAATAGGTGTTCCCCCTATAGGCTATGATTTGGTCATATTATTAGGCCTATGTGTCCCAACCAAATAAAAATGTTTGATAATAATATTTTGAGAATATGAGAATCTAAACCAAAATTTAAGCTTCCCTTTCACAATTTTTTCAAATATATAGAGTATGTAATCAGGGGTTAGGGCAATTTCACATAATTGCCAGGGGACACTGTCATGATTGTGTTCATCATGTTACACATGTCCATGTTCTGTCTACCGATGGCAATGCAAACTAATTGATCATGATTGAGATGCTCACCCAATCCAGCATGTCCAGATAGATGCTGCAAAGCACTGGTTTGTTCAGTCTATGCCTTTCTCCATGGTTGACCCAAGGTCTGTCAAGCCTAATATAAGCATTTTCCTCACTTTTTTGGATGATCTTGGACGTCGACGTGCATCTGGTTGCAATATAATCCAGGAATTCTGTGATCGTTCGTGTTACAACGGATACAAAATGTACAGTAACAGACTGGAACCTTGTTCCTCTTGTTACAATCACAACGGTTTGCAATGCAGAGGTACCAGTCTAAATACAATCTGCAATTGCCGTACAGGTTTCACGGTCGTGTAGACTACTGGAAATGCGTATACGTGACCTTTGACCTTATTGTTGTTTTTTGGATATTTCTCAGTAATTACACGATACCCACATTTTGTTTTTTGAAGAAAACCTTCCAAAAAGGATTATCTATCATTCTATCAATCCCATTTTTTGCACTTTTTGGGCGGTGTGTGCCTTTAAGTGAGAAATATGGTTCAGGGAGAACCATGGGGATTTCACGGGTTAATATGGTTCAGGGAGAACCATGGGGACTTCACGGGTTATTCTCAATGTTTCGATTAGCCTGCTCTAATCTTCGTCAGAATGAAGAGGTTTGCAGATGCAGCTCCTTAAGTAGTATTTGCTGGGATTACGTGTATAATGGGAAGCGTTCCGATTGGTGCCACTGTTGTGTGATTTGTTGTGATTGGTTGCCACCGTGGCATTGTTCTTGTTGTGTGTGTTTCCTGCTGTGTGTGAGTTGCCTGCTCGCTGAGGCGTGTCAGTTGACAGTGGGGTGTGAGTGCTGATGGATAGGAAAGCAAAGATGGGTGCGGTTTATTAAATTATTACACCTATAGGATGAAAGGATTCGGTTGACAAGAGATCTTGTAGAATATGAGAAGGGTTAGTGATAAGGCCCATCATATCAGTTATTCTGACATAGTCCTTAAAAGTAATAATAAAGCTGGCGACCATACTTAACCCAATGTCAATAACCTTAGTTTTAGGAACAGAGGCCTGACACACATATATATATATATATATATATATATATATATATATATATATATATATATATATATATATATATATATATATATATATATATATATATATATATATAAATCTTGTGGTGTTTTAATTTACCGATCTAATTAAAAAATCACTTCACATGCCTTGAATTTCGTCCTCGTAGGAGCATAGGTAGAAGCAAGACAATTTTCCCTCAAAGAACTTTTCCATTACAAAATCAAATCAATAGTATGAGGATACTATACCTTGTAGTTGACATCGACCTTGTGCAAGTAAACTAGACATGCATGGTCAATTTGCCATGACTTTATTGTTTTTAATTTAAAGCAATCATTGCCTGCCAGGAAGTCATCTTATCCATGCTTTAATAGATCCTCATCACATTGAGGCCATATTTGTCTGGTAACCTGACAGCTAATCATAAATCACTATGAGTTTGCAAGGAACCACACTATTTAAGACAAGAGCCTCATTTTGATTCCAATAGAGAAGTGCATTAGGAAACCAAAATTGACAATTCTTGGATGAAGTTATATTTGTCTATGAAATAAAAAATCCACGAAGCAAGATATGGACTTTCAGGCAGTGTTTTGTAACAAGGATATGTTCTGTATTTTTCACTTAGTTTTATTTTTATGTAAATGAAATGTTATTTGTTGTTGTATTGTATTATTGCGATTTGTGTTATGTTTTAAATGTAATTCGTTATTTTGCAATTTTGATTCCAACTAACATGTCAAATATGCTACTATCTATTGTTATCCCCAATCCCTCTCCTGTCTGCCCGAGGTCTGACCTGGGGATTTGCTCTAGTTTCTTAACATGGGTCAGGATTTTGAAAGTCTTAATCCCTACCTTTTGACGTGCCTCATGTGGGAACAAAACATTTATATGGGATGATCTTTGGGTTAGACATCAGAGGCCAATATCATATGAAATTGACCGTAGATTGCACATAGGTGGGGACAACAAATGCTAGGTTTGTAATAACTCATTCTTCACCTAAGCAGGTCTGTGTCAAATTGGCCACAAGATGTCAAATTTTGTTTGTCTTATACAGTTGTCTAAAAAGGAGTACATGCGATTGTTATTTTAAGTTGACATATTGTGGGTGTGGTCACAAATATAGGGCGGTATCTTTTTACTGTTGAGTCATTTAAGGATCCAGTGAAAATGCTTTGTAGTAAATGCGTCTCATAAAAGGATCAATTTCATGTGGTTGTCATTTCATAATGATAATTACTTTCATATTTATAAAGTGACTGCTGTTGGATAATCATGTAACAAGTTTATCGCTAGGATTAAGAGCTGTTGAAAGGAATGAACATTAATTGGCCACTGCAGACAGGTGGCCACTGTAGACAGGTTTCAATGCCTTTATTCATTTCACAAGGACTGTTATACTGTCCACATTGGACAGTCCTGTGGCCGTGTTGGATAGGTGGTCACTTGAAAACAATCACTGAAAACATAAGATTTCCTTGTACTGTTTTATAATACACTGTATTCTGTTTACTCATGTGTTATTCATTGGTGATTTCATGTACAGTATCCAATAGTTCAAACTATTACTATGAAGTCACCATCATTTGCTATATGTTGGTGTATATGTCGGAATATTTTCAAAGAACTGGTCAGTCGAAACATTTACTAAGAGTGCTATTAAAGACGCCCCCAACCTAAACTAGTACTTTCAACTTGTTTTCAACATTTACAATGCTGTCTCTATTCGCACCGTGCATGAGCTGTTGAGGGCACATGTTGTTAGACCACTGTGGGCGAATTAAGGGCAGCGATAGTGCCTCGCGTTTGGCGTATTTTGCAGTTGATGTGCGTACGCGCGGTATATTTACAGCGATCATTGGCTGACAGAAGTACACGCGCACTTAGTACCATAACATACGCACATAAAGTGTACGCACAATGCTCACATGACGCAAAAGTAGCTATCATCAAGACACTGGGTGCAAATTCACCGCAGGTTTTTCAATCCCTGTTTGAAAATGTACTTGACTAGACTTGTTTAATGCCTTCCCCTTCACACTTGTACTTTGAAAATGATGATATGAAACGGCCCCTAAGCAGACTGGTTTACTGCTTGAATTTTCTTTCAGATTACATGTTTTGTTTTTATTTGTTCAACCTGTTGTCCTTTTCCCTATACATGTACACCAACACATAGCAAAACATTTGTAAATTATATTATTTTTAAATGTGCAACTCTTTGTTCTTGAAATAAACCTTTGAAATGGATCTTTGTAATGAGAAACATGAAACTTTAACAAAGTAAACAGTTTTTAGTTTTTTAAGGGCTGATGTTAGTATCTTAAAATTCTTTGGAATGTGATTTTTCTGAAGCTTAAAATGGTCCCAAGTTTTGATTACTGATTTTTATTTCTTACAGTTGCTTAGCATAAAATTGTATGAATGTATTTTCAAACAAACAAACAAACAAACAAACAAACAAACAAAACAACAACAACAACAACAACAACAACAATAACAACAATAATAACAACAACAAAATGATGTAATTTACAGATGTCTGAAATTGCGTTAAAAACAGGGCAGTGTGGAATTAACAGTAATGCAATTATTGTAAGGGACTTGGGACAAGGCACACAGAAATCTTGAAAGGTCAAAGAAATGTAATGATTAGGTATGGAATAACCATGACAAATGTTTCCATCCATAGAAAACGTTTACAAAAGGTTGTTTAATTCCTGGAAAAGTAATAAATGCTGATTTCAATGCTTGGAAAACAAAATGTCATAACAAAATGTTCATATGTCAATACAAAAAGTACTGACATTTTGAAATAACTAAATTGTCACAACAAAACACGAACATTTTAACATGTTAACTATGAGTTATCATATTTAGTCTGAAGAAGTCATGGAATTTTCGCCCAGAAATATTTGGAATCCAATCTTGTAGTATGACATCAAAGCTATCTACAGCGGGGAATAATTGTAGATATTTTGGTTATTTTAACAATCACAACAAGATCTGAAATGGCTGTTTCTTAAAGGAGTACACATATTCCCTGCTTTAGATATCACTGACACAAGACGTAACAGAGGTTTCTTGAAAGAGTATCTGACACACTACAGCAATGAATTTACTGCCAATTTCGTAGAGTTACTGAACAGGAAATGGTGCTTACCGAATACATTCTGTAAGTAACATGAAACTGGCTACCAGCCAAATGGAATATGCATCCTGTTCCACTTTGGCTGGTTACCATGAAATCAAACTTAGCAATTATTTCTACTAAGCAGCTATTTCAACCATCAACTGTATGAAATTGGCTTTGGTTGTCTTGTTTTTAAGGAGATCTTTATTTTATGCAGAGTTGTTTATGATTTCCTTGAGAATGAGGGATGTGTTGATGTGATAAGATAGAAGTTAAAGTGGGTCACACCAGTCATGATTTGATGGTACAGTGTAATACTTCTATAGACCTTTTTTCACACTGCGGCCATCTTGGTCAGATTCCCTGCATACATAATGACATACAGTTCTAATTCTGATTTAATCAAATGGTGCCAGACTATTTTCCTTCCAGCCTCGGTTTGGTTACATTGATTTGAATGGAAGAAAAACAAGATGGCTGCACTATGCTAAATTCTATAACAAACATCATGGGGTCCACACAAAATGTTTACTACAGTCTGCAGACTAGAGGTGTCTGATGTCTAAAGGTCTATAACAAACATCATGGGGTCCACACAAAATGTTTACTACAGTCTGCAGACTAGAGGTGTCTGATGTCTAAAGGTCTATAACAAACATCATGGGGTCCACACAAAATGTTTACTACAGTCTGCAGACTAGAGGTGTCTGATGTCTAAAGGTCTATAACAAACATCATGAGGTCCACACAAAATGTTTACTACAGTCTGCAGACTAGAGGTGTCTGATGTCTAAAGGTCTATAACAAACATCATGAGGTCCACACAAAATGTTTACTACAGTCTGCAGACTAGAGGTGTCTGATGTCTAAAGGTCTATAACAAACATCATGAGGTCCACACAAAATGTTTACTACAGTCTGCATTGTTCATGTAAGAGCGAAGGTAAAACAAAAAAATACATTGTACTTATATTTACAGCATCATGGTTATTGACACGCACTTTACTCAGTACAATAAGTACTCATTCAGTGTACTTGACTATAATGTCTGGAGAGTCTGCAGAATTCTAGTATTGTGTAGCAGTGGTTATGACTGGTGTAGCCCTGTAGTAGTAGGACTCATTTGACATAAGGATGGCATGCCTAAAAGTACAAAAATACTCTGAAATATTACTGCCTTGATCATACAAATATATGTAGACGTACTCGAGTACATAAAGACATATGAAGATGTGACAGCTGTGATGAAATATCAAGAGTTGTGAATCAAAGACATTCTATGTCTCAACACTTGAGTTATCATTCCTAAAATAACCACACATTATTCTGTTATGGTAATCTCCAAGAACAAAATGTAAGGAACATTTGATGGTGTTTTTAAAACTTTAGGCGTGCCATCCTTAAAGTCAGGATTTTGTTATTATATTAAATACTGAAGCAGTATGCTTAAGTCACCTTATTTTTCTTATTGGAAGAAATTTTCAGGTACTTTTTATTATTTAAAAAAATGTTATTAAAATAATTTCCGGTCGGGGGGGGGCTGGAAGGGGGTGGGAGGAAGGGGGTGGGAGGAAGGGGTTGGAGAGGAAGGGGTTGGAGAGGGTTGCGTCTAATTTGGTTCAAAGCTGTTTGGTTATAACTTGTTTTTCATGGAAGGGTTGTATTTGGTGAGAAATGGTTTGGAAAAAAGAATTGAATGAAAAGAGCCCAAGAAATATGAGATAAATGAAAACATAGCAATAACCAAATAACCATTCCAAGCACAGTAATTTGTGGAGGCCAATTTCACAGCGCTACTTACTGGTAAGTAGATATTTTATGCAAACAAAAGCAGAAATCATCTACTAGATATAAGCATATTTCATCAGTTAACAGGAAATGTAGGCACTGTGTGTGTGCACCTTCATACCTTCACTGTGTACGTGTATTGGATCACTCACTTGCTAGCAACAATCATCAGGCAAAGTTAGTGTCTTTTTTCTGTACTTTACAGTCAGTAGTGCTATGAAATTACAAATGTAAAAACATCGAGTAAGCAAAATATTAGCTGCTTATTACCATACAGTTAAACCTCTTATAGTGGACACATGGTAAACATGCCACCTGCTCAGTGTGGCCAGTCTATGGTATCCTCAAATGCCAAATCCTATGAAAACCTGCCCATGAGGCAACATGTTCTTAGCCTGGCCACTGTACACAGGTTGAATTATAAAACAAATAAGGTTATAAGGCATTGATTGGGACTTAAATTTCACATATTTCATTGCTATTATATGATGTGGTGTTACAACATTGTTGATTATGGAAGTCAAAGGTCAGGTATCAGGCGCGGATCCAGGAATTTTGTAGACGGGGGGCACACCCAACACGGACAAATGCGAGCGCGAAGCGCGAAGCCCTTACGGCGTGGGGTCCGGGGCCCGCTTAAGGGCCCAGAAAATGTTTGGATTCTGGATGCTCTGTGGTGCAATCTGAGGCGATTCCTGGCCAGTTTCACCTGACTTTTTTTGCAATATATATATATATATATATATATAATTATTTTAGCCATTATTTTTAGCCATTATTTTAGCGATGTCATGACTACAACAATATAAGTTTCTCCCTCCCCGATTTTTGGCATTTAATTTGCAGTTTTTGACTTCAGTTTTAATTTATCCGGAATTTGTCTTGGTTTTAATTCAGTCCAGTTGAAATTTTCAAGAAAAGGGCTTGATTTCATACTATTCCTTGCCCTGTGTTAAAACCATCGGCAGATCAGCTGCAAGACTCATCTCACTTCGCAGGCCTATGCGTACTGGCGTAGAATCCGACAGTAAATTGACATCGGCGATTGTAATTTCCACACGGTACCCCGACCCTTCTTCAAACGAAATGGAACAATTTATAGACGTGGAGGAATCGGGTCAAGAAACCAGACTAGATTGCTTTGCACCCGATCACAGACTACCGATTGCAAACGAAATGTAGACTAACTGATTTTGGGAAGTATTTGAAAAAAAGTCACTATAATCATCATTGGAAATTGATACAAAACATCCACTTTTCTCAATAATGACAGTACACCAAACTGAAGGCGCTGTTCACCTTGGATGGTGGCTTTATTTTTTACTCTGCACCCTTAATTTTTAATCCTTTTTTATCAACCTTTTATGAGACACATCCTTGGATATTTGTATCACCAAAGCTTCTGTGGAAAATCAAATATACTAGCCACAAAAAGAAACTGTGCATGATACAAATGTCATGATATTTTGAAAATGAGGTTGAAAATGTCCACTTCAATGTTTTTGTTGGTCTGACAGGTATGCCAATATTCTCACTTGGCTTTCTCTCATTGGCTTTACCGTTTATGCCTTTTCTTTGAGCTCAAAGTTTAAGCAGCAAAATGGAATGTCACAAAGATTAATAACGAGTGTGTCCTCCATTTGCGTTGATCACTGCAGTGCATCGGCGCCTCATTGATGAAATCAGGTTGCTGTGGAACCTTTGTGGAATGTCATTCCACACCCTGAGGAGATCCTGAGGACGCTCCATTTCATCCCAAACATGCTCTATTGGTGACAAATCAGGTGAAATTGCTGGCCAAGGCAGGATATCAACGTCGTTTTCATGAAGAAAGTCCTGGACAATGCGAGCTGTATGCGGTCGGGCGTTGTCTTGCTGGAAAATGACGCCCCGGGCCATGACGTCGAAGGAACGGTACTGCAACAGGCGCTAAGATTTCATCTCGGTAGCGTTGTCCAGTGAGGTTGCGTTCAATGGTGATCAGATCTGTATGGTTACGTACAGTAATACCGGCCATGACGGAACCACCACCATAACGGTCCCTTTCCACCACACAGCATTGTGCATAGCGTTCACCTTGACGGCGATACACACGTACACGTCCATCTGAGTGTGAAACGTTGAATCTTGATTCATCTGTGAACATGACATCATTCCACCATCGTAATGGGTGCCGCATATGACGTCTACACCACTCCAACCTTGCCATACGGTGACGTTGCGTCAAAATTTGCCTAATGGCTGGTCTTCTCGGACGTAACACTACTTGACGCAGTCGATTCCGGACAGTGTTTGGGTGGACTCGCCTGAGGTCTGGTATCGATCGGGCTGTTTCTACAGCAGTTTGCCGTCGATTCCGCATGTGTGTCATCTCTATCCATCTGTCTTGACGCGGCGTTGTGACGCGTGGGCGTCCAGAACGGGGGCGGTCACTGATGTCATTGTGCTGTCTGTGGCGTCTGAGGAGAGCAGATAATGGTGTTTCGATGACAATGAAATCTTCTTGTGACGTCTTCCTGGCTCATACCAGCCTCCAACATTCCAACAGCCCGATGGCGTTCAGCAAGACTCAATCTTGGCATGGTACCCGTTGTGCACCGCCTGCTTGAAGTTGTGCCCAGTGTGTTTTTCCAGGAGAGTGTACCATTTGCTCTCCAAATGTAGGCCTTATGTACTCTTGCCTATTACGTAACTCCATACAGGACCCATTCCTTTGTTTTCAAACAATGGGATAGCCTAACTTTGCATTATGAAAATTTCCAATGAAAATCCTGTTATGGGATAGTCTACATGGTCCTTCATCATGTCAATCTACATTGACTAATATCAGTCCATTGATTTAAATTTTATTAACTTTTTTCCTATGCACAGTTTCTTTTTGTGGCTAGTATATAATATAAAAGAAACTGCAATCAATTAATTGCCATAATGAGGCTGTGTTAAAATTTATGAAGTCATCTCCATTAACTAAATTCGTGGAGGAAAATTGTCTTCATGAATGGGTTGACTAAAATAAATCAATCAGTTCCTCAGAAGATTGCTAAGGGCTAACCGAGACTGGCCTGCAAGTCCATCGAAGAGAAATTATACTTCACACTGGTTAGACCACATCTTTGATATGGGAGCACTGCTTGGAAACCCCATATCACCAAAATATTTCTTCGCTTGAAAGAGTCCAGAGACGAGCTGGCGTTCAGAGCGGCAAGACCTGCCAGTCGAACTTACGGCAGAAGTCAGTTGCTTTAAACGTCGACTTTCTGTCTAATTCAAATAATGTAATTTTTGGGGTCATTATTTGAATTAGACACGGCAAAAGTTCGACGTTTGAAGCAGGCCTTATAAACAAAACTTACTAACTAGTAACTAACGGAGAGATGATACGACCATAATTTTGTTGAGATGCATCACAGCCTTGCATTCAAGCCCATTATCACTGCAAAGGAATTTTGGCAAGGAGCCCAGATAATTAAGCTGCTCAAACGAAGTATACTACGTGATGTACTTTGGTCAAAGAACGTTCGTGGTTTTTGGGTACAAATACAACTTTATCATGATGAGACGATTTTCTCTTTTAAAAGCCAAGGTCTATTTGTTTGTGGCACCAATTTCAACGATCAAAAAAATAATACATGGTTTCATTACTGGACATGATGGCACTGGATATTTTATTAATTGAAAATAATGTGTGCGTTTAGGCCACTCAAAAAGGATTTTGGCAAAACTAGCAAATCATTCAGTCAAGTGATCAATTGTTTCCTGCTGGCTGTGGCCATTTAACCGGTAATAAACTTCCCCAAGAGGATTAGATGTTGAGATGGAGAGAGTTGAAATCCCCAAGCTCCGGTAAATACTTCGGTTTTCTCTCAAAAGAGGGTTTCAGTTCCATGGCATGATTGATAACCTTTTTTTCTTGTTGCATTTTTTCAGTATTTATTTTATGCCAAAAGTAGACAAAGTAGATGTTTAATATTGTCGCCGGTATTTTTTAGGCTACTCCTCCTTTTCTCTGACCTTCCCCTCTTTTTTTTCTTTTTTTCCTTTTTTCCCTTTTTTTATTACTCAATTTACCCGGGGGGAACGTGCCCCCGCGGCCCCCCCCCCCCCTGGATCCGCGCCTGGGTATATAGAAACATGCTACCCTGTAATCACATTAACAGTCTCAGGGGTCATTGGCAACCGTACTACCCTGATTGGGAGATACTTGTACCCTGATTAGGACCCTATTCTCCCAATCAGGATAGTACTGCACCTCAATCAGGAAGCCTTTGACTAATGTTCATATGGTCATCGGTAACCATACTACCCTGATTAGGACCCTATTCTCCCAATGAAGATATTACTCGACCCCACCAGGATAGCCCACCATGGTAAGGCTTGGCAGCCCTATTTTAGCAGGCGTAGCTGTCATCCAAGGGTTTCTCAATTGGTCCCTTATTGTATCCTGATTGGGAAAACATTGTATAGGGTTTCAATTGGAATAAGTATATATCTCAATCAGGGTAGTATATATCTCAATCAGGATAGTATAGTTGACATCAACCTTGTTAGCCCTGTTATAGTACCATCATGTCGAGTCCTAAAAAATGATTAAATATTTGTAAGAGTCTTGGAAATAGGTGACGCCGTATGTCAAAACCAGGCACAATTGGGCAAGAGGGCAATTTTGAGTTACTGAAATATTAGTAAAATATAGACCTTGCACTTTACAATGCCGCTTTCTTTTTTCAAATTGGATATTCCATAGCTAAGTTATTAAGATTTGAAATCGGACTGTCCGAAACATCGAAACTGAGATAATAGCCCTTTAAAGTTTGAGAAATAGCCCTTTAAGGTTTGAGTTTAAACAAAACAAGTAGGTCAACAATGTTACCTTAGCAACGGGCAAGCAGGAGCAAAGAAACTGGTCTATAGTTGATTTTCAAACTGTTTTCAGTTATGAAATTGCATTATTTACCAAAGAAAGTAAGATTTTATTTTGTAAAATTATAATGCCTCTCTAAAAGTATTTAAAATATAATTTGTTGATGAAATTTCAGTTAGAAACTTTTACAGAACATTTTAAACATTTGTAGCATCATAAATTTCCAAAAATCTCAAAATCGCAAAAAATCACCCCCAAGGCATTTTGCAGCTGTTCCTCCGTTCGTAGCTCTGCCCATTTCCGCCTGGTTTTGACATACCGCGTCACATATTACACTGATATCACACTGTTATGACTGCATTATTTGTCTGGTGTTGGTCTACCCTGTAAATCTAGTCTACTAAAGAGGAACTACAGAATGTTTCCCTTTTTAAATACAAGGTTATTATGGAAAGGTATTTGCTTATGTTATTAACATTGGATGATTTCTTGATGGGTATTGATAACATGGATTGTTGGTTGACTCTTGTCATGGTAAATGAACAATGATTGACAATGTTGAACCAATAAAAGTCACAAGGGATATGATACTGTGTCTATTGCTTTCATTGTAGCCTTGTGTGTCCAGCTCGACACATTTTGTTCTAAGATGGCAATTGGACATTCATAATAGCACAGGTCGTCAATGACATCACAAACACTGCAGAAATTGGTTTCAGACGAACGTATTTTTAGCAAATTAGACTAATAGCAATCAAAGCTAGCAAAAAGGATTAATATTCACATATCAAAACATTTCATTTTGAACAGGTATGAAAAGTTCCATTGCCATCCTAAGAAAAGACGGTTGCGGCTACAATTTAGCACACGCTAAATTCAGTGACTATAATGGAGACCAATGGCTAAGTGCAAGCTATAACGCGCGCTAGGCGTTGCGTGACGATCCCGATTTTGAGTTTCCCAACCAGTGGCCCTTGAGCGCATGCGTGAATGAATTAGCATGTTTCATGGGAAGGGCCTATTGTAAACGATTGCCAATCACGTGCGTGTAATAATCACTATGATTGGATGTAGTGTATGAATGTCAATTGGTCAATTTGTGATAAACCCCTCCCCCTCTTTGCCGATTGCCAATCACATGTGATTTTATGTAATGACTGATCGCATGTCGTGTATGAATGTCAATTGGTCAGTTTGACCCCTCCCCCTCTTGCTGATTGTCAATCACATGTGATGTGTAATAATCACTCTGATTGGATATTTTGTATGAATGTCGATTGAGCAATTTGTGGTAACCATCCTCGAACAGGGGCAGATAGCCAGGGTGGCTAAGGGTTGGAAGACAAACTTCAAACACTTTTACATCCCTCTCCATTGATACCACAAATGATGGCCGTGGCTCGGGTGCGTTAAAAGGAACAGAAAAGGAATACACAATAATTGTTACACTCCCACCCTCTCCATTGACACACCCTCTATCGACACCCCCTCCGTCGACACCCTTCTCCATTGACACCCCCTCCATTGACACCCTTCTCCATTGACACCCTTCTCTATTGACACCCCTCCATTGACACCCCCTCCATTGACACCCCCTCTATCGACACCCCCTCCGTCGACACCCTTGACACCCCTCCAATGACACACGCAATCGCAAATGCTCCTGTAATGATGGTACCTGCAACTCTTTGTTGAAATGATCGAAACGTCAAGTTGTAACCTCCGGTCCTTTCCAGGACCGTTATAAGTCAATTGAGAGTTCCACATGGTGTCACTACCCTAAACAGTTCAGACTGAAGATAAGAAATGTCAATTGATTTAATTTTCCCATACACCGACGTGTGTATAGCTCTGTATACTCAGTCCTTTCCGAGTGTCTGAAAAAACTACACAGGCGACTCGGGTGGGATTCGAACCCACGACCTCCTGCTTCGTGGGTTCGAATCCCGCCCGAGTCGCCTGTGTAGTTTTTTCACAGACACTCGGAAAACACTGAGTATACAGTGCTATACACACACGTCGGTGTAGGGCAAAATTAAATCAATTGTTTATCTCCCGACGCAAGAATTTCACCAACCTATAAGAAATGTCGATATGGATATCGACTTAAGCTGTTTTCAAGTTAGAAAATGCGTATTTCATAGGCCCTTAAGTCTAGAGAGGATTGTGTACTTGTTTGAGACGAGATTGTAGTATAAATAAAGGAAATCACATTCACATATATTTCGAATTAAAGAGACATTAAGTCTTTGAATGGTTGATAATGTAATAACTAAGTACGAGATTAAGGCATACAACTCTAAAGCCCCCGTGCCACTCGTTGCATACTTCCCCCCCCCCCCCCCCAAAAATATATAAAAAAACCTTCTTATTAGCGCTAGCGATCGACGCCAGTACTTTGGGGGAGTAATTAGTCTTGCACCAGTGTTCTAGCCATGATGAAATTATAGGGTAGGGGCATTTGTATGAGACGAATCTGCGAGCGCGTAGCGCGAAGCCACTACGGTGTGGGGTCCGGGGCCCGTTTAAGGGCCCGGGAAATTTTTAGGTTATACATGCTCTCTGGTGCAATCTGAGGCTATTTAGGGGCATATGTTTATTTATTTATTGACTAAATCCAACAGCGACAGAATCGCCAATTACAGGATGGCTGATAAAAATATAAATTTAGATGAAACAAAGAACTTCACATATATAAATAAGTTACATAATCCATCAAAATAAATAACAATTAAAGACTACAAAATAAAATATTGAGTACAGATTGACAGGAAACAGAGCGAAATATATAGCTTGTATATATATTGTATATAATTTATATTGAGCATCAAAATACATCTTTGGAAGGACACTCATTAAAATCCTCCATGGAAAAATGCAAAATATTTTGAACACAGGTAAACTTCAGTAATCTTGTTTATTGACATGTGCTTAGTAAAGATTACTGAAGTTTACCTGTGTTCAAATATTTTTCATTTTTCCGTGGAGGACTTTGATAAGTTTCTTTAGATGCTCAGTACAACACAAATCATATTTTTAGACATAAAATATTTCTTGCTTTTCAATTGGTAGGTTTTAACATGTTTACAAGCGCACATGTTTCATCTCATATAATTCTGTCACATTTTTCTCAACTAATATCAAACCCATTTTTTAATTTAAAATGGAGTAGGGCCTACAGGACAAATGTTATTATTGTTGAAATTATTGTTTTATTCACTTTACATTGGATTGTTGTTAGTAATATACTTAATTGTACTGTTAATCATGTGAGTAAAGTTAATCGTTTTTATCAATTGTTTTTATTTTTTATTGTTTTTACTAGTAAGCCATTAATTAGTCTAATTGCTTTCCCTTTTTATAGCGTAAATTGAATCTTGTAGTTATCCATACCAGTAGGAGTTTACAATGGACCGGAACTGACAGGTTGACATTTCGTAATAGTTCGCAGATGTTGTCTTCTTATTTTCAGCTAGCACAACATATTCATCTCTTAACCCTGTGATGTGGTGAATTGTCCATTGGACGTAATCATCTCGTCCTGTTTATTTTAACATTGAATCCCGCAACACCTGCCTCATTGCTACGATGTTATAATACGTTATAGCAACAATTTACCCATTTTCAATTAAAGAAAAAGAAATAGCAACTAACAGCGAAGTAATTAATCAAATTAATATAAAACTTTGAAATTTTCTTCTTAAATTTTTCGAAATTTCATTAATCACTGCCTACGTACACAAATGCATATAACTTATGAAGAAGATAGAACGAGAGGTATGATCTTACCACTGGATTTATCCTTTTCAAAACTTATATGCGTCATACGCGCGCGTATTGAAAGTACGCACACTTGTTTTCAACTTGTGACTCCAAGGCAATAATAATTCAATGTGTTATTACAAAGACTGAACTGTTTTCCATGATTTCAAAAGGATTGTATCGCTGACATGGTAGCCATTGGTGTATTTCTATTATTTTACAAAACATACATCACGTCCAAGTATAACACTTAACGATTTCTTCTAGAATTCTATAAAGAAAAAGTGGGCAGTACATTTGTGTACGTAGACAGAATAACAACGAGAAAATAAACAAATTAAAAATCCTACATAGTTCAATTGGGAATGTCAGTCTGGGCATCTAGGGGTTCCGGGGATCGGGAGAGGTCCAGAGTCGTGTAGGGGTACTAGGTTAGCTAGGGGTCCTACTTATACCATCCCTCTCGTCGTCTCTAGAAATCACCACCACTTTTAAACCTTACCCCCTCATCAGACACTACATAAAAGCACAAATGCATTTGCTTATGGCTTCATGAAAACTAATACTAAGTATCATTGGCAGATCGGGTGAACCAGGGGGAAGATTAGCGGATAAAGGAGGCAGGCAAAGAGGACAAGTGTCCATTCATCACCTTGCAATAAATTTACCCTATACTTTATGTGGACCTATAAAAGGTGTCTGTACTGTTTGGACTGTTAAAGATAATATTAGTCTGTCATCAAAAACAAATTTATTGATTTCATATCTCTCGTTGGCAAATGATTTATATAATATTCGGTAGTTTTATTGTCATTTTGTTTGAGCTAATAACCGTTACAAGCACAGCAATTAATAACCGAACAAAAAACGATTAAAACTCAATAGTCTGTTCTCAGTAAGAGCTGAAACCTCTCATTATAACACGAGTCAACAGCGGGCGCAAAAACGTAATGAAACACTAAATTGGCCTGTCATCAAAAAGATATCAAATATATTGATTTCATATTTCTCGTTGACAAATGATTTATATTATATTTAGTAAGTTTATTGTCATTTTGTTTCAGATAATAACCGTTACAAGCACAGCAATACCGAACAAAAACCGCTTAAAATTCAATAGTCTGTTCTCAGTAAGAGTTGAAACCTCTCACATATTATTTACAAGCCGACTCTGCGAATGGAAACACTTAATGAGCCATTTCAAATCCAAAGACCCTTGACTTTTAATTTAGTAATTGAATGTTATTGAAATTCAAATTCAACACGCGATTGTAAGTGCGTCTCAAACCATTGACGGATCGAGAAGGGGCGGGGTCAAGGGGGGCAATTTATAATCATCATAATATGTAATTTAACGACTTTTTAAAATGCGTGATGAGTGTCTATTTTCAAGAGTTTGAATTGGGGCAACTGGGGGCACAGACCTCGGCTGGTGGGGGGGGGGGGGGTAGGCACGTGCCCCACGTGCCCCCGGTACGCCACTGAGTTTAGATGTCAATGTAATGCGATAAACTCAAAGAAAACTGACCCTAAATCTTAGCTTTATGTTCCAAAACACAAACCAAAAACAAATATTTCCTAAGAGAGGTGAAACTTTGGCTTCCTAAAGACGTATTTTCTGCGGTAATTCTTATTTTGTTGGTGCATTGTATTGACATAAAACATGTACAACGGTTGTTTTATGTTGCTGTTTAGCTTTACTTATTGTAATGCGTGTAAATAACATAGGATCTTTTGAGGCTTGGTCTGGTAGCAATCATCAAACAGTCGTAACAGTGTTTTATTGGATGAGGCTTAGCATTTAATTTTTTTACAGAAAAAAATTGCTTAAAAATGAGTACTAAGCTACCGTTTCACCAAGTCTATCATATTTGTTTGGAATTTTCATATATTTTCGTAACAAGAAAACATATGAATTAGTCCCTCCAGATGGTACCGAAAAATTAGCTGGCTCATGGACAAATATCCACACATCGTGGATATTTAAAGGGACAATATCGTCACGATCTGAACAGAATTTCAACAGGGCTTGGAATCAATGTCCTAGTTTAAGATGAACACTCCGATTCCATGCCATGTTGATCGTGACGACATTGTCCCTTTAACTTAAAAAACCACCGTAAAAAATAAATAACATAATAGATAAATAAATTTGATACAAGTTAAATTCTTTTAAACTAATTATAATTAAAATTAAAATTTACAAATGAAACAAATTCTCACAAGTCCTCTACTCCAGCATCCCCCAGAAATATTTGTTCCCCATTGATCCGCCCGTTGATCGATTTTTGTCCCTCAAGATACACAGTGTCCTCGCTAAAGAAGGGCCCTCTACCCTCTTTGACCCCCCCCCCACCCCCATTCCCCTATTATGCTCTAGCCAGGTATTGCCACCTGCCTCTCTTAGGCCAAAACAAGTCTCTGGTTTCTGGTCTCCGCTCGCGTCGCCTCAGACCCGCGTCGACATTTTTATAGTTATCTTTTTTTACCGCTATGAAACGATGTCCAATTGCAGCCGCACTGTGAATTTTGCCGCACTGTGTTTTAAACGACTTTTTCACATACAGGGTTATGAACATTTGCCCAATTTCTGAGCATTTAGCTCAAATACTTTATGTACGGGAAATGTGATCTGGTTCCAATAACCGCGTATATACATGTACCGGGTATTTCGCTGGTTTTGAAGCCGACCTACGACCACAAACCGGATACCTTTTTTATGGCCTTATACTACGATCACGATCATAATAATATACGTGCAAATCAAGATTCACTATCGCTTCGTGCATATCGTAGCCCTCTAGCTGTCAAGATGCCTCTATGATAACACAAATTACAAAACCAAACCAAACCAAACCAAACCAAACCAAACCAAACCAAACCAAACCAAATCAATCCAAATCAAACCAAACCAATCCAAACCAAACCAAACCAATCCAAATCAAACCAAACCAATCCAAACCAAACCAAACCAAACCAAACCAAGGGGGAAGATTAGCGGATAAAGGAGGCAGGCAAAGAGGACAAGTGTCCATTCATCACCTTGCAATAAATTTACCCTATACTTTATATACGTGGACCTCTTTTAGGCAGTTTCACCCCTTTTTGCTGTACGATGTCTCATTTTCATTTCAGCTACGCTGGATCCATCCCTGATTATAAAAGGTGTCTGTACTGTTTAGACTGTTAAAGATAATATTAGTCTGTCATCAAATTTTTTTTTATTGATTTCATATCTCTCGTTGACAAATGATTTATATTTTGTTTGAGCCAATAACCGTTACAAGCACAGCAATTAATATTACCGAACAAAAAACGCTTAAAATTCAATAGTCTGTTCTCAGTAAGAGCTGAAACCTCTCATTATAATACGAGCCAACAGCGGGCGGAAAAACATAATGAAACACGAAATTGTCCTGTCATCAAAATGACAATTATATTATTAAAGGGACAATATCGTCAGAATCAAACAGGGCATGGAATCGGAGTACATGCTAGTTTAGATTAACTCATCAGTGACTGAAAATAATACACCACATAATAAAGTCATATTATCATTGCTGCTGCATAAATGAGCCAGTAATTTTCAGTCACTTTTTTCATCTTAAACCAGATCACTGATTCAATGCCCTGTTGAAAGTCTGCTCTGATCGTGACGATACTGTCCCTTTAACAAAGAATGTTATTCATATTATAAATACTTCCTCAGTAATTGAGTCTTTAGTTTATGTTTCAATTAATAAGATGTTAAGACGTCTGCAATAGTCAGCATGAGGTCGTGGGTTCGATTCCCACCCGAGTCGCTTATGTATTTGTTTACAGACACTTGGAAAGCAATGAGTATGCAGTGCTATACACACGTCGGTGTAGGGCAAAATTAAATCAATGTTAATATAATTATTGTCCAGTAAGATTTCTATAAATTTTTTTGTATTATGACACGGTTGAAACTCTTTTTGCCGAAAACAGTTCTTCTAACACCTGATTTGAATTATGCAATTCTTACTTGGGGTAAACCCACTGCATTTTGTTAGGGTTTCTACAGAAACGAGCAGTTCGCATTGTAAACAAGGTTGGGTTCCGTGATCTTTTATTTTGAAAATCCTTTATTTGAGAATCTCAAACTTTTAAAACATCTATTATCTTAATTTTGGGAAATTTAGGTTGAAATATAACTTACTGCTTGCTAGTTTTCAATATTGGTTTACATTAATTGCTTCTGTTCACTCCTATGAGACTCGTAGTTCATCAAATGGTAATTTTATGTTAATTTTAGTAGGACAACTCACTCATAAAATAGCCTATTACAGAGTCGTGTTTTGTACAGACTTAAGACAAGCTGTTTCCCCGACATCTTTTGGCCAAAAACTTAAAAGTAGTATTTTAGAATCTTATATGTAGATAACCTGATTTTACATCCAGTCTAAAGCTACATCCAGTCTTACTCCTGTTTTTGCTTGACTTGTCTTTGTCTTGTATATATCTCCTGTTAATTGTGTTTTGTTTGTGTTTGGGAAGAGTACAAAAGCTTTGCTTCCTCATTTTCCTTACATGTTAACATTATTTAATGTGTTTTGTTTAGTTGTTTATTTTGTTTATTTTGTGTTAATTAATTTACAGCTTATAGTTTGTTGCATCTGTCTTAATATATTAATTGGAACAAATAATGAAAATTTATTTCTTAATGATGTTGGGATGAAATAAATGTTTCTAAATAATCATTTTTTGCTGATGATCTGGTACTGATGGTTACATATCGTTTCAAATTGAACACCGGTGTTTTCTCAGACTGCCAGCGCGGCATCCGTCAGTCTGGGCACCGAGGAACCCCGGAGACCTCGCTCGGCTTCGCCGAAGCCGTTTACGTACACTGGCTACAGTCTGTAAAACTCCCCCCTGTGGAAAATGTATTAAATTTGTTGATTTTGATATCCCTCTTTATAATTTTGTTTTTGCATTAATAAATTTAATGTTAATTAATTTCTTGTTGAAATAAACGTTGATCTCATGTCATTAGAAAGACGCTTTTCTGCAAATTTATTTCTTGATCTGGTGCTGATGGCTAGCATACATATAGTTAACAAAAATGTTCTTTATTTCAAATTGAACACCAGCGTTTTCTCACCATGCCAGCGCGGCAAGAGCCAGTCCGGACACAGGGCCGGGAATACTGGAGGTCTCGCTCGAATATACTCATGTGTATGCACGTGTATTTGTATAATTATAAAGGTGTTTATTTTTCTTTTATTGTAGACAAGGTAACACATAAAACTAGACAAGTTTTTCTTTTTGAACAGACCTCAGAGCTGTTCTGAGTTTTCTTGACAGCATTTTTTTTAGAGGTATGAATGTAAATGACATGTTCATTAACACATCAAAAACGTGAAACGTAAGGCTTTTAAGTAAAATGTTATAAATATGTAATTTGGCACCTTATGACGTAATAATTATGTAACTTCTGAATTAGCCCTACAAATATTCGTATTTCATACTTCTTAAGTCTCGTCGCGATCGGACGTTGTTAGTATTGATAAATAATGCATGCCGTATTGATGATGTAATGATGACGCGTGTAAACGAAATATGTCAGTTTCAGAAGTGAGTCTATTCTGAACAATACAGACGAAGTTTACAAGTCAGCTTTAATTAAGTCTAATCTGAATGTTATATATGAACAAAACAAACCAGACTTGAACCAAGACTATTTTTAATAGAATAATTATGTTGATAGCATTAATGCCTTGCACTTCCACCAGTGGCATTGCAGAGAGTAGGATATTGACGCTTGTGCCAAGACTACTCTTTGATATTTGATATTGCCTGTATGTACAATACGGACACCAACATAACATGTACAGGTATTTATACATACTTATACCTGTACATATTCTGTTTTTCTATTGAAAATTGTGTGAAATTGTATCATAACAAATATCGAATCCTCTTCTAGTGATTCCCAGGTTGCCGCTTCACAGGATTTATTTATTTATTTCTGATCTTTTATCACAGTAACCTGTTCACAAAACATGGCCCTGAAAATTACAATATAATTCAAAAGATTAAATTAAAGTGATCAATATGATCATGAAAATAATTAAGTACATTGGCAGATCGGGGAACTATACAAAGGGGGAAGTTATAACGGATAAAGGAGGCAGGCAAAGACGACAAGTGTCCATTCATCATCTAAATTGGTCTGTCATCAAAAAGAACTGAAACCTCTCTATATATTATTTACAAGCCGACTGCCGAAACACTGAATTGGTCTGTCATCAAAAAAACTTCAAATTTATTGATTTCATATCTCTACGGTTGACAAATGATTATATTCGGTAGTTTTATTGTCATTTTGTGTGAGATAATAAACTCAATAGTCTCTTCTCAGTAAGAGCTGAAACCTCTCATATATTATTTTACAAGCCAGCTGCGGGTGGAAAAACTTAATGAGCCATTTCAAGTTCAGGACTTTGACTTTTAATTCAGTAATTGAATGTTATTGAAATTCAAATTCAACACGCGATTGCAATTGCGTCTTAAACCATTAGCGGATCGAAAGGGGCGGGTCAAGGGGGAATTTTATGTAATTTAACGACTTTGTAAAATGCGTTTCCCACTTTTATGACAGCGTGCCCCTTTCTGCCGTGTGACGAGTGTCTTTGAAAAAATCCAAAGGCGATTGGGGTGGGATTCGAACCCACAACCTCCTGCACTGAAAGCACTGAGCAAAGTGCTTCATACATACGTCAGTGTAAGGGTAAAATCAAATTATCACCCGATGTAAGACTTAATTAATATACACATCTCGCGGTACCTGCTGCTATGGGATTCTAGCCGGCCAATCGCCACCGGACAAGCTCGGTGGTCAAGATGTTAAGACGTCACATACACTCGAAAGCATTGAGAATACAGAGAGTCCATGAGCCAGGGATTGAAAAATAATATGCTGGGACTATCAGGAGGGACTAAATCTGTCATATGTTTTCTGCTTGCAAAACATCTATTAATTACAAAAGGTATGACAGCCCTACTGAAACGGTAGCTTATTGTTAGTTTTCAAACGATTGTCGCTGTTTAATTTGAAAAAGTTTAACCTCGTTCAGTAAACCACTCATACGACTGCTTAATGATGGCTATAACGGAAGTAGCCTAAAACGGTTCCGCTTTTCACTGCAGCAAAATAATTAAGCTAAATGGCTTATATCAAACAGCCGTTGTACATCATGGTGTGTATCATTTCAACAAAAGAACTAACGACCGGAGTAGTCATCAATGAAGCATTGGACATTTTTCTCTTTAAATTCTGTTTGTGAGGTACATATTTCATAGTTTTATAATATAAACTTGTTTTAATGGATTAAATGATGATATTTTAGCGTTTTGAGTCAGAACGCCCTTATTTAGGACCGTCTTTTGTAACCCCTAAATATTGTTTTGAAGTTTTTATGCAAGGGTATTAATTTCACCCAAAATTAAAACAAAAATTTGATTAATTCAAAAGGGAATATAGATTTGGAAGATATCTATATAAATTTTCAAAAATTGATTGGAGAATAAACAATGTGTCCAAAGTATTCTTTTACCTCAGAATGAACATCTGGGTGTGCCACCCGCTCCTTCTTGTATGTACCGCCTGCACCGTCCTGAATTCTCCCTAAGACAACAGATTATGTTTCCTTTTGTTTTGTGATGATTAACCAAATACAAAAAATATATATAATTATATTTCACGTTTTAGGTTATATTTCACGTTTTAAGCATGTGTTAAATATCATTTATTTTTGTGTCAATGACGTCATTGAAAAGGTCCAACTTTCAACATAGAGTGACCCCTTATACAAGTCTGTCATATGTCAGATTCACACGGGGAAAGGGTGAATTTGACGATGTGGAAAAACTGGCCCTAAATCTTACCTTTAAGTTCCAAAACACAAACCCAAAACAAATATTTCCTAAGATATAGGCGATACTTGTGAAACTTTGGAGTTTGCTTCGCAAAGACGTATTTTCTGCGTTAATTCTTATTTCGCTGGTGCATTGTATTGACATAAAACATGTACAACGGTTGTTTTATGTTGCTGTTTATCTTTAATTATTGTACTACGTGTAATAAGATGGGATCTTTTGAGGCTACCTCTGGTAGCAATCCTCAAACAGTCGTAACAGTGTTTTATTGGATAAGGCTTAGCGTTTAAATTTTGCTTTAAAACGAGTACAAAGCTACCGTTTCAGCAAGTCTATCATATTTGTTTGGAATTTTCATATTTTCCCGTAAAAAAACATAAATGAATTAGTCCCTCCAGATGGTACCGAAGTATTACCTGGATAATGGACTAATAATATCCACACATCTTGGATATTTAACTTAATTGCTCGTATCCAATGGAGTTTGGCTTTATAGTCCGATATAAGATGATGGCGGTCAGTCAGCATGCTCCTTGCTGGGCTCTGACAATATGTACTATTTTTGCCATTTGTAGCTTCACATACTGTATGAATTTCATACCAGCTGATGGGGCTTTGACTACTCTTTCTTCTGATGTAAGATATGTACATTCTCAATGTTTCTGGAATGATTCCTGGCCAGTTTTCTTCATGGATTCTCAGTATTTTCAGCCAGAATCTTGCACTGTATCACGTCATTGCTGCATTCTTCATGTTACGCTTGACCAACCCCATTATGGTCATCCCAGCAGTTGGCATCCTGCTTTCACACTCCTTTGTTCTGAGCAAGCATGGTTTATCTTCACAATGCAACCATCATGGTGGAACTGTGTACAAATACACATACATGCATCCTGCCCCTATTCACGTCTTGAACTTCAAATTTTTCAACTCCTTGATGCCTGCTATTGTACAACACAATCAAGCCCATGTTCTGACCAAGCACCCTTTTGTGGCTTCTTCAATTCATCATGGCTGACTATATACAAGTACAAACAAAGACCTCCAAGAAACTGTAAGTTTGGAAATGCCCCAATCAGTTATTATTCCAACTGTGTTGCTTCATTTAACATTGTATTGGATGTCTGTGGTGATATTGAAAGTAATCCTGGTCCATCTACAAAGCTCTTACCATCATCATCGTCATCGTCATCTTCACAGCCTACACAGTGTCGACCAATGGGATTTTCATCCAAGTCTACTATTAGCGCAGTTCTGTTCAACGCAAGAAGTATCGTCAACAAGTTGCTTCTCTTTCAAACGGAACTAGATGTCTACAAGCTTGACTTAGCTTTTATCACGGAATCCTGGCTGGACAACTCGATACATGATGGAGAACTCACTTCTAACTGTAATTATGCTATTTTCAGAAAAGATCGTAACAGGCATGGTGGGGGAGTATTTGTCACTATTGCTAAACATTTATCTCCCGTTCGTAAATATGAGTTTGAACATGTGGACCTAGAATTAATTATGGTTGATATACATACTAAACATGGTAAAGTGTTATTGGGATGTTTGTACAGGCCTCCGAGTGCCACTGTTAAATTTTTTGAGGATTATCAATCTGTTCTTTAAAATATATTGGCATTTTCCCAACAGTACGTTGCCATTGCTATACTTGGTGATTTCAACATAGATTTTAAGGTGTCATCAAATAACTCCCATATACAATCATCCTCAGTACAACGTCTCCATAATATTTCCGATATTCTCAATTTACAGCAATTAGTTACATTCACCACTCGTGATGGAAATTCACCTACCAATTCTGGCTCAGTTATAGATTTGTTATTTACCAACAGACCTGACTTATTTTCAATCGTTACCCAACATTCTGGTCTTGGTAACAGTGATCATAATGGTGTTTATTTTAACTTGTTATACGTTAACCTCTCATGATCAAAAAACTATGAATAGGTCTTTTTACCAATATAATAAAGCTGATATCAATACTTTATGTGACACTCTTCGCATGGTGCCTTGGATACCTGTTTTTCTTCAGACAACATTGATGTGGTATGGGATTATTTTAAAGACCTATTGTTTGCTGCTGTGAAAGATATTGTTCCTATTGCCAAATGTAAAGGTAGAAAGAAACATCCTTGGATTACTGCAGATATCATTATTTTGTCTAAAAAGAAAAACAAAGCTTACAAAGCAGCTATCCGTAACAAGGATAATCATAATTTATGGAACAAATACAAAAAGCTTCGGAATGAGGTCAAATATTTAGTTAGACAATCATATTGTAGTTATATCAAGGACATGGCCATGAATTCTCCATCTAATCCTAAAAGGTTCTGGTCGTTTGTTAGTACCCAGCGTCGAAAGAGTACAATTACAAGTTTTCAAACTGAAAATGGCGTTATTAATGATCCGGTCAATATTGCTCAGAATTTCAACCTTATTTTCCAGAGAAACTTTAGTAGTGACTCTAACAATATCATTGATATCTCATGTGATCACACTTTTACTGATTTTCGTCTTTGTAACATTTCAACTACTCCGGCTGAAGTTAAACAACTCCTTTCTGAACTTAACATGCATAAATCTTGTGGTCCTGATGACATATCTCCAATGTTGCTTAAACTAACTTGTGATAGTTTAGCCCAGCCATTAGCTAAACTTTTTTACTTTTCGCTTGCCTCTGGTGTAGTTCCTCATGAATGGAAGCTAGCGAATGTTGTTCCATTATTTAAAACTGGTGATGCTCATGTTATGTCAAACTATAGACCCATCTCACTCTGTTCTGTTGTTGGTAAGATTCTTGAAAGGGTTGTATGTAAACATCTCATTAATCGATAGAGGGGGGATAATCTCACCTTATACTCAACATGGGTTTTTGCCAAAGCGCTCCTGTGTTACTCAATTGACAACTTGTTATCATAGCTGGGCCAATGCACTTGATGTTCCGAAACCCTCCCGCATTGATGCCATATTTTTAGATTGGTCTAAAGCATTTGATCGTGTGAGTCATCAGGTTCTTTTGAACAAATTACATAAATATGGCGTTTGTGGTTCAATGTTGGACTGGTTTAAGTCTTATCTTACAAATAGGTCTCAACGGGTTCAGTTTATGGGATCATCATCTGACTGGGCTGCAGTTCATTCTGGTGTGCCACAGGGATCTGTTCTTGGACCTTTACTTTTCAACATTTTTGCTTTTGATCTGCCATTTTGTGTTCAGTCGGATCTTCGTCAATATGCAGATGACACTGTTTTGTATAGAGTTATTAAAACTCCAGATGATGAAGTGACACTCCAGAATGATCTGCAGCACATAAACACCTGGTGTAATTTAAACTGTATGGCTTTAAACCCAAATAAATGTAAGCTAATGACTGTGACCCGTTCTAGAAATCCTGCTAAACCACTGTATAATATTGGTGATTACACTTTGGAAAATGTTGATAACTACAAATACCTTGGTGTTATTATTTCTAGGGACTTAAGCTGGAAAACCCATATTAGCAATGTTGCTTCAAAAGCCACAAGGCTAAATGGATTTATTGGTAGAGTAGTTAAAACTAGGGACCCTAAAATTCTTATTTCACTTTATCGCTCAATTAGCAGACCCATACTTGAGTATGCAGCCCCCGTCTGGTGCCCTGTCCTCACTACCCAACAAGAAACGCTTGAGAAGGTACAAAGACGTTTCACCCGTTTTTGTTTAGGCCTGCCGAGAAAGGCTTTAATTAATTCCAATAGTGAAATTGTGTATTCTGACAGGTGTGTCAAGTTGGGTCTTCCCTTTTTAAACAATATAATTCATTTCCTTTCAATTGTGTTTGCTATTAAATGTTTATATAATAAATTTGACATTCCTATTGATCTAATCCATGTTAATCTAATCCAAGTTTTCTCATCAAATGGCAAGGTCCAATGCTGCTCATCATTCTCTTTTGTATAGATTCCCTAGATTATGGGAGGTGCTACCAACAGATGTTAAAGAAACAGTTATTTATAGTTTATCTTTATTTGTTAATTCACTTAGAAAACATTTATTAGTCCCTGGCCTAGGAGATGCCCTAACTCAAACTGTGTAGTATTTAAGTTTTTATATTTTTATTATATTATTTTTATATCTCAAAGTGTGCCTAAAGCCATTTATCGTTCTTTGTGTGATTCAATGTTTGTTTACTTCCTAAGTGGTAGTATCAGGAGATCAACTCGACAGTAATTTAGTTTACTTTTTTTGTAATCCTACAGGGGTGCTACCTTTGTTTCTGTTTCTGTTAATCTAATGTAAATTTGTGTTTATTTGTTTTTTTCTACCTGTGAAATCAATAAATGAAATGAAATAAATGAAATGAAATGAAATAGTCTGCTACAGGTCAAATAACAAGAGCGTGTACTGCATTTCTATTCATACGCATTCTAAGTAGAAATACATTTCGTCATATTCGGCATTCTTTTCGATAAAATTAATTATTCAAAAATTTTAAGTGTTAAGAAAAATAAGGCATAATACAAGCCGACTGCATGTGGACCAATTAACGAAACACTACAATTGGCCTGTCATTAAAAAGACTTAATATCTTTCGTTGACAGTGTTATTAATATTATCATTATACGGATGAGATAATACTCGTTACAAGCACAACAATACCGAACAAAAACCGCTTAAAATTCAATAGTATGTTCTCAGTAAGAGCTGAAACCTCTCCATATATTATTTACAAGCCGACTTTGCGGATGGAAACACTTAATGGGCCATTTCTATTGCGTCTCAAACCATTTGATGTATTGGGGAGGGGTGTGGTGGTTGGGGGAGGGGTGTGGTGGTTGGGGGAGGGGGCAGGGGGAAGGAGAGGTTTCCCCTTGATATCATTATACAAGTTCTGTTACCATACATTTTTTCTATGTGTGTCCATCGTTTAATGGTAGTGTGTTCTTTCGTGTCGTGTTCTCCCTGCCTCCAGTTAATACATCATTATATTCATTGTAAACTATTGGTAAATACACTGAAACCTGGATTCTCCCTGCCTCCAGTGAATACATCATTACATTCACTGTAATCTATTGGTAAATACACTGAAACCTGGATTCTCCCTGCCTCCAGTTGATACATCATTACATTCATTGTAAACTATTGGTAAATACACTGAAACCTGGATTCTCCCTGCCTCATTACATTCATTGTAAATTATTGGTAATCTTAAAAGAAAAGAAAAACAAAATAAGTTTGATCAGAATTTTTTTAAATGCTTGATGTAAACTGTTTTATAAATAAAGAAACTATCACGGTGATAGAGTTAACGTTTTGCATATCGTGAGATATGTTTAGGGATAAATAAACCTTATGTTTATTATCAAAACTATGTGTGTCCATCGTTTAGTGGCAGTGTGTTATTTTGTGTCGTGTTCTCACCGTTCATTTACCATGTAAATTGACAGTCAAACATCCTTGAAATCTTTCTTTCTGAAGAGCTATCCTTTTAGTAAAATTTGACAAATGATATTTTTATTGAACTAAAATTTGTTGCCTTATCAAATTTCTGTAAGAATAAAGTAAATTATTACACTGTTCTCAATAATAATGTGTGGAATTTTATGAGCTGAAAAATTTACCGTTTTTGGGGCCAAATTAGCGGATCAATTGGAGGCAGGCAAAGACATCAAGACTCATTCATCATCTTGGTTAAAATTTATACGTGATCACCTTATAGGCAGTTTCCCCCCTTTTCAACCACATTGGATCCGCCCCTGCTTAGGAGCTTGTACTTTTTGGACTGTAATTGGTCTGTCATCAAATGAGCTTCACATGTACATGTTGGTATATCTCATTGACAGTATCATTAATATTATCATTACAGTGTATAGCTTTGTTGCCAATTGTTTGAGAGATTCAAATTGATTGTTGACATATCTTTCATTGACAGTATCATTCATATTATCATTACAGTGTATAGTTTTGTTGTCAATTGTTTGAGAGATTCAAATTGATTGTTGGCATATCTTTCGTTGACAGTATCATTCATATTATCATTACAGTGCATAGTTTTGTTGTCAATTGTTTGAGAGATTCAAATTGATTGTTGACATATCTTTCATTGACAGTATCATTCATATTATCATTACAGTGTATAGTTTTGTTGTCAATTGTTTGAGAGATTCAAATTGATTGTTGGCATATCTTTCATTGACAGTATCATTCATATTATCATTACAGTGTATAGTTTCAGTATCATGTAATAATGAGGATCATTGGCAGATCGTGGGAACTAGGGGCAAATTAGCGGATCAGTTGGAGGCTGACAAAGAGAGCAAGTGCCCATTCACCTTTCTTTGAATTTATGCGTGGCCCCCTTTTAAGCAGTTTCCCCCTTTTCAGTCACATTGGATCCGCCCCTGCTTTGAGTGAGATAAACAATTGATTTAATGTTGCCCTACACCGACGTGTGTATAGCACTGTATACTCAGTGCTTTCCGAGTGTCTGTGGAAAACTTCACAGGCGACTCGGGCGGGATTCGAAGCCACGACCTCCTGCTTACTAGTGCAGACGTCTTAACCTCTCGACCACTGAGCTTGCCCGATGACGATTGGCTGGCTAGAATCCTATACAGTGTGTCTCAAAAAAAATGCAAACAAAATTTAACGGAATGCCAGACGTAGAATGAGTAACCAGCATAGATAATATAGATATGGTTTGAAAGATACACCTTTCCACTTTAAAATGAGACGACTGCATGTGGACCACTTAACGAAACAATTGGCCTGTCATCAAAAAGACTTCAGATCTTCGTTGAGAGTATTTTTGTGGAGTGTCGTGGCCGAGCGGTCTAGCTTACCGGACTCAAGTTCTGGTGTTAGCAGCAGAATGTGGGTTCGAATCCCGGCCGTGACAATTGTGTCCTTGAGCAAGACACCATAATTGCTTATAGGGGCAGTGGCAGTTAATCAACTGCCTTGTTCTGGACTAGTTACCCCTCCCAGTCCTGTTCGCACTGTGAAGAGGCTGATTATTAACTTGTCTTGTTTCGGGGGGCGAGGGGCTGGTTTCTTCAGTGTGTAGTCGTTGTAACAACTCAATGACTTAGTAGCCCCCACCTTGGAGTGGCCATTGGCCTTGTGTGGGGCGAATTTGCGTAAAAAAAAATAAAAAAAATAAAAAAGTATTATTAAAATTATCATTATACGGATGAGACATAATACTCGTTACAAGCACTACAATACCGAATAAAAACCGCTTAAAAGTCAATAGTCTGTTCTCAGTAAGAGCTGAAACCTCTGCATATATTATTTACAAGCCGACTTTGCGGATGGAAACACTTAATGAGCCATTTCTATTGCGTCTCAAACCATTTGATGTATTGGGGAGGGGATGTGGTGGTTGGGGGAAGAGGCTGGGGGTAGGAGAGGTTTCCCCTTGATATCATTATACAAGTTCTGTTACCATACATTTCTATGTGTGTCCATTGTTTAATGGTAGTGTGTTCTTTTGTGTCGTGTTCTCACCGTTCATTTACCATGCAGCCTAGATTCTCCCTCCCAGTAAATACATCATTACATTCACTGTAAACTATTGGTAAATACACTGAAACCTGGATTCTCCCTGCCTCCAGTTAATACATCATTACATTCATTGTAAACTATTGGTAATCTTAAAAGAAAAGAAAAACAAAATAAGTTTGATCAGAGTTTTACATAACGCTTGATGTAAATTGACAGTCAAACATCCTTGAAATTTTCCTTTCTGAAGAGCTTTACTTGAAATTTGACAAATGATATTTTAATTGAACTAAAATTTGTTGGCTTATCAAAATTCTGTAAGAATAAGTCAATTATTACACTGTTCTAAATAATAATGTGTGGAATTTAGTGAGCTGAAAAATTTACAGGCAGGCAAAGAGGCCAAGTGCTCATTCATCATCTTGGTTTAAATTGATACGTGATCCCCTTATAGGCAGTTTCCCCCTTTTCAACCACCTTGGATCCGCCCCTGCTTAGGAGCTTGTACTTTTTGGACTTTAATTGGTCTGTCATCAAAAGAGGTTGAAATGTACTGTTGGTATATCTTTCATTGACAGTGTTATTAATATTATCATTATACTGTGTTGATTACCCTTTTAAGTAAGATAATAGTCGTTACCAAACAAAAACGAACAAATACTACATACAATTTAAAAAAAAAATTTTTTTTAGAAAGAGCTTATTGTTTACAAGCCGACTGCGGGGAAAACAAATAATGGTGAATTTGAAATCAAAAAGTATTTGACGTTTAATTCCGTAATTGAATGCGAAAAATGCTATTTTATCATTCATTATTTAGGCGTCCCCCCGTTTCTTGCCGTGTACCCTTCCTTTGCCGTATTCACCCCTTTCATTTACCCATAAAAGCTGTTGTACACTATTTGTAATCTTAAATGAAAAGACAAGTTTGATATAAATATGTAAAATATTAATAGTCAAAAAGATGATGATTGTCAAAGAACCTTGAACTATTTAATTTCTGAAGAGTTGTCCTTTTAGTTACATCAGTCTCAGAAATTATTGTGTGGAACGGTTTGAGCTAAAAGTTTAACAGGTCAAACAAAAATTACTTGATCGACATTAGGCAAAAAAAAGAAGTCTCTGGTTTCTGGTCTCCGCACGCGTCATCTCAGACCTGCGCGTCGGCATTTTATTTACTGGATGAAGGATCAAATGGATCAAGGATCAAGGATCAAGGATCAAGGATCAAGGATCAACGATCAAGGATCAATTGGATCAATGATCAATTGGATCAAGGATCAAGGATCAATTGGATCAAGGATCAATTGGATCAATTGGATCAATGATCAATTGGATCAAGTATCAAGGATCAAGGATCAATTGAATCAAGGATCAGTTGGGTCAAGGATCAAGGATCAGTTGGATATCTGTCGTGATGTGTTTTAAACGATGTTTTCACAGAGGGGTATAAACGTTTGCCCGATGTGTCTCTCTCAGCCACCATACTTTGTATATGGGAAATGTGGTCTGGTTCCAATAACCGCATACATGCATTTCACTGGTTGGCAAAACAAATAAATAAATAAATATCAGATCATCTTTAAAGGCACAATCAGTGCGGTTATTCGTGGCTTCATGTCATGCATTAGTTGGCAGACCGGTGGAGCCAGGAGACAAGTTATCAGATCAAGGAGGCCCACTAATCACATGGCTTTAAATTGACCCTACTTTTAGGCAGTGTGTCAGCACTGTGTCAGCACTGTGTCAGCACTGTGTCAACACTCCTGGCATTCTAAAGAGAAATAAATTAGAATTGCTATTTTTAGGGGTCACCATGTAATAAATTTAAATGAACACAAAACGAATAATGCCATAGTAATTATCAAGTTTTGAATTGGTCACGTACGTGAAAGTTGGGCTTAATAGTGTTCAGTATGATGAACGACAACATCGTCCCCAGGAATTTCCTGTAGTTTATGCATACCTCGTACCCACTGCTCTCTCGCCCTGGGAGGGGAGGGTTTCAAAAATACAAAAATATTGGATATGCAAATTAGGCGATAGACTGATAGTGTTGTTGAATTGCGTTAGCTGCATTGGGGAGGCTGGGACTGGGCCATTTAATTTATTTCATAAATATTTCGGTAAAATCACTCATCCAAACATTTTATGTGCTAAACAAATTCATATAGGTATTAATTCATAAAGGCAAAATTTATATTTTGTTTCCTCGAAACATTAAAACAATTCAGGTCGGGACTATCTATTATTGAATAATTTTATCTTTTTTAACCAATTTGTGAGGAAAGAAAACAGATAAAGCTGAGTCTTTGTTTCTGTCAACCAATCAGGTGATACATGTAAATCACCATTCAGCAGTGACTTCTCTTTGACCAATCAGTGCTTTACGCATGCAATTCTTTGGTTCACAGATATTCAATATAAACACTCATCGGTCGATGCTGTGTTACATTTCTTCATTGCACCGTGTGCAGTATAGTTGTGTTTCAATCAAACAGTTGGTCGACCGATGATACCGAAATACTTGATTGAATAAAAACTGATAGTTCTACTTATTTAATTGGATTTATCTTGAAACGTTTTCACCCATATACAAACAATACATTTAAGATGACGCAGCAAGTACTCTTGATGTGCGTACTCCATTTCAAAATGATGTTCGTGTTTATAGTACCACTGATATCACAAGCGGTAAGCTTGGGAAGTCAATGTGGTGGGCTTGCAAACGAATATCTCCCCGCAGATAACCGAGCGCTCAAAAACTTCACGTATGCCAAGAAAACTGTACCCTATTACGTCATGTGCGGACGAGACTGTAACATGGATAATAATTGTAAGTCATTCAACTTCTATAAATGCAATAAACTGTGTGAGTTAAACAACTCCACAAGGGCTGAGTATCCTGAATCATTCATTGAAGATCAAGCGAGTGTGTACTTCGATGAAAATCAAGACACACCTCTCTTCTCCTTACCTGATATCTCCTTTGCTCACAACAGAAGTTGTAAAGGGCTAATGGAGGCAGGTTACTGCACAAGTGGTGTCTACAAGATCTACCCAGACGGATTCAGTAAGGGTCTCCAAGTCTATTGTGAGATGGACATTGATGGTGGCGGATGGATTGTATTTCAGCGCAGAGAGGACGGCAGTGTTGACTTTTATCGTGATTGGGGTTATTACAAGTCTGGCTTCGGTGATCTGAGCGGGGAGCATTGGTTAGGCAATGATAACTTGGTGAGTCTGACCTCTGATAAATCACACGGGACATGGGACCTCCGCATAGATCTCACAGATTGGAGTGACGATACGGCATTCGCGAAATACACGGATTTCCAAATCACTGGTGAGAAGTACACACTGAATTATGGCGAATACGATATGAGCAGTACTGCTGGTGACTCTCTTGGGTCGCACAAAGGAATGCACTTCTCAACAAAGGATAATGACAATGATGCGTCAGGGGGGATTTGTGCACAAGTCTATGTAGGAGCCTGGTGGTTTCATAACTGTCACCATTCTCACTTAAATGGTCGTTATTACCCAGATGGGCAGAATCAGGGTTACAAAGGCATTACGTGGCTTTACTGGCATAACAACTGGAATCCTCTCAAAGCATCCAGCATGAAAATGCGTGAAACAGACATGTAAGTACACCAATTAACATTACTGGAAACTAGAAAAACAGAATAAAAATAGTAGCTTTATTTGGCGGTCAAAAACATGTGTTTCTCGTCTACCCGCAATCACCTAACACATCACGCCTAGCTTTATCATTTAATTACAAATAATTCTAAATAAATAAATGTTATTATAGGCCTTATATTTTGTGATTAGGCCAAAAAGGTGTGTTTTCCACCCGAATTATTTGTTTACAAATAATAATAATAACAGGGGCTGAAAAGGGTATCCATTTATATCTACTATTGAAAACCTCATATTGAAAGCAAGTTCAGTTTATTTATTTTTTAATTTAAAAAAAAGGTTTTTAAACGATTTAACAAACTGTTTCACTCTTTTGGAAAATTAAATCTCTTGAGATTAACAATATAACTGATAGCCTTAACCAAGCTAGGAATCATGAAAAGGCTTCGACCTTTCAGCGATTTGTTTGGTCATTATAGAAACATATATTTGGTGTTTAAAGTTTGTCTGAATGTAAGTGTAATTATAAATGTATGCACTGCACTGAAAATGACACAATATTTGTAAATGTAATCATATTAGTATCGTAAACACTGGCCCGTAGACTGGGGATCTGTATTTGAGAATGACCCCCCCTCCCGGACATGTTGCACTTGCTCTGGTATTTAACCTAATGATATTTTGAAACATCATTGTGTAGTTGCGACAAATGTGTAATGGGTTTCATTGGAAAAAATGTGCAATGTTAGTGTACACCTTGGTAATCACCCGATTACACGATTACTAAATTATAATCTAAAAACTTACTTTATATGAAGTTATTTGCTCGTATCAAACATCTAGATAAATTATTCAATCTGAAATTCTGTAAAACGTGAGAAATGTATTACAAATTTGGAATGGATCAATTTTTTACATTTGAATACATGTTCACTATTTTCTCGTTAACGACGAGAATAAACCGAAACTTTAAATTTATTGTATAAATATCTCTTCATTATTATAAAGTATGGATGCATTTATAGATATATTACTAATAGTGTTGTATACAATCTCTTTAAGCCATCCCATCCCTTATTTTCAAACTACGGGTCTAAATAATATATGAATGGTGTGTTTAGCTTTGTTTAGTGGACTTTACTTACTACCGAAAAAGGTTAATACTAAAACTGTGAACAAATAACACACCATGTCAACAAAATATTAATTAAGGTGATCGTCCTTGCTCAACCTAATGGATTAGGCCTGACTTGATTTCTGTTATATATTTTATATCCAATAATTGGTTAAATAATTGTCTAATAATAAAAAATTAAAAAATTAAAAATGGGTAGGTAGTTCCAATCGCATCTTCCTCCCAGCATATTCACGATGGATATGAATGGTAAAATAATCCCAGTTTAGCCGGACGGTAATTTTTCCCCAAACGAGATTACAGTGAAAGCAGCATCGTTGTATCTGTATGTGGTGAAAATAAATAAATAAATACAATTAATCAACCCGACCTGATTTTTCGATTTGAAAGGACTATCACTAGTTTATTATTTATTACATGGTCTTATTAACAATTAATAATAATAAATACTAAAACAAAATCAAACATACAACAAAAATACGAAAAATATGTATATATACAAAAACAAAATAAGAGTAATAATACCCAAAAAAAATTACATTCTATTAGCCAGTAATTGTTAGCCAGTGACTCCGGCAAAATGTTGTGAAATTATATCTGTCAGCATATCTCTGTCTTAGAAATCTTTATTGAAATCTTTTAAATGAATATTTGAATGTATTTGTAGAATTTACATATATCTTAGTCTCTTGTCAACAATTACAATCTGTTGAATTCTGTGGTCTTTGAAATGTCCTTGGCGAAGCACCCGTCAATTGATGTGTTTTCTTTTGTTCTCTGATTCACGTGAGTGTACATACGGGGAAAGCGACTGATGAAAAACAAAACATAAGTAGTCTGCAGAATTTAATAAGCTGTCTTTGTTGACAATGGATTTGAATTGTTTACAATTTACTTATTTTTTTTATAATTAAAGTCATTAAAGATATTAATATATTCCATGCTCAAGCGATGTTGGTCACTTAAGTTAAACATGTCATTTTAAATGAGAAACCATTATGAAATAATTATGAATATAAGACGTGATGTCATAAATTCATTTCAGTTTTATATAACCATTCTTTAATCCTTATTAACAAACTAAAACAGCAATTTAAAATTGAAATATATTTCCCAGGTAAACTCACTTTGAGCACGGAATATAAATCTTTGAGAACAATCGTTGTAATTAAAAGAAAATTGCCTGTACATAACGCATTGATGTTATTAATTAGCTGTCAGAGGCCATCCACAATTTCAGACATTTTCAAAGGAGAATAATGGACGTGTTTGGCAATTTTTTTCTTGAAAATGCTGAGTACTCAATTGTCAAAAATGTTGGATAGCCTCAATTAAATTAATACTGTTGAAAAACCTGGTTCGAATCAAGTGCAATAAACTGAGTGATAGGAACCGAATACAAATGTTTTCTTTCATTTCTGAGTTTGTGTATAAACGTAGTCTTCTAAACTTGACCACGTGACCTGACAGATCAGGACAAACGGCGACAGGAGGTTTATAGAGACTGTAGATAACTAAACCTCTCTCTGACATTATTATTGAAGGAACATCTAACATAAAATTACAAGGGGACACTGTTTTTTCATTTCCAGTATTAAGTCGAAAATTTAGTGGACCAGAATAATTTTCACTAAATTTCGACTTGATGCTGAATAGGGAGAGGCGTTGGGTGGGGTGGGAGGGGAGGTGGATGGGGAGGAATGGGGAGGATGGGAAGGAAGGGGAAGGGTGAAGGGTGAAAGGAAGGGAAAAGGGGAGGGGAAAGGGAGAGGAAAGGGAAGGAAGGGGAGTTAGATGGGTAGAGTCCGGGAGGAAGGGATGGGAGACTTCCGTGGTGGGGAGAGGAAGGGGATCAAATGCCAAGTTACCAAATAAATATCAAGGGGCATCCTACGTCCCAGCTACTCATTTTTGGGGGTATTTATTTCCCCTTGGTATTTATCGGATTACACGGCATTTGCTCCCCTTCCTCACTCCCCGCCCACCCCTTTCCTCCTCTCCATCTCCTCACAAAAAGAGGGCGCTGTTTAGATTGAGTGAACTCTTGCAGTTACACAAGATTTACCCATTCTGAAAAGCGCCCTCCTATGTCTGCCACACCTCAAAATGTCCAATGGTCTTTTCAACGTGTTTCCACATGGTCTGATCATTATATCCTTCGTGCCCCAATTTGGAACCAGCAGTGTTAAACCAGTGTTGGATTGCGGCCACGATCTCTTGGGGTGTCGGGGGTTGGGGTTGGGGTTGGCGAGCATAATATTAATAGGAAGGCGTATTTCTCCTTCCTCTAGCTACAGCGTATACACAATAACTTCCTAACCCATTCCCCGTCCTAGGCAGAGATGACTGTGATCCAGGAGACGACCGTGATCCAGGTGAAAAGCCCGCCCTCTATCGATGGATAATTGTATTGGTCATCCCCCGTCAAATCTTGAGGGGATATATATACCCCCATCCCTCATGAAGATGTGAGCTCCTGCCCATTGTTGTAGATTTTGTTTATCATAATCGTCAACATTCCAATGACCACCCCTAAACGGATCTCCCTGTCCTAACCCTCCCCCATGACCCAACCAACCTCCACCTGAATAAAACAAATCATTTGGGTTTGAAACATTAATTTGGATTTTAAAATATTATAATAATGAAATTCTGCGAAATTAGAAATCATTTTGGACAATTTGAAGGCAATTTCTGAAAATGTTTATTAATTTATTTAAACAATTTGTATATCATTTTTGAAAGGTTTGTGCATATTTTGGAGATGTTTTGATTTAATAATTTAGGAAAATCATTCACTCAAGGCGGGAGACCCAGGTCCTTTTTAAAAGTGAAGGTTGAGAAGTGTCCCCCCCCCCCAACCACGGTGCGGATGTGTCATGTTTGAAGGGGTTCAAATAAGCCTTGCTATAGATGCAACACTAATCCCACGTCAGAAAAGTGTTAAGCCTGCTGCTGCTGGTCGCAACTAAATCTATCAGCTAGAACAATTATGTTTCTTTTGTTTACTAATGTGGGCAATATGATCCATTATAATGTTAAAGTTATTGTTGAATTTAAGCATGGTTAGGGATAAGTCTATCTTATCAGTCATTCTGATATCTAGTCCTGAAATAACCGTCTGAAAATATTACAGATCAACAACTTTGGTTTTAACTTATGATGCGTCTGCTGACAGTCGGTTGTATAGAAAAAGTTTGGTTATAAGAATACACACCGGTATGTGATATCATTTCCAATTAAACTGACACTGCACTAATACAACTACAAACATGTGATTTTGTTTTTATTTTTAATTGTTTGTATTTCATTTGTATAATTGCTTCTGTTTGAAAGCTATATACAGAGCACAAACAGCCCAGACTGTGTTTGGCGTCAGTGAAACCCGTTTTGATAGGATCAATGCTGCCTTTATGTAAGAGCGCCCTCTTGAGTTCAGATGTCATTTAAAGGAATGAAGTATAACATGTATAAAGGTTTTTGTCCTAATGTTCTTTGTACCACGTGTCTTTCTTTGAGTATGCATTTCTCTACGAGTTAGCTTTGGCTTATTCAAGAAAACAAAATTTGAACTTTATGAAAATAATGTTTTACCCTGAATTCTTCCCGTAATTTTTTTAATTGATGATCTTGTCAATTAATTGTAACCATCAAATCGTCGCGTTTTTTACATAGTGACGAACCGGAAAAATGCGTTACGAGTATGCGTTTCTCTCGGAAATTGACTGTTTTCATTATTGTAATTTGATACTGTAAACAATCAAGGTCAAGTGTGGAAATTATTAATATGTTTTTATGTTTGGACTATTGAAGTAAGTAGGATATCAAATAAAGGTTATGATTTTTATTGGTCAATTGTGCGCTCAGTTATTAAGCCGTAGGTCCCGTGTACTAGATTAAGTAATCCACTTATCGTGGAAGAGTAGGGGTTCACCCCGGTGTTTCTGGTTCACATAACAAGCACCCTTGTTTACAGGTTTCCTCAGGCTTCGTTTCATTACCAGATTAATGTATTATTATTATTATTATTATTATTATTATTATTATTATTATTATTATTATTATTATTATTATTATTATTATTATTATTATTATTATTATTATTATTATTATTATTATTATTATTATTATTGTTATTATTATTATTATTATTATTTTTATTATTGTTGTTGTTATTGTTGTTATTGTTGTTGTTGTTATTGTTGTTGTTGTTGTTGTGTGTGTGTGTGTGTGTGTGTGTGTTGTGTGTGTGTGTGTGTGTGTGTATGTGTGTGTGTGTGTAATAATAATAATAATAATAATAATAATAATAATAATAATAATAATAATAATAATAATAATAATAATAATAATAATAATAATAATAATAATAATAATAATAATAATAATAATAATAATAATAATAATAATAATAATAATAATAATAATAATAATAATAATAATAATAATAATAATAATAATAATAATAATAATAATAATAATAATAATAATAATAATAATAATAATAATAATAATAATAATAATAATAATAATAATAATAATAATAATAATAATAATAATAATAATAATAATAATAATAATAATAATAATAATAATAATAATAATAATAATAATAATAATAATAATAATAATAATAATAATAATAATAATAATAATAATAATAATAATAATAATAATAATAATAATAATAATAATAATAATAATAATAATAATAATAATAATAATAATAATAATAATAATAATAATAATAATAATAATAATAATAATAATAATAATAATAATAATAATAATAATAATAATAATAATAATAGAAAAAGTCAAGACCGGATTCTGGGACGAACATGTTGCGACAACTCGAAAAAGAAAAGAACGCGAAGAAGGTGACGACCATAGCAGAAAGCAGGCGAGGGAAGACGAAAACGATAACGAAGCGACAGTCATGGATATCGAGGACGCGCCTCCCTCTAAGAAGGAAGACCCGCCTCACTCTGAGATCGAGGATATGCCTTCAGACCACACAGACGATAACGATGACGATGACGGTGAATGGGTTCCATACAATCGACGAGGCAGGGACGTGCACAGGGTTGTAGAGGGGCAGGGGCTCAGAGTCTGAAAAGGGCAGTGTAATTCCATGCGAGCGCGCATAGCGCGCGAGCTAAAAAAAAATTGGGCGTTTATTTATTAATAAAAACGCATAATATGGTTTTTAACATTACAATCAGATCAGATTATGTTGATGACTGGTTTTCATTTACAATCTGATCTGGTGGTGAGTGAGCCTATAGTCAAGGACCAAGTCCACCAAGTCTAATTATCCCCTTAAGTCTCAAATTTATAATAAACGTATCATATCACCTGATATTTGCACAAGAAAACGGAGCTCCGCCTAGTCAAACAATCATAAAGTGCACCAATAACACAAAACCGAAAATGAACATGTATTGGGGCAAATAGCTTACCTACCTAATGAAGTAAGTGTAGTAGTTGCTTTGAAGTAGGCTAACTGTAAGACATAGGTCTCGAGTGGGAGCGGGATGTCAATTTCGTGTTTCAGTGACAGCGTGTGCCTGCCTATCAAAGACGTATAGGCGCGCGCGGCTATGCGTGAAATCTAGTTTCGCGGAGGGGCACATGCAGGCCCGTGCACAGGAATAGTAAGGGGCATCTCTGCTGACCTAATATTTATTCAAATTTTATTCTATCCTGACATCTTTCAACTAGGCAGGGCAGTCTATGCGCAACAGGAACTTAATAATTCATTAAAAAAAATAATAAAAAAAAAACCTTGGGCTAAAAAGGGCACTTTTTATACTAGGCAAAAAGGGCAGGGGCTCAAGCACCCTTTGGGACCTATGTATGCACGTGCCTGCGACGAGGGGTTCAACGATTTAGACGGAAACGAGGGACTGGGGGGATCACGCTTCAAAACCGAAACCTATCCCAAACGACGCCAGAGAGACCACACGCTTCAAACACATCACAACCAAGGAGTTCGTCACAGCCAATACCAGAAAGAAACCAAACATCCAGCAACAGAGGAAGGGGTAGGGGACAAAAGAATAATTAATAATCACAGGTATGATGTTATTATTACACATCACACTCATTGTGAGTTTACTGCATACGGTGGTATCTGTTAACGTTAATGGCTTAAGAAATAATTACAAAAGAAACGTCATTTTCGATTTTTTGAAAAGTTGTGATTTTAATATAATACTGATGCAAGAAACTCATAGTGATAGCGATGATGAGGTCCTTTGGAGCAGACAATGGGAAGGGAAAATATATTTTAGTCATGGAATCGCCATTCAAGGGGGGTAGCCATATTTAATTTCCACAAAATCAACACTGATTTATGTAATATTGAGAGGGATGATGAAGGAAGATGGGTTAAAGGTGAATTTAATTGGGATGATAACGTTTTTACTTTAGCTTCGGTTTATGCTCCAAATGACCTCCGTGAAAAAGAACTTTCTTTTTGATGGTTTGACAGACCGTATATCTGGATTTGAAAATTGGATAATTGGAGGAGATTTTAATTGTGCTTTTGGATAATTATCATTCTAAAGACACAAGTAAAATTATTTTGAATAACGTTATTAATGAAAAGATCTCGTTGACGTCTATAGAACTGTTCTCCCGGAAGATCCTGGTTATACCCACTTTCACAAACCAACTAAAAGTCCAGCAGAATTGACTACTTTTTGTTTCCTCTAATGTTCTGAATAATATTCACGATATCTCCTGCAAAGTGTACGGTCTATCAGACCATCAACTCCTTTGTTAAAAAATGCACGATTGTCATATTTTCCCATGGCCAAGGACGGTGGATCTGTAATAATGGGATATTAAAGGATGATGATTGTTTCTTTCGAATTGAGACTTTGGAATTTTTGGAAGACGCAGAAAACAAATACCTTTCTTTAATTGACTGGTGGGAAATGGGAAATTCAGAATAAAAGAAATAATTCAGGATTACTGTAAAGAAAATCGTGGAATTCTAAAAGAAACTTTTTCATCTTCAGAAACAATATAAAGATCTTACCAACAATCAGAAAGATGCTAATTTATACGATATTAAAAAAGTCGAAGAAGCCATTAAAAACTATGAAATAAATGATTTGGAGAAATCTAAAATAAGGGTTAGAAATACAATAAAACAGAAGGCGAAAAAGCTTCCAAATACTTCCTCAATTTGGAAAAACAACAAATTCAAAACAATAAAATGGACAAATTAATGACGCCCGATGGGAATTATGTTAACCGAAGTGAAACCATGTTGACTGTTGTTAATGAGTTTTACAGTAAATTATACAGTTCTGAGGAGATTTGTACCTCCAGTATGAAAAATATCCTAAATTCTATGACTCCTAATTTTATTCATTCCGATATCTTTGAAAATTCTGAGAACGATTTTACACTAAGTGATTTTAAAAATGCGCTGTTCCAAATGAACAAAAATAAGTCCCCCGGCATTGACGGTCTCACTGTTGAATTTTACCAAACCTATTGGGATGTTATTGGTACAGATGTTATTGGTACAGTTTTAACTTATAGCCTTAAAATGGGTCATCTAGGTCATTCCATGAACACCGCCCTCATTCGACTCATTTATAAAAATGTTGGTAGTAAATTCGATTTAAAAAACTGGCGATCCATTAGCTTATTATGCGTTGACTATAAAATTTTAGCCAAAACTCTTACAAATCGGCTTAAAAATATCATGCCTTTTATTATTGGGGAGGAACAATCATGCGGGGTCAAATCTAGGAAAATTCAAGACAATCTTATGATTCTCAGGGATACTATAGATTACATTAATTGGGAGAATTTAGAAGCAGCTGTTATTAGTATAGATTTTGAAAAAGCCTTTGACAGAATTAATTGGAATTATATGTTTGACGTCATGAATAACTTAGGTATTCCCATTTTTGATTCAAGGAATTTAAACTCTTGTATAGTCAACCGATCTGTCGCATAATAGTTAATAATTACATTGCCTCCCCATTGAAATAACTCGGAATTAGGCAAGGCTGTCCATTGTCCCCACTTCTATTCTCCATATGTGCCGAAGGCCTAGCAAATCTTTTTAGAATTAACGATAAGTTTAAAGGTATTGACATTCCTCACTGTCCAGATTCTGTCAAACTTGTCCAGCATGCTGACGATGCTACTTTTTTTGTTAGCGATAATAACGATTTTAATGTCTTTAATGAAATTCTTAGTGTATACTGTAATGGGAGTGGGTCTAAATTAAATGTTTCTAAAACAAAAGGGCTCTGGTTAGGTAAATGGAAAAATAGGACTGACGATCCTTGCGGTTTTGATTGGAGTAATAGTAAAATTAAAATTTTAGGTATAATTTTTGAAAATAACGTAACCCCCGAAGACAACTGGGGCCCCCGTATAAATAAGATTTAGGCCCGTATTTTAGAACGTTCCTTTACTGCAAAGGACGCCTTTATGCCTATTGTTCTCTTAAGAGAACAATAGGCATAAAACGTCCTTTGAAAACATTCTAAAATCTGAGCCTAATATTTACAGATAAGTGGACCAAACGTAATTTGACTCTTATTGGCAAAGCGGTCATTGTTAATACTTTAGTTGGATCAGGGTTAAATTATTTGGGAGCGTTATTTCTTGTCCGCGCAGTGGATTATGAAAATAGATAAAACCATATGGAATTTTTACTGGGATGGGAAAGTGGAGAAAATCAAAAGAAATACCATTATTGGTCCTAGGGATAAAGGAGGTACTGGTTTGGTTAATGTTGAATGTAAACTCACGAGCATCAAGGTCCAATGGTTTTCTAATTATATCAAATCTCAAGGCAAATGGAAACAATTCTTTAATTACTGGATTACTAAAGCCAGTGATAAAAGTAATCTTAATTGGTACGTCTTGTCCAATAGCCATAAACCCGTCAACACGACCCCATTTTACCAAGATTTAATTTATGCCTTTAAAGCGGTAAACGCTAAAATAAATTGTTCCTTCTCCGTAGTTTCAGAAACAAAAGAAGTCCCTTTGTGGCATAATGTCTGTGCGACTGATGATGATACAGAACTTAACAGTCCCCTGCTCGTTTATAATAACTTTAATAAAGTCAAAGACATTATTGATAATGGCTCTTTAATATCCTTTCGCAAGGTAGCAAAGAAATGCAATATTTCTAATATAATCGCCGGTAGATTAGTTGCTAGAATAGACAATCACATTAACCATAACTTAATTGAAGAAAAACGTATCGATCCACCAAATCATATTTGTAATTGGCTAGTTATTTTCGATAGGCAGTCCGATGATTATATTGATGTTTCTGATACCACTGTGAAAATTAATTATCGTAATTTAATTCTAACAAAATTTACTGATCCTAATATCCAAGTCAAATGGCAAGAATTTCTTCACTTTCGCCCTAATTTAGATTGGTCTTCAATTTGGAAAAATGGACTAAATAATTTTATTATGGACCCTGAAGATAAAGATTTGTGGTATAAGTTAAAGCATAGGTGTCTCCCTACAAAGGTTTTTCTTTCAAAAATAGGTACAATTAATGACAATATTTGCCCCCTCTGTAATGCTGAACCAGAAACTCACGAACATTTGTTTATTTATTGCACCCGCACCTTAAACGCGTGGCTTTTGTAGAACACATACTTAATAAATACTCCAGTAAAACATATTTTTATTTAAATGATCTTAATAGGATCCTGGGATATAAAATGAGTCATATTCAAAACGCCATCATTGCTAAAATGCTACGTATCATTTGGGTTATCCGATGTAAATTAGTCTTTAATAATTTTTCTGTCCCCTCCGATATTGATATTACCTTCCAGTTTAAAGTACATTTGAAGAAATTTCTTTATCTCGAAAAAAGAAGAAGTAAAGTTGAGAGTTCTTGGTGCGACAAAATTTTGCTCTTAGTTACATAATTACCTTTAATGTAATTTAATAATTGTTTTTGCATAATTATATATTTTGCTTAGCTTATATCATGCGCTTTTGTTTTATTTTTGATTCACCTTTGATATGAATTATTTTTGATGCTAATACGTGCATTATTTTTGTGGTGATTTATACTTGTAGCAATTTATTGATTGTGTATTTTTGTTGTTGATATTGCTTGTTTGTTATTTATTAATTGATCTTCATCAAATTAATTTATCTGTCATATTTGTGATTTCCTTTTGGGTTTTTTTTTTTTAATGGTAAAGCTCAAATGATTAATTAATTAATCCATCGTGTTTTTTTGTATTTTCTGTTTCATTCTACCTTTTGCCGGAAATTGATTTGTTGTTTTCTCTTCCTGTGTATATGTATATGTACGTATGTGTATATATATGTATATATATATATATATATATATATATATATATATATATATATATATATATGTATATATATATATATATATATATATATATATATATATATATATATATATATATATATATATGTATGTATGTATGTATGTATGAGTATGTATGTATGCATTTATGCATATATTAATTAATATGTATGTACTTCCCCTTTAAGTTTTTAATTTTTACATATTCTTTAGCTTTTGTAATTATTGTTACGTATTGCTGTATTTGTACTTGTGCCCTTTTTTAATATAAAAGGGAGTTTAACTCCATTTGAAGAGAAAAAAATAAAAATAATAAAAATAAATAAATAAATAAATAAATAAATAAATAAATAAATAAATAAATAAATAAATAAATAAATAATAATAATAATAACAATAACAATAACAATAACAATAGCAATAGCAATAGCAATAGCAATAGCAATAGCAATAGCAATATAATAGCACATAAATAGCAAATAACAATAGCAATAGCAATACAATAGCAATAGCAATAGCAATAGCAATAAGTTAACAGCGTCAAAGCAAATAGCAATAGCAATAGCAATATTAATAGCAATAGCAATAGCATATAGCAATAGCAATACAATAGCAAATAGCAATAGCAATACAATAGCAATAGCAATAGCAATGAATAATAGTACCAGCAATAGCAACAGCAATAGCATATAGCATATAGCATTGAAGATATAGCAACTAACAGCATACAGCAATAGCAATAGCAATAGCAATAGCAATAGCAATAGCAATAGCAATAGCAATAGCAATAGCAATAGCAATAGCAATAGCAATAACAATAACAATAACAATAACAATAACAATAACAATAACAATAACAATAACAATAACTGCTAAACCATGAGTATGGATAACTTGTGAATCTACGAAAAGAGATGAATTTAAAGTAAGATTGATGACTATATCCAGTTCATAAAAATGAATCGACCGATAGAAATGAATGAAGTTCAGATTATTGACCACACCTAGTGTATTAATATTGATATCTTGTGCATCTACGGAGAAAAATGAATTAAAAGTAAGACTTTTTGACACAGTCAATAATAGGACGATGGATAATTTAAAATATCCCACAATTGACCACGCCTTTAATTATATGAATAACTTGTGTATCAATAGCCACACCCAGTTCATGAATACGGATAAATCGTGTATATACGTAGAAAAAGTACGAATTTAAGGTCAAACTTAACATTTACACTCTATACATGTAAATATCTGTGTCTGTATATCAATTTAATGTTAAAAACATCCTTCTATGATGTTTTGATTAATATATAATTATGTCAATTGAGCACGTCATATTAGCATGGGCGTAAACCTGGGGGATGGAGGTAGAAATACCACGCCCAAAATGGCCCTTGTCCAGAAGGATGATCCATAGGATCCTCCCCATAATTTTTAAGTCAAGTAGGTTATTTTATTCCAATTCCTTAATTGCACTTCAAAAACATATCGATGAGGTTATTTTATCAAAACACAAAGTCACAAAAATATACAAATTAATTTAAAAATAATAAAACAAAATTTCCCAACTTTGTTTCCAAATTGAGCCAGAAGTATACCTACTATAATTGTCTATGGGAGAAAAAAAAATAATATAATAATAACTATGGTATTTAAAGCGCTCTCACAGCGCTGTACGTTATTATCCTCTCGCACATCAGGCGCCCAATCGGTCCTGAAAC
>CM055816.1:27783476-27801766 GCA_029582265.1 Zoroaster sp. YZ-2022 | reverse complement strand
GCGTTGTAATACAGAATCGCTTTTTGAAAAAATTAAAAGAAATTTAAGCCGTGTCATCAGCGTAGACATGGAAATTTTAAAATTATACTTCAAAATGATATCACGAACCGGAAACTCGGAAAGGTATAAACAGTAAACCACTGGGCCGAGTATAATGCCTTGGGGTACAGAATAGTCAAGAATAACAGGCTCGGAGATAGCGTTACCAATACAAACATGCTGAGGCCTATTTAAAAGGCAGGACTTCCCAACCAGGCTGTGTCAGTATTCCAAGATGATATTGAAGGCGGAGAGAGAAGGATTTTGTGATCGACCGTGTCAAAAGCAGCGCTTAAGTCTAACAAAACTAATGCAGTGATTTTCCATCATCCATGGCAGATAAGATATCATTGTTGACCCGGAGAGAGCAGTTTCTGTTCCATGAAATGGTTTATAGGCTAACTGAAATGTGTCAACAGGTTATTAGCATGAACATGGTCAGAGATCCGTGATGAAACAACTCGCTCGATTGTTTTTCCAAGGTACTTTAAATTCGCTACCGGTCGGTAGTTCTTGAAAACTTCCTTGTCCAAATTGGGTTTCTTTAGGGTGGTTTAACATGAGCAACCTTCTGGCTATCAGGGAAACAACTGAAAAGAAGAGATCTGTTTACAATAATTGTGATACTTAGCAAACACATCAATATTTTGTTTTATTAGCGAAGTTGGGACTGGATCAAGTTCACATGATTTTGATGGCGATTTCATGATGAGTTTCTTGATCTCCGTAACACAAGTAGGCTGAAACATAGGAATGGAAATATAATTATATTGCTTGGAATGGATATATAATTATAAACTGTTCTGTATAATTTAACTGATTTCTAAATTTTCTCCATAAATTTGCTATAAAACGTAAAATCACCTTTCTCCTCACTGACTTTGTGCACAAACATTTTTCCAGACACCCAACTTCCATAATTCATTGCGCGCACAATTCCGAGGCTCATGTGGTCGTGTGGCCTGAAGATCTGACGTCGCTTTGAAGCTCATGAATATGTATAGGAGCAACTACGAGGAAGGTCAGATGTCATACATGTAGCGTGTACGTGGCACCGTTAACGTCTGTACCAGTCTAGTCTTGTGCAAGACCGTTATTATGCGGATCCAAGTTACACGATCCCGGCCAGTCCTAAATCACCCACCGTAGCTGGCGCTCTAATTTGCCGATCAGGCCAGGCTGCTAATACCGGAAGGGGCGGTTCACGTTGTGGCTATGTAGATTCGTGTGGACAGTAATGAATGGCGCCGCAGCGGCGGTTGAGTTTACTTAGTGTACGTATAAAATCACCAGTAACGTCTTGCACCAAGACTAAACTATACCCAGTCATCACTGTGTCAAACTAGAGTACGACTGATATTTTGAGGAGATATCCACAGAAACATTCCTTCTTTTTGGAGGGTAATTTAAAGTAAGGAAGTACTTTATCTCAAATATTAAGTATTGGGGTGTCACCAATGATGCGGAATGATTGGTAATTTCAGCTAACGTACATGGACTAACCGGTTATTTAATTAACGTAAGTAGGCCTAACAGTCACTACAGTATTTACTGACAGTAATGATTGGTAATTTACCTCAGGGATGTACCTGGATTTACCACCAATCATCACACAGAATTATGATTTGGTGTGAATGGGTAAGTACCCGCTCTTGGCTGAAGATAGATTAGATGTTGACATAAATAGTTTTTTTTCTGGCAAATAATTACAGACATTGTGTTGTGTGGGAATTAATATTTATGGTATCTATTCTAGCTGTTCAATAATTGTGTGTATCCTCTGGTTATTGTATAGGCCTAGTCCGAATGCCTTAGCTTCCGTTCACAGTCTATTTTTAGAATAATTATATAATTTGACCCTGTGAACATCAGAACATAGCTCTACCCACACGCTAAATATCATGTTGAGCAAATTCTCTAACTCATAAACCTATGATATCTCCCTTCCAGAAAATCCCTCCTCCGCTTTCAACTTTACATACATGTAGGCCTACAATCATCTTCAATTATTGGCCATTACTAGTATAACTCTTCACTTACTTTCAATATTTTTTTATCAGGTACTTTATTGCTTGCCAAATGTCAGTCTGTCGACATGTTTTTGTAAACACCTTCAGCGACAACACCATTTTAAATTGGTTGTCGATTTCTCACAGTGACATCATAATATATCATTTATGCAGTGACATTTACAATGAATATGCAATTCCCATGACCCGCACTTCTGGCTCAATTATTGATGTAAGATTTATTATAAAAAGTGTAAACACGTGAACGCATTGCAGAATCTTGTATTTTGTGCTCCATCTGATTTTAAAATGGTGTATCACAGTAAGAGATGTACGAAACCATGTCGAAGATGCTGACATTATGCACAAACTTTTTTGAAAGTAAGGAATAGCGGTCCTACTAATTCGCCGCCGACATCTACCGACAACTCTTAAAACACTAACATCTCATTCATATTCACTTGAGTTGTCCGTTTACCCTAACTCCCTAAGCATTGTTAGTGAACAATAAAAATCCTTCAAATCCTCAACAGCCTTGGTTGTCCAATGGAGTTAGGTTAAGACATATGTAAATGTATAGAGTCCTAGAAACCTTATATTGCTTGCCTTGACGGAGAAATAGTATTTAATCACGGAAATCTGATTTTCGCGATGCAGTAGTGCATGCGCCATGATAGTATCCAAGGAGTTGCTGGTTGTGACACAGAGGCTTTGCGAGCCAATGACTACTGACATCGCAAGATCAGATTTCCGTGATTAAATGTCTTATTTCTCGGTTCAAGGAAGCAACATAAGGTATCTGGGACTTTATCCATTGTATATATGCTTAACGGACAACTACAAGTGAATATGGAATGAGATGCGATGTTAAAGTTGTCGAGATGTCGGAGTCAATGAGGACAGTGAATAGTAATGGCAATGAATTAGATGACTTAGCAGTTGAGCGGAGGATTTTCTGGAGAAATCATAGGTTTACAAGTTAGAGAATTTGCTCAACATTTATTAGCGTGGGTAGAAGCCATGTTCTGACGTTCACAACGACAAATGACATAATCATTCTAAAAATAGACTGAACAGAGCTATCAGACTAGTTATTGTAGAACTAGGCTAACATTAAATATAAACAAATATGCGGATTTATATTCTCAAAACTTTGTATGATTTATAAACTTCAATCAGATCTCCCCAAATGTTTGTCCTTTTCTTTAATTTCGCACTACCCCAACTTTTAAAAACCACCCACCTTCCATATTCATTTTAGTTTAGGTAGTAGTAAATGATAAAATCCTGAAACCTTGTGCTTGAACCCGGGGAAATAAGTAATTTTAATCATGGAAATCTGATTTTGGATGGGAGTATTCCCACCCCCTGTTGTCACAACAAGCAACTTCTTTAATACTATTGGCGGCCAATACTACGCCGAAAACAGATTTGTGTTAAAAACTCCCGGGGTTTAAGGGGCTTGGTTTTTTGGTTCCACATTACTAACAAACAAAACAACCAAATGTTTAATGATGCGAGGTTTTTAAGGTTGTCAATTCGGTGGGGTTTAGGCCGCCCATGTTAAAGAAATTGAACCAAGTTTGAACTTGGGGTCAGAAAAAACTTTTAACCCCATGTAGGTCAAAATCGTGACATGCTTTTTTCCTATTGCAAGTACATGTAACAATCTTGTTGGACTCTTTGTACATGTAACTGTTCATTTCATGTTAGACTTGTACATGTAACGTTAAATACATAGTTGACTTTTGTACATGTAATGTTAGACATAAGTTGGACTTTTGTACATGTAACTGTTAGACATGTGGCTTGTGTACATGGTAACTCATGTATACTGTCTGGACTTTGTACATGTAACTGTTAATACTGTTGGACTTCAAGACATGTAACTGTTATAGTTTCTGACTTTTACATGTAACTGTATATACATGTTGACTTTAGGTATCGTAACTGTACATAGTGAATTTTGTCAGTAACTGTTAACAATGTTGACTTTGTACATTGTAACTGTAGATCATGTTGGACTTTTGTACATGTAACTGTTAGACATGTTGGACTTTGTACATGTAACTGTTAGACATGTTAGACTTTTGTACATGTAACTGTTAGACATGTTGGACTTTTGTACATGTAACTGTTATACATGTTGGACTTTTGTACATGTAACTGTTATACATATGTTGGACTTTTGTACATGTAACTAGTATACATGTTGGACTTTTGTGCATGTAACTGTTAAATACATATTGGACTTTTGTACATGTAACTGTTAGACATGTTGGACTTTTCTTGCATGTAACTGTTATACATGTTGGACTTTTGTACATGTAACTGTTAGTGCATGTTGGACTTTTGTACATATAACTGTTATACATGTTGGACTTTTGTACATGTACTGTAACTTTGTCTATATAACATGTTGGACTTTTGTACATGTAACTGTTGTACATGTTGGACTTTTGTACGTATAACGTGTTCTATATGTTGGACTTTTGTACATGTAACTGTTGAACATGTTGGACTTTGTACATGTAACTGTTGAACATCTTGGGCTTTTGTACATGTAACTGTTATACATGTTGGACTTTATTGTACATGTAACTGTTAGATACATATTGGACTTGTGTACATGTAACTGTTATACATGTTGGACTTTTGTACATGTGTATTATCCATGTTGGACTTTTGTACATATATTATTATACATGTTGGACTTTTATGCATGTAACTGTTATACATGTTGGACTTTTGCCATGCTGAATTGTAGACATGTTGGACTTTTATGCATGTAACTATTGAACATGTTGGACTTTTATGCATGCTTTATTTAAACATATTTGGACTTTAATACGTAACTGTTGAACATATTTGGACTTTTATATACCATGTGGTGCGTGGTGGACTTTGTATGTATATGTATCTGTTAGACTTTTAACCATGTAACTGTTATACATGTTGGACTTTTGTACATGTAACTGTTAGACATGTTGGACTTTGTACATGTAACTGTTGGGTTATGTTGGAGTTTTATACATGTAACTGTTAGACATGTTGGACTTTTAATACATGTAACTAATTGAACTTGTTGGACTTTTGTACACATGTAACTGTTAGACATGTTGGACTTTTGTACATGTAACTGTTAGACATATTGGACTTTTTGTACATTAACATGTTACTGTACATGTAACTGTTAGACATGTTGGACTTTTGTACATATAACTGTTAGACATGTTGGACTTTTGTACATGTACATGTAACTTTATTATACATGTTGGACTTTTTGTGCCATGTAAGTTATGCATATTTGGACTTTTATGTGCATGTAACTGTTATACATGTTGGACTTTTGTACATGCAACTGTTAGACATGTTGGACTTTTGTACATATAACTGTTAGGCACTGTTGGACTTTTGTACATGCCTTTCTGTAGACATATTTGGACTTTATTTACATGCAACTGTTGAACATGTTGGACTTTTGTACATGTAACTGTTAGACGTGTTGGACTTTTGTACATGTAACTGTTAGACATGTTGGACTTTTGTACATGTAACTGTTAGACATGTTGGACTTTGTGCACATGTAACTGTTAGACATGTTGGACTTTTGTTTTATGTAAACTATTTAGACATGTTGGACTTTTGTACATGTAACTGTTAGACATGTTGGACTTTTGTACATGTAACTGTGTGGGCATGTTGGACTTTTGTACATGTAACTGTTAGACATGTTGGACTTTTGTACATGTAACTGTTAGACATGTTGGACTTTTGTACATGTAACTGTGTAGACATGTTGGACTTTGTATTTTGTGTAACTGTTAGACATGTTGGACTTTTGTACATGCTGTTAGACCGTATTTGGACTTTTGTATATAACTTCTGTTAGACATGTTGGACTTTTGTACATGTAACTGGTGGACATGTTGGACTTTTATTTTTATGTAACTGTTAGACATGTTGGACTTTTGTACCATGTAACTGTTAGACATGTTGGACTTTTGTACATGTAACTGTTATTCATATTGGTTTTTGTACATGTAACTGTTATTCATGTTGGACTTTTGTACATGTATTTGTTATTCATGTTGGACTTTTGCCACATGTAACTGTTATACATAGTGAACTTTCACCTTTGTGTACTATGGTGGACGTCCAGGATTTAACCAAACATTTGCTACTGTCCAGTAACATATCACCAATTCGTGAAAAAGACCTTCACTGATTAATGATATGTGATTTGAAGCTTAGATGGTAGATTGGATATTAAAGGAAGAGATTAAGTGTAGGGTAACACAAGTAGGTTTCCTTGATACATTTCTTGAACTTGAAGAATCAAAAATGACGTGTGGTTTGCAGTGTGCTACATCAGACGGCTCATGTCCAAGCTTCCTGTTTCCACACAAAATATTCATCAACATTGTTCCATCAGAAAACGAAGTGGGCATCACCTCCTCAAGTTTAGAGAAAAGATTTTAATCATATCATTCACTTTTACGTCACCAGTCTTTGTCCATTTAAACATTTTGTGAATGTGTTCAATCGCACTATACACACACACACTGTGTGTTTGGGAATAGATTTCTTAAAGCTGTCTTGGTGCAAGACTTATACTCGTGTCTGAGTTTTTCAGAGTTACATCAAATTTGGATTTACATAACAATACTACTTTTTGGAGAAAGAGGCACTTATGGTAAAGCTAGTTGATGACACCTGATGTGTATTCCACCAATCAAATGAGAAGGATCTTTTGTGTGAGTGATATATTTTACAGTATTAATAACACGAATAAGCCATAGTAAAGTATTAAGTATTTTGTTTATCTTTTCCAGAAGCCAGCACACATCTAGCTCAGTACCACAAGAAATAACATCAAGGCTGAAAGCCCACTCCATGCTTTGCTCTGTACCACAAAATAACATCAGAATGACCCACTCCATGCTTTGTTCTGTACTCATGGACTCCAATGTATAGAAATGAATAGTATATTGAAAGGTCCCATCTTGGGCGGCGCGAGAATATGGTTAAGCGAAGTGATGGTCAGTCTCAGTGCCTCAATCGTGAGTCACCCCATCAAAGACACCGGTTAGGTTACCCTGATGACCCGGCCCCCGTCTTGCGCATTTCACAAGGACCCTGGTTGCTTTTGCAGCACTTTCGGCGGTTTCCTCTTTGGCTATGACACTGGGGTAATGTCGGGCTATGATTCTCCTCCGACAGAGTTCAGCAGGCGGTATGGCGGGGAATTGAGTGGTAAATATGTGAATTTCTTTCATTTTACCCTCCTATCTTGAGTTACATGTACAATTTTCCAGTGAGTTGACTGACCATGAAAAAATTAGACAACTGTCGGAGTGAGATGTTGTAATCCGACGGCATACTTTTTCTCATTCAATAAAGTAACTAATAATGTAATCTTGCCTGCTAGTAAGACGGAGAACATATGGATGATGATGGACATATATTTCAAAGTGTTCCAGGATATTTATTTCATGAAAAATCAAGCATTTTTGGTGTGATGACTTCCTCAGTGTGTCAGTCTGATCTTGTCAACTCCCCGTTAGTGACCAACACAGTCTGTTGTATGCCATATGTGCAGTGGCAACTATAATAGAATAAGTTCTATTTTCTGAAGGGGAGGATGTTTTTAGAAGGAAATAGGAATCAAAACCATCATAAAATGGATTTTAAAGATAGGTTTCGCTTTCTGTTGAAAATCGATGGAATAATTTTTTAACTATTGATTTAATTTTGCCCTACACCGGCGTGTGTATGGCACAACACTCAGTGCTTTCCCGGTGTCTGTGAAAAAAAACTGCACGAAGGCGACTCGAGGCGGATTCAGCCCGACCTCCTTAACACTGGTGCAGGCGTCTTAACCTCTACGACCACCCGAGCTTGCCCGGATGACAATTGGCTAGAATCCCATATATAGAATCCCATATACAGTAGCAGCGGGTTCTGCGATTAATATGGGTTGGTGAAAATTCTTCGTCGGAGATAAACAATTGATTTAATTTTGCCTACCAACCTATATATAAAGAGCCTGCTTATATCAGGATTCTAGTATTAGTTGTTTCACATGAGTAGTATACGGTGGTAGTGGGTGGAGATTTTGAAGCGCGGGGCTATCCAAGCAGAGCTTTTCATCCAGGCGATGACACAGATGACCGACAAGCGTCCTGTAGGAACACTATTTCAATATGCGTGCCTAGTTCATTGCATTCGTGGAAGTGTAATGATGGCCCAGTGGAATAAAATTTGTATAGAGTTTAAGAACTATAGGCCTACAGTCTTTGGAGTTTACGGCTAGTCCGCTGCAGTTTGCTAGCATTTGGCCAGCTGACTACCATTATGAATTAAAACCCTTATCATTAATCATTAGCCCTCCTGCTACTACAAGGGTCAAAAATCGGTCAAAATCCAGTCAAAATATTTGATAACTTGCGCGAGTATATCCCTGGTGCACTTAAAGTCAAAACACCAATAAACCTTACCTGTAGTAGAGCATTTACAGATCAAAATGAGTTTACCTATGTCCCCAACCGCGACCATGGTGCTTGTGTCGCCAGGCAAGACACTTTACCTTAATTGCTAACCTCCACCCAGGGGTAAATGGGTACACCATGTAGGCAGAGAGTTGGTTGTTGTGTTTGAATAGCCATGTGTAAATGGCAGCAATTGAGCTGTATACTCCTCAGGGAGCTGAGATGGTTTCAGGAATGATTTATGAGCCTGATGAGCAGAGGTAATAATATAATGCACCTTGAGCACCAGTTTGGTGGATACGTGCGCTATATAAGTCCACATTATTATTATTATTATTATTATTATTTTATTTTATTTTATTTTATTTTATTTTATTTTATTTTATTGTTATTTTATTATTATTTAATTATTATTTATTATTATTATTATTAGGTGATTACGAGGCGCGGTAGCGAGCTTCTATTATTTATGCTATTTTTTAAATACTTTTTCTCGAGTGGCGATTGTCCGACGCTAAGGCATCCTTGCTGAGCATTTTACAGCCTTCAAACTTAACACATGAACAGAACATAAGAAGCTGGCGAAACCGTTTTTTGTGACGTCATGATTAAAATCATCCAGGTGTTCGAATTAGCAGCTAAAAAGTAAAATATTTAAAGCGTTTCATATCGTTACGCCAGAAGAATCAAAAAATGCGTATGGCGCAAGAAAGCAATGTCCGTAGCGCTAGTCTGGAGCCATTAGCACAACACACGCACACAAGCGTCGATATCGATTGTACATGTGGCACAGCAACCAAATGTAGGTAGTACCGCGATGTTCCCGGTTACAATCAAACTACATGTCTATATCGACTTACCAGTTGCGCGACAACACGTGTGTGCCCTTATTTAACGTCATTTGTTTAGGCTGTAAAAATGGGATTCATAACACGTCATAAAGGTAAGGGGTATATTGAAGTTACTTTTTAAGAGGATTTCCCTGTGTTATCTTCGTGTTTTTATATAAGAAAAACCATTTTTAAGCTTCATCCATTAAATGGTTGCATTGTGCCTGTTGCTCTTTTGTAATAACTTACGTTAGTTGAGCCTACGTGAACATACTTTGGACAGTAAACAACTAACTTTCAACAAATATGAACGAATGTCCGCAAATGTATTTAGAATATAAATAAGGATAGGAAAAATTCAGTTGTTAAGGTTATTGCAATTATTCAGTAGAAAATTTTATACCATACTGTTTTGTAATTTTTGTTTTCCCTCCAAAAATCTTCAGTTTGTGCACAAATTAAATAAAGTAGCCTAGCGATTGTTTACTGCCCTTTTCCATAATTTTTTGTACCCTCTCAGATACAAAATAAACTTACATAGACAATTGTTCACAGGAAAAATGCAATATTCATGACACAATACATGTACTTATGAGTCCTCCCCGGAGGCCTCTCTCAGACATCCTCACACATCACAATCACATGAAATTATATGGTATATGAGGCTGCAATTTTCCCTTAATACCTTTCTCTTTTGATGAGAGTTTAGATGTGAAACATTTCTTTAATTTATTACACATTGTCAGAATAATTGTGTGCAATTTTGAAAACAAACAATGCCCTTTTCAATTTTCAATGGTCCAGCCTCTAAATTATACATTTTCCCCATTCCATAAATTAGAACTTCTCTGAATTTTCAAATACTTTATTCTTGGTCCATGCTTATAAAACCCTTTCCTGTATTTTTTGCTTTGTGTTCACTGTGACATATTATTTGCGTCATTCCCACATAAATTAGAACTTCTCAGAAATTTCAAATACTTTATTCCATGTGCTTCCATAAAACTTAAACCCTATTTTTTTTACAGGCCATTTTGGTGACTCCGATGTATCATGGCTCAGACTTTAAAGAGTTCCAGCCAAAACAGTACCCCAACAGTTGACACACATCAAATGCAGTATCGTAACTGTTCAAGTCATCAACAATCTTGGTATGGTTTAACGTCTTATGTTAACAGATCGTTTGAAGGGGTCTTCATACCAATGATGAACATTCATCTTAGTTTTAATAGTTTTATTACAAAAATTAAGGTATTTAGTATAATTTGTTATTATTTTTATATAGCAGTACTGGCATTTCAGTCAAGAGAAGGTGTATCTGATAACCACCTTTCAATCATGTCAGTTAAACATTTGGCTAAATCTAGCCTTACTCCTATTTTCAATCTTAAATCTTTTTTAGAAAGGACAAGCTGCAACTTCAGCTATGCAGAATTGATGCTGGTGTGATTTCCGACATAATGAGCACCAGTCGTCAGTCAATGGAATTGGTAATTTTGGGGGCCCCTTATACTTTTATTGCTTGTTTTGCCTCCCTTTCCCCTAAAATTCTTGGATTCTATGTGCTGCAATTGATAGACCAAAAATTTTAGAAAAAACCAAATATGTTGGTTCATCACCAGTGGCAGTACATGCCATCACCAGGGGAACGGGGAGGGGGGCAGACATTTTATTCTAAAATTACCGATTCCCAATGACAACCCCCTGTCACCCATTCCCTGAACTGTCACTAAATCGTACATACAAACGTACATTTATTATAAATGCAGGTTGATTTCTGTTTTTCTTATCAAAACAAGGATCATGGTTTGGGTTCATTTTGCTAAAGTCATTTCACTTGTTGCATGTGTAAGACCATGTACACTCATTTCTAGATTGTTTACAATTGGGTTAAACAGGTCAACAAAGTGGTTTCAATTGTGGGGGAGGAGTGTGTAACCACAAAAGTCAAGTTATGAAACCCAACAGACAGTTAAAATAAATATGTGTTCATTGCTTTATTAGCAATTTTTACAAGCATCCATACAAACTCTTTGATTACACCAATGTCCTTAACAATTTTGTACAAAATAGCATCTGATCTTTACAGACATTTGCCAATCGTAATGTTACAACCTTGAAAAGTTAAAAATCAATGTATAATTTGTTTCAAATTTTTATAAATAATTTTTTTAATGATTTGCGGTGGGTGAAAACAAAAGACAGTTTATAAGCATGTCACAATAATAGGGAAGATGCTTGATTACAGTGTCACTATCATTGTCCATTTATCATTATGTTTTATTTATAAACTTAACCTGAAAGTGAGTATATTATAAAATATTGATTAAATTCATTTTTTATTATTACAAGACTTAATGCCAAAGATAATACCAATATTAGCTTCATTTAAATCTAAAATTGAAGGTTTTTTCCATAAACAAAGTGAAAAGTAGCAACCAATTATCCAGATTGATCCAGTGGATATATATTCTGTTTTCTTGTCAAACAAGGATCATGGTTTGGATTTCACTTTCAAGTCATTACACTTGTTACATGTGTGTAAGACCATGTACACTCATTTCTGAATTGATTTACAAGTAGGTTAAACAGGTCAACAAAATGGTTTCAATTGATTGGCGGCAGTGGGGAAGGTGGTAACCACAAAGTCAAGTCATGAAACCCAACAGACAGTTAAAAATAAATATGTATTTCATTGCTTTGTGTAATTTATAACACCCATACAATTTCCCTCTTTGATTATTTCAATGCCAACAATTTTACGTGAAAATGGCATCTGATCTTTGGGTTTTGTAATTCCCTTGGTATGGATGCGGCTACAGACATTTGCCAATCATGTGTAAAACCCTTGAAAATGTAAAAAATCAATGTAGAATTTGTTTTTCCAAAATTTTCCTACATTTTTAATTGTTGCAGTATAGGTGAAAACAAGACAGTTTATAAGCATGTCGCAATAAGGGAGATGCTTGATTACAGTGTCCATGTCATTGTCAATTTGTCGCCTGTTTTTGTTTATAAAGCAACCTGAAAGTGGTATATTATAAATAAGATTGCATTTATTTTTGTAACAAGACTTAATGCCAAGAGATAAATACCAAGGGTTGGCTTCATTTAAATCTAAAATTGAAGGTTTTTTCATAAAAACAAGTGAAAGGGAACTGACAATTATCAGATTTGATCCAGTGGATATAATTACATTTAATTTTGTTGGGAATTGGAATTATTTGCTGACAAAAAGCTCTTCTGCGGGGGCAGTGGAAAGAGATGAAACCACGGATGCAGCTTTCCCAACTTTATCATGTATGGTTATGGAAAAACGTTTTCTAATGAAGGCCTAATTAGCTGAAGGGAAAAGGGGAAGGAAATATTTATATGGTCTTCCCATGCTTCATTGTCTTCAACCAAGTTTAATCCAAGTTACTACTACTTGTAGTCCCCTTCTGTCCTAAATCAACTTTGTGACTTTATGCCCATAATAACGCTGAATAGGTTGATCTGGCTACCTACAACCCTGGCAAACTTTATTTTCATATGGTGATTTTTGTGTTGATTTATCATCTATGGTTTTAAAAAAGCATGTGTTGGAGCTAGTGTCAATATTTAAAATAAAATAAATTGTGTTCCAAGTCACACTTGTTCAATTCTAATATTGTAGCAAATCTCCACAACATTTCCCAAGTTCCGTAACAGCCAATATCTCAAGAACTAAATGACCTATTAGAAAACAAAAAGCAACTTGAATTCCTTACATTAATAGTTTTAACATAATTCTTTGAAATGAGTTGCACCATAAATAACGCCAATGGTCAGTGGTGGCACTGCGAGTAATGATTTTACAAATTTTAAAAAGGTCGTATCTCCTGCTTCAATTTGATGTATAAGTTGACAAATTTGTTATTTTTTCATAATAGTGGGAGATATAATTCATAAATTCCAAATTCAACACATTCTAACATAAAATTGATGTGACTTTTTGAATATGAAATTGATATTGTTATTATAAAGATGAAAAACCCCTTGCACAATGATATTGACATCATCGATGATAATTTGATTGAACTTGAGGATTGACTCGAACACCGTGTGTTTGTTCTAACAAACCACTTAAGCTCTAATTTACTTCTTCTTCTTCTCCCCAGCGACTTTAATCATTAACAAACACATACTTACCAAAATTCACATGAACTTGAAACTTGTGGCATGTACTTAGAACTTAACAAGTAGATGGAACACGGGTTTGTGGGTAATCCCAAATTTTGCCTATACTTCCCTGTCAAACCAAAAAGTCAAAGTTTAATATTTAAAAAATCATATCTCAACAACCACAAAGAGATAAATTTTTAATTCTTTCACCAGTGTACAGATCGTTAATTGTCAAAAATATTTACAAAGATGACCCCAATTTTGACCGCCTGTCCAAAGGCAGGAAGTCAAAGTTTAATATTTAAAAAAAAAATCATGTCTCAACAACCACTAGAGGTAAATTTCACAATTTTGTACCATTGTACAGGCCCGTTAATTGGTGTCAAAAATATTTACAAAAAGATGACCCTAATTTGACCTTAAAACTTCACCTGTGTCAACCGGAGGTCAAAGGTTTAATATTTAAAAAAAATCATATCTCAACAACACAAGAGGTAAATTGACGAATTTTGTACCATTTGTACAGATCGTTAATTGATAAATAATATTTTACAAAAATTTGACCTAATTTGACCTTACTTCCTGTCAAGCGAGTCAAAGTTTAATATTTAAAAACTTCAAATTTTTTGTGCCATTGTGCTGATGGGTGTGCCAAAAATATATTTACAAAAAGGTGACCTGAATTTGACCTTACTTCCTGTCCAAACCGGAAGTCAAAGTTTAATATTTAAAAAAAATCATATCTCAACAACCACAAGAGGTAAATTTACATTTTTTGCACCATTGTATAGATTGTACCATTGTATAGATCGTGAAACACGAGTTGTGAGTGACCCCAATTTGACCTTACTTCCTGTCCAAACCAGAAGTCAAAGTTTAATATTTAAAAAAATCATATCTCAACAACCACAAGAGATAAATTCACAATTCTTTCACCATTGTATTGCAGATTAATTGTCAAAAATATTTTAAAAGGTGACCCCCAATTTGAGCTACTTCCTGTCCCAAAAGGGACAGTCAAAGTTTAATATTTAAAAAAATCATATTTCAACAACCAACAAGAGATAAATTCCACAATTTTTGTACCATTATTTTTAGTGTGGTGTGTCAAAAATATTTACAAAAAGATGACTAATTTGACTTAACTTCCTATCAGGCAGTCAAAGTTTAATATTTCAAAAATCATATCTCAACAACCACAAGAGGGAATTTGGTGACAATTTTTTGTACCATTTTGTACGAATCGTTAATTGTCAAAAATTATTCCACAAAGGTGACCCTAATTTTGACCTTTTCTGTCCAAACCGAGTCAAGTTTAATATTTTAAAAAATGATGTTCATAACCACAACAGGTAACTTCCAGAATTTTTTATTGCCATTGTACTGATGGATATTGTCAAAAGCCCTTACAAAAGGTGACTAATTTGACCTTACTTCCTGTCCAAACGGAAGTCAAAGTTTAATATTTAAAAAAATCATATCTCAACAACACAAGAGGTAAGTTACATTTTGCCCATTTTGTAGATTGTTAATTATTAGAAAATATTTTTACAAAAGGTGACCCCAATTGACCTTACTTCCTGTCCAAATCAGAAGTCAAGGTTTTTAATATTCAAAAATCAAATCACAACAACCACAAGAAGTTAAATTCACAATATTTGCACCGTGTACAGATCGTCAATTGTCAAAACAATTTTACACAAAGGTGACCCAATTTGACCTTTACTTCCTGTGTCAAACCGGAGTCAATTTAGTTTAAATATTAACAAAAATTGTCTCAACAACCACAAGGGGTAAATTCACAGTTTTACCAGTGTACAGATTGTTGTCAATATTTACAGCGACCCTAATTTGACCTTTTAAACTTCCTCTGCCAGGCGAATCAAGTAAGGTTTAATATTAACAAAAAAATCATCACAAGAGGTAAATTTCACAATCTTTGCCATTGTACAGATCGTTGGTGTCCAAAAATATTTAAAACAAAGTTGACACAATTTGACCTTCTTTTCCCGAACACCTAGTGTTTTGTCAATACAAACACCAATCTCTTTTTGAATTATTGTTATTATTGTGTATTGTGTGTGTGTATTATTATTATTATTATGTCTATGATACAGGTGAGTGCAACAATGGGGAGCAGCCATAGCAGCCCTGGCCGGGAGGTAAATTAGATGATCGATGAGCGGAAACCGGTGATCATCCTTGCTAGTATGGTGTTCACAGCTGGAGCGATCGTCATGTCTATCTCCTGGAAACGAGAAGTGTTACTTACTGGGAGGATCATCATAGGTCTTAGTGTAGATGAAATTCTAAACTTGCTCAAACAGGTTTTTTCCTCTTTGATTCTGAGCATTTAAAATGGCCTGCTCCCTTCATTAGTTTTGTCCGGTGTGAAGCTGCCCTTTAACCCCCTTCAATGTAACTGGCTGAACACCCTGCTAAGTGCAACAACATCCATCAGTTGTCGAGTGTGAAGCTGCCTAACCCCTTCAGTAACTGGCTGAACATCCTGATCAATGCAGCAACATCCATCAGTTGTCCGAGTGTGAAGCTGCCCTAACCCCCCCTTCAATAACTGGCTGAACACCCTGCCAATGCAGCAACATCCATTAGTTGTCCTGGTGTGAAGCCTAAGATTCGCAATATTCCAACTTTATAGTTGTAGTTGAGTACTTTATCATGAGTCACAGTACACAAAATTGTATCAATGCTCGACTCTGCCCTGGTGTAAGGTTAATTAAACCCTTGCATAATAATTTGATCTAGGTAAAAAGGGTACTTGTAACGATTGTTTAGTGGTTTCATTTGGAATATCACGTGTATACACAGTATTATGTTTTACGGTTATTCCACCTTTCAAGTGAGAGTAGGGCCGGTTAAAGTTAAGTAAAAATATTGCTTCATTGGCAGTGTGGTGAAAAATAATAGTAGTGCTGATAGACTCGCTGCAAAGTGGAAAAAGTACAGTGCCCGCCTTAGACAATTGTGAGTGTTGGATGTCATCATCAATAGTCTGAACTTTGCCCAATTGATTACAACGTATGTTTTATTTCCCTTTTATCTTTCTGTTGTGGAAAAGGGCTGGCATCATGACCGTTCCAGTGTACGCCGCTGAAGCAGCCCGACTCATCTTAGGGGCTGACTGGTCACCATAAATAACCTTTTCATAACTTTGGAGGACAGGTCATTGCAAGGTGTGACAGATGGGGCACTTTCTTATTGGAAATGGGATGGAGGAGGTAAAGTAGTTTGTTAATTTATTACAATTTTCTATTTGTCCTCCTGTCCTTTAAATAACATAAATTTCTTAGCCCCAAAAATGTTTTTAAAATGTTGTCGAGAGAGAGCATGCTAAAGAGATGCTTGCCATCCCCTTTGGTGATATCTCTCGGGAAGATGCTGACCCTCATAATACATCTCGGGAAAAGAGCGAAATGCCTCGTAATCCAACAAATGATGACAATAAACTTTCCATGGAGCCATGTGCCCGTGACTTTCACTACCTTGTAGCACAACCATAACTCACAATCTCAGTGACAGCGAAGATATGGGTTAAAAAGGGTAAGGGATCGGAAGGCTGCTCTACACAAAGTGCAAGTACTAGCCATTCGCGTGTCTCCTTGAAACAAAGTTTTGCAAGCATTACGTGCATTCCCTGGTGCTTGCTGGTACTGTATAACTCCACTATGCTGACCTTCAAGGCGGCAGACCTCAAGCGATATGATGCTTTTGGCAGGACGATATGGCGAACTTTGTTGGGCATAAAGTGGTCAGACTTTATGATGAATGAAAGGCTGGCTGAGATGATCGGCGAACATTGGTGTCTTACGGGTGAGGAGGTGGTTATAAAGCGTAAAGCTATGTGGTGCACTCATGTGATGAAACAGGGAGGTCTGCCCTGCACAGTTATTGATGGTCTGCCTATGGGTATGAGTCGGGGCAGAGGTCGCCCCACACTGCGCTGGGTAGACAGTGTGACAAAGTGGAGTGGCAGAAGTGTGGATGAGCTGAGAAATGCGGCATTTGAAAGAGAACCGGTGATGGCAGCGTTTCCAGTAATGCACCCCCGTTACAATCTGAGGACGAAGCGGCCATGGACATAATTCATGCCGAACGATGATGATGGCGGTGGCGGTGGCGATGACGATGACGACGACGACGACGACGACGACGACACAGGTCATCGCTTGAGCAAGGATTTTCTGCTTGTGTGCATATACTTTGTACAACTAAGGAATTGCTGCTTAAATACATGTAGCCAGCACAAATTCTGCCATGAGCCTGTAAACACAGCATGGAGCCTGTTATCACAGAATTCAGTGTTAAGCAGCACCATGTATTTGTACCCTGAACAGACATTTTGTTGTTTTGTGTGATGGACTTGTGAACAAATATTTTGGTCTGGTATCAGTTTCCCACTTTGTGGGTGTAAAATTTTTAAAAATAATCCTGATGTTGTGCCCTGAATGACATTTTGCAGTTTGACTTTTGAAATTATGTTCGGCATCAGTACCCGCGCCGTCTGTAGGTCTAACATGAGAAATATCCGAGATGTAACATACGATTTGGAGGCGTAGCAAATACGATTTTGAGCCATTGAATACGAGCTCGATAATACTTCATTGAAATCACGCTAAACAAGCCGCCCCAAGTATAATTGTATATAGTTACAATACAAGCAAACAATGAATGTAGATTAAGTGGAAATAAAATGATGAAAAATGATTTTAAAAAAGAAAAAAAAAAACCTTTTAAATATAAAACGCGGGGGTGGTAGC
>CM055816.1:27734041-27782976 GCA_029582265.1 Zoroaster sp. YZ-2022 | reverse complement strand
GTTATGCCGCCACTTCCTATGCGCAACGGTTAGTACAGTACTAAGTAGGTAGGGAATGGGAGTGCGTTCTCCCCTCCCCTCCCCTCCCCCTCCTCTCTCTCTCTTTCTCTCCTTTTTTATTAATTTTTTTATTAATTTTTTTTACGATTTTAGGTGGGGGGAGCTACAGCCCCCTTAGCCCCCCCCCCCCCCTGGATCCGCCAATGGGACTTGCCGATGAAATAGCGAATCATTTGGAACATGTATAAGTTTAAATATGAAGTTATCTTGACTGAATAGAAAGCATTTTATGTTTGTCACGGTTCATTATATCATTAGAAATACATAACACTGAATGAACTTATTTGTCTTGTTAGTTCACTTAATGAAGTTTTCAAAGCTAGGGATCATGAAAAAGGCTTCGACCTTTCAGCGATTACACAGGAATTCGTTTTGTTTTTCGCACTGGCTTTTCGTGGCTGCTGGAAAAGTTGTGCATTTTTGTTTGGTCATATAGAAAAATATATTTGGTGTTTAAAATTTGGCTGAATGTAATTGTAATTATAAATGTATGCACTGCACTGAAAATGACATAATATTTGTAAATGTAATCATATTACTATCGTAAACACTGGCCCGTAGAATGGGGATCTGTATGAGAATGACCCCCTCCCCTCCCAGACATGTTACACTTGCTCTGGTGTTAACCTAATGATATTTTGAAACATCATTGTGTAGTTGCGACAAATGTGTAATGGGTTCCATTGGAAAAATGTGCAATGTTAGTGTACACCTTTGGTAATCACCCGATTACACGATTACTAAATTATAATCTAAAATCTTACTTTATGTGAAGTTATTAGCTCGTACCAAACATCTAGAGAAATTATTCCGTCTCACATTCTGTAATTGTTTCTTATAAAGTAAGCATGCATTTATAGACATATTACTAATAGTGTTGTATACACAATCTCTCTAAGCCATCCTATCCCTTATTTTCAAACTAGTCTACGGGTCTAAATCATATATGAATGGTGTGTTTACCTTTGTTTAGTGGATTTTACTCACTACCGAAAAAGGTTAATACTAAAATGTGAACAAATAACAGACCATGTCAACAAAAATATTAATTAAGGTGATCATCCTCGCCCGACCTAATGGATTAGGCCTGACTTGCTTTCAGTTATATAATTTATATCCAATAATTGTCCAATAATACAAAATCAAAAAATGGGTACGGTAGTTCCAATCGCGTCTCCCTCCCAGCATATTCACAATGGATATGAACGGTAAAATAATCCCAGTTCGGCTGGACGGTAATTTTTCCCCAAACGAGATTGCAGTGACAGCAGCAGCTACATTCCATTAGCCAGTACTTGTTAGCCAGTGACTCCGGCAAAATGTTGTGAAACTATTTAAGCATATCTCTTACTTAGAAATCTTTATTGAAATCTTTTAACTGAATATTTGAATGTATTTGTAAAATTTACATATACCTTAGTCTCTTGTCAACAATTACAATCTGTTGAATTCTGCGGACTTTGAAATGTCCTTGGCGAAGCACCCGTCAATTGATGTGTTTTCGAACCCTCTTTTGTTCTCTGATTCACGTGAGTGTACATACGGGGAAACAAAACATAAGTAGTCTGCAGAATTTAAGCTGTCCTTGTTGACAATGGATTTTAATTGTTTACAATTTACTTAATTGTATAATTAAAGTGATTAAAGATATCAATATATTCCAGGTTCAAGCGGTGTTGGTCACTGAAGTTAAAAATGTCATTTTAAATAAGAAACCATTATAAAATAATTATGAATTGATGACGTAATGTTATAAATTCATTTTAGTTTTATATAGCTATTTTTTTAATTCCTTATTTTGATTACCTAACTAAAACAGCAATTCAAAATTGAAATATATTTTCCAGGTAAAATCAGTTTGAGCATGGAATATCAATCTTTGAGAACAATCGTTGTAATTAAAAGAAAATTGCATGTACATAACGCATTGATGCTATTAAGAGGTCATCCACAATTTGAGACATTTTCAAAGGAGAATGGGGAATATATATTTAGTGTTTTCTTGAAAATGTTGAACAACAATCAACGCACCATTTAGGGGTACACTGAGCGAGTACTTAAATGTAGAAAATATTGGATAGCCTCAATTAAAATCAGTAATACTGTTGAAAAACCTGGTTCGAATCAAGTGCAATAAACTGAGTGATGGGAACCGAATACAAATGTTTTCTTTCATTTCTGAGTTTGTGTATAAACGAAGTCTTCTAAACTTGACCACGTGACCTGACAGATGAGGACAAACGGCGACAGGAGATTTACAGAGACTATAGATAACTAAACCTCTCTCTGACATTATTGATGCTGGAGAGGGAGAGGTGGTGGATATGGGTGGGGAGGAAGGCGGGGGGAATGGGAGTAGGAGAAGGGGAGTAGGAGAAGGGGGTGAGGTGGAGGGGTGGGAAGGGGTAGAGTTAGATAAGGGGCAGGGCGGGGCCGGGAGGGGATCAAATGCCAATAACCCAATACATATACAAGGGTTACACCCTCCCCTCCCCTCCCCTCCCCTCCTCTTCCCTCCCCTCCCCTCCCCTCCTCCGCATCTGTGCATTCCGAGATAACAAAGACAACTCGCCCCATAATTGACGATGAGTGACACCAATTGAGGGCGCTGTTTAGAGTGCGTGATCTCTTTTACACTTACTCATTCTAAAAGCGCCTTCCTATGGTTTCAATGTGTTTCTACATGGTCTGATCATTATATCCTTCATGCCCCAGTTTGAAACCAGCAGTGTTACAACTAGTGTTAAACCCCATAAACCCTTGGGGGGGGGGGGCGGTGGCGAGCATAATTATGCTCCTATACAGGCCCTGCGATTTATCGGAGGGGGATAGCCCCCCCCCCAAACATTTGTCTAGTGCTGAACAAATACCTAGATTTGCATATTCCTCAAAATATAAATATACAATGCAATGGAACTCCGCCTACTTCGTCCACACTCCTTGTAAGTTACGTTTTAACAAATATTTGCACCGAGAATAGGTTAATAGACGAGACGACGGTGATCCAGGAGAAAGCCCGCCCTCTATCGTCGTCATCGTTTCATCAGTTATCAGTATCTCTCTCTGTAAAACAGTACCCGGATCCAGGTAGGGAGGCAAACAAGGGGTAGGCGTAGCCTCAGTGAAACATGGGGGAACACAATGTAAAAATGGTACACGTAATAACGCATAGATTTATTTTGACGGTGATGACAAGGTGGTCCCCCCTCCCTAGTGTGGTACCTGTTTGAGATTTGTTTTCCAGACCAGATACAATCGCATATACATTATACAAAACAGATTTTTATTATTACTGTTACTCCAACCAGTATTAACTCTGACTTACTTTTATAATAACAAAGTGAAGAAAAAAAAACTACCCAAACAATGATACAAAATCATCCTCCAAATCTTGGACCAAGGTGAGCATCTCTGTCACTATGCCGGGAAACTATACTAGCTATAGACAGCCAGCAATCGGTGATTAATTAGATATGAATTCCCTGTTATAAACAGGGGCTGTCCTTAACACTTTTTAATTGTTTGTGTTTCATTTATATAATTGCTTATGTTTGCCAGCTATATACAGAGCACACACAGCCCAGACTGTGGTTGGTGTCAATGACTCCAGTTGATAGGACAGTGATAGGACAGTTACTCAGATGATATTCTGCCTTTATGTAAGAGCGCCCTCTTCAGTTCAGATGTCATTTAAGGGGATGACGTACATGTATAACAAGGTTTTTGTTCCAATGTTCTTTGTACAGCTCTTTATTTGAGTATACATTTATTGTATGAGTTAGTTACTTCGGCTTATTCAACTGCATATTACCAATGAAAGTTTAATAATAAAACTGCTGACAGTATTGAAACAAACCAAGAGACATTGTTAGTTTTAAGTTTTTAACAAAAACCTTCAATGGTTCTGTAAGCTGAATAGTTTAAACTGGGGCAAACCATTTATGTTTTTGTATTATTTATTTATAATATTGACATGGGAGGTATAAATAATCACAAACATCGTAGTTGGGAACCATTAGATCTTGCTTTACAAACACGCTAAGTAGATTTATAATTATGCTATAATCATCTCTGTATAAAATGTATAAAGTGATTAAAAAAACTAAGCAGATTTATCTGCTATAAGGTGATTCCGGTTTTTTCCGATCAAGTTTTATTTTGAACATTGAATTGTCTTTTGTCTGTGAGGGCGGGTGACACACAACATTTGTACTGTCGTGAATATCCTTACCCCTTGCCTATAAATGTCTACGTGATGTTCCTTGTGGGAATTCTTCATATTGACTGGACTCAATCATGCTGATAAACAACAAAGGGTTAGAATTCTTATGCTTATTCTTCTTATTGCTTACCTGAAACATTTGCTTTGCAGCCTTCTTTGGTTACCAACCAACCTTTCATACAAAATGTGTGTACCTAACTGGTAGCCTGCTTTATATTAAGTAAGACTGATTGCAGTGACACCATGTGAAATTCTCTATTGAGTAGTAATTAGTTCAAAAAAAAAACCTGGAGGTACAAGTTGTACCTCCAGTTCTTTTCAGAACTAATTACTACTCAATAGAGAATTTCACATGGTATCACCGCAATCAGTCTTACTTATCCTCCTCACTATGCAAAGCTACAAGTTTGACCTACTCAATAGAGAATTTCACATGGTGTCACCGCAATCAGTCTTACTTATCCTCCTCACCATGCAAAGCTACAAGTCTTACCTACTCAATAGAGAATTTCACATGGTGTCACAGCAATTAATCTTACTTATCCTCCTCACCATGCAAAGCTACAAGTCTTACCTACTCAATAGAGAATTTCACATGGTGTCACCGCAATCAGTCTTACTTATCCTCCTCACCATGCAAAGCTACAAGTTTAACTGCTTTATATTGCTTCTTAAAAATATTTTCTCAGCAAAATTCGCGGACACAATTTGAACCCTTTTTTCATTCATTTTAAATACCTGACTTATTCTATTTCATTTGAAAGTTTCCCATCATCATTAATTTCAAATTCATTAGTTGAGCAACTCATTGCAAAAACAAGTACGTTCCAATTGAAAGTGTCACTAAGTTAATTGAATTCCGTCATTTCGTCTATTTTTGGTGTTGTATTTCATTTAATAAAATGTTAATACAAAGAAAAGAAGTTTATATAGGTATGCATTTTTGTTTTTTGATATTTAATATTTTAATTCCTATTTGTATATTTTTGGCTGCTCATAACCAAGAAGTATTCATACTCCCTTCGTTCTTCTGATGGTGAAACCCTTGTTGTGCACAAATCACGTAAACAGGCTGGGGCCTTTTCCATTGCCGCCCCCCGTTTAAGGAATAGCCTACCCATCCCCATCAGAAATTCGAACAGTGTTCTGTCCTTCAAAAAGGCTCTGAAGACCTATCTTTTCCCCAAATAGTAGCTGGTTGTCTTTCTTTCTTTTGTCTTAGTTCCTTTTCCTTTCCTTGTTATAGCGCCTTGTATCCTGTGGTAATTGGCACTCTATAAATCCAGTTATTATTTATTATTATTATTAATTATACGGCCTGGGTATGAGATTTTAGGACAGATTCTTACAGTAGATTCTTACTAGCTCGACAGTAGATTACAGGTAACAGAAAGCAAAAGAAAGGGGGAACATAAAGGAAAGAAAGTTAAACTTCGGGGAACGGGAGATTGACATGGAAATTGAAGTGGGACAAATATGTTATGCAAGATGACCCCATAGGGATACTCTGATGTTTGTTTAATACCAGTTGATTTTTTTTTACATTGGAATAAAAATCAAGAAATTGGATAGCGACACAGAAGAAGAAGTTTCGAAAAAGATAGACCTTAATGACTTTCATAACTCACATCTGAAGAAATCATCGGAAAACTCACTGAAATTTGCCAAGGTCAGGTTTGAATACCCTTAAGATGAAATTGATTGGCCATTCAACGAAAGCGATAATAAATTTTCACAAAATCCTTTGCTCATAGATAACTGTTAATTTGATTGCATCAATCGCAAAAGATTCCAAACATCAAATTTCAGGATGACACAATTGAAGTCATGAATGCCAAAAAACTGAAATAGAACTAAATAAACGCATTTGAGTATAATATGAATGAAATAATGATTGCTTATAAATTAATTTGACAACAGAGAAAAAAGAAACACTAGTTGATTGGATCATTAAAACGGCGCTTCTTCAATTGGCCAGGAAAACCTATACTATCTCACTGACAAAATACGATAATAATAATAATAATAATAATAATAATGTGTGGACTTATATAGCGCACGTATCCACCAACTAAGTGGTGCTCAAGACTCGGACAGGTATACAGCTCACTCTATTATTGTTTCATCAGTTTTATTCATTCGATAACAGAGGTGGATTCAGGGTTGGAATAAAGATAACACGTAATTAGCGTATAAATTTACTTCCATGACAATGAAAATGGTGAATTGCACTCTTTGTACATCAATTTATCATATGTTACTTGTTTTCCCCCCTTGTTTGGCAATGTAACCCCGCCCCTTTATCGACACCCAGGATTCACACCTGTATTATATTATCGTTTTACCCCCAGTGGAATAATAATTACCCATTGTGTCTTGTTCGTTCCTCACACACGTCTACCATAGTCATGTTCCCTATCTACCGGCAGTAGAGATATAGTTACGATTGGATCCATCACATTGTAAAGAACCTGTCTACTGGTTCAGTTGTGCATGTGCCTCGTTCTGATTCTCATAGACTTGTGTACAGGAAAGCAAAGATGGCTGCGGTTTATTAATTAAAGGTCTATTACACCTATAGGATGGAAGGATTCGGTTGACAAGAGATCATACACGTATGAAATATTTAATATTAAATTAATATAATTATGAATGTGCATGAAGGGCCGGTCACATATGAAACGGCCCCTAAGCAGACTGGTTTACTGCTTGAATTTTCTTTCAGATTTGATATTTTTTTTGTTTTTATTTCTTCAACCTGTTGTCCTTTTCCTTGAAATTAGCCTTTGAAATAGATCTTTGTAATGAGAAACATGAAACTTTAAAAAAGTTTAAAAAAATAAGTTTTTTTAAGGGCTGATGATAGTTTCTTAAAATTCTTTGGAATGTAATTTTTTGAAGCTTAAAATGTTTCATGTTTTCGTTACTGTTCCTTATTTCTTAGAGTTGCTTAGCATAAAATAACTGGATTGTATGAATTTATTTTCCAAAAAATGATTTAATTTACAGATGTCTTAAGTTGCGTTTAAAAATCAGGGCAGTGTGGAATTAACAGTAATGCAAGTCATTGTACATAGAAATCTAGGAAGGTCAAATAAATGTAATGATTAGGTATGGAATAACTATGACAAATGTTTCCATCCATAGCAAAAGTTTACAAAAGGTTGTTTAATTCCTGGAAAAGTTATAAAAGCTGATTTCAATGCTTGGAAAAGTTATGAATCTTATGTTCATGTTTGTAAAGTCATAACAAAATGTTCATATGTCAATACAAAATGTACTGTCATTTTGAAATAACTAAATTGTCCTTATAAAATATTCACAACAAAACATGAACATTTTAACCTGTCAACTATGAGTTATCATATTTAGTCTGAAGAGGTCATGGAATTTTTGCCCAGAAATGTTTGGAATCCAATGTTAATGAATTAGCAGGTGGATACATGATCCTTGTCTATACCCAATTAGTCTTGATACTGCCTAGTGTATATGTGCTTTGACCATCCCATGACTCTGTCTATTATTGATCATTTACACACTGCTTTGTAGAGTCCAATTCATTGCTGTAGTATGACATCAAAGATATCTACAGCAGGGAATAGTTGTAGATATTTGGGTTATTTTAACAATGACAACAAGATCTGAAATGGCCGTTATATGTCATTTGTGGAAAGCTTTCCCCATAGTATTACACATTATTTCCTGCTTTAGATATCACTGACACAAGAGGTTTGTACAAAACGTACTGAGGTTTCTTGAAAGAGTATCTGACACACTACAGCAATGGATTTACTCCCAATTTCGTAGAGTTACTGAACAAGAAATGGTGCTTACCGAATACATTCTGTAAGTAACATGAAACTGGCTACCAGCCAAATGGAATATGCATCCTGTTTCACTTTGGCTGGTTACCATGAAATCAAACTAAGCAATTATGTCTACTAAGCAGCTATCTCAACCATCAACTCTATGAAATTGGCTTTGGTTGTCTTGCTTTTAAGGAGATCTTTATTTTAAGCAGAGTTTTCTTGATTTCCTTGAGAATGAGGGATGTGTTGATGTGATAAGATTTTAAGTTAAAAAGTGGGTTACACCAGTCATGATTTGAAGGTACAGTGTAATACTTCTATAGACCTCTTTTTACAATGCGGCCATCTTGGTCAGATTCCCTGCATACATAATGACTATTTTCCTTCCAGCCTCGGTTTGGTTACATTGATTTGAATGGAAGAAAAACAAGATGGCTGGGGTCCACACAAAATGTTTACTACAGTCTGCAGACTAGAGGTGTCTGATGTCTGTAATTATTCTCCTTGGCATTTGTTCATGTAAGAGCGAAGATAAAAGATAATACATTGTACTTATGTTTACAGCATCATGGTTATTGACACCCACTTTATTCAGTACAATAAGTACTCATTCAGTGTACTTGACAATCTATAATGTCTGGAGAGTCTGCAGAATTTTAGTACTGTGTAGCAGTGATTATGACTGGTGTAGCCCTGTAGCAGTAAGACTCATTTGACATAAGGATGGCATGCCTAAAACTACAAAAAATACTCTGAAATATTACTGCCTTGATCATACAAATATTATGTAGACGTACTCGAGTACATAAAGACATATGAAGATGTGACAGCTGTGATGAAATATCAAGAGGTGTGAATCAAAGACATTCTATGTCTCAAAACTTGAGTTATCATTCCTAAAATAACCGCGCATTATTCTGTTATGGTAATCCCCAAAAACAAAATGAAAGGAACATTTTACGGTGTTTTTAAATCTTTAGGCGTGCCATCCTTAAAGTCAGGATTTTGTTATTATATTAAATACTGAAGAAGTATGCTTAAGTCACCTTATTTTTCTTATTGGAAGACATTTTCAGGTATTTTGTTTAAATTTTTTAAAAGTTTTATTACATTTTTTTCTGGTGGTGGTGGTGGGGGGGGGGGCTGGGAGGAAGGGATGGGAGGAAGGGGTTGGAGAGGAAACACTGCAGAAATTGGTTTCGCACAAACGTATTTTTAGCAAATTAGATTGATAGCAAGTAAGACTAATTGCGGTGACACCATGTGGAATCTCAATTGAGTAGTAATTAGTTCTGAAAAGAAATGGTGGTACAAATCGACGTTTCGATCAGTATGCTCTGATCGTCCTCAGGAGAATGCCGGACTCTGGAAAATGCTGCTGCTTAAGTAGACTGCTGGAGGATCATCCCATGATAGCAATCAAAGCTAGCAAAAAGGATTAATATTCACATATCAAAAAATTTCATTTTGAACAAGTATGAAAGTTTCATTGCCATCCTATGAAAAGAAAAGACGGTTGCGGTTACAATTTAGCGCACGGTAAATTCAGTGACTATAATGGAGACCAATGGCTAAGTGCAAGCTATAACGCGCGCTAGGCGTTGCGTGACGATCCCGCTTTTGAGTTTCCCAACTAGTGGTGCTTGAGCGCATGCGTGAATGTAATTAGCATATTTCATTAGAATGGCCTATTGTAAACCTATGGTGTTCTATAATGGACACCTACGCGGCGCCTTTTTTTTCTACGCGGCGACTTTTTGTTTTTGGGCGGCGACTTTTTTTTTCACTCTCGAATTTTTTTTTTCTCTCGCGAAATTTTGTTTTTCTCTCGAAAATTTTTTTTTCTCTCGAAATTTGTTTTTCCCTCTCGAAATTATTATTTTCTCTCTCAAATTTTTTTTTTCTCTCTCGAAATTTGTTTTTTCCCGCTTGAAATTTTTTTTCACTCTAAATTTTTTTTTTCTCTCTCGAAGTTTTTTCTGTCCCCCCAAAAAAAGTCGCCACGTAAAAAAAAAAGTCGCCGTCCAAAAAAAAAAAGTCGCCGCGTAAAAAAAAAAGTCGCCGTCCAAAAAAAAAAAGTCGCCGCGTAAAAAAAAAATTCGCCGTCCAAAAAAAAAAGTCGCCGCCAAAAAAACAAAAAAAAAAAGTCGCCGCCCAAAAAAAAAAGTCGCCGCGTAAAAAAAAAAGTCGCCGCGTAAAAAAAAAAAGGCGCCGCGTAGGTGTCCATTATAGAACACCATACCCTCCAGATGGTACCGAAAAATTAGCTGGCTCTTGGACAAATATCCACACATCGTGGATATTGAAAGGGACAATATCGTCACGATCTCAACAGAATTTCAACAGGGCTTGGAATCGGTGTCCTAAGCACACGACTTAGCGATGCCCCAAGTACCAGTCCATTATGTGATCTATGTTTTTCTTCATATTTCTGTACCGATTTGAATGGGTATGATAGAGAAATGTTATGCATTAAGCATGATGCATTATGATACCACCGGTCCTATTCAAATAATGACGAGCTGAGCCCAGCATTTTGTTTACGGTGATTGGTTCAAATAAAATAAATGCATACATACACATATTTTTCATATTGTTAGATATTTATGAATTATTCATTATAGCATCCACGTGCACACAACGGATGAGACTGGTGAAGGTGATCGTGGCTTCACCACTCGTGGGCATGATGTTTGTTACGGTGTTCTGGGTGGCCGCGTGAGCCTTGACTAAAGGCTAGGCATACCACGGTGTCATTTAACGCTCCGTCTTCCAAATATACCTTGTTTATGTTCTGGAATACCTTGCTGGGTATATCATTGGGTATGAGGTGGGTTTCTTCCTAAAACGGGGGTTTTATTCGGACATTTTGTTTAGAATAGTTACATTTTGCTTAAAACAGATAAATGCCACGCCCAGAAGCCGAAGGCCACGACCGGGGCCAATAATCTGTAAGGGTCGACGGTTGGATAGAATTTTCGACGGCTGAATCATTCACACAATTTGGTTTGTGATTGGTTTGATAAAAGGCAAAAAACGATGTGGATTTGTAATTAACAGTTTGAACACAAATCCCCAAACTAGTTAAGAACAACATGAATTCCATCAATTAAATGAAAAGGTTTCTAAAAATGAAACATCGAACCTTTTTATCTAAAATAAAATATTTGTAGGCCTAAGTCTTGGAAATATCCATTGTTATGACTGCATTATTGTCTGGTGTTGGTCTACCCTGTAAATCTACTCTACTGAAGGGGAACTACAGAATGTTTCCCTTTTTAAATACAAGGTTGTTATGGAAAGGTATTTGCTTATGTTATTAACATTGGATGATTTCTTGATGGGTGTTGATAACTTGGATTGTTGATTGACTCTTGTCATGGTAAATGAACAATGATTGACAATGTTGAACCAATAAAAGTCACAAGGGATATGATACTGTGTTTATTGCTTTCATTGTAGTCTTGTGTGTCCAGCTCAACACCTTTTGTTTTGTAGGATGGCAATTGGACACAATGAATTATTCATTAATAGCGCAGGTCGTCAATGACGTCACAAACACTGTAGCGTGCAGCTGCCTTTATATATAACGTTCACTAAATTAGTCCAGAAAATGGTTTCAGACAAACATATTTTTATATAGCATTCAAAGCTATTAAAAAGGTTTAGTTTTCACAAAGTAAAAAATCATTTTGAACAAGTATAAAAAGTTCCATATCCAGGCAGGCAAAGAGGACAAGTGTCCATTCATTACCTTGCAAGAAATTTACCCTATACTTTATATACGTGGACATCTTTTAGGCAGTTTTTCCCTATTTTGCTGTACGATGTCTCATTTGCATTTCAGCTACCCTGGATTCATCCCTGCTTATAAAAAGTGCATGTACTGTTTGGACTGCTATAGATAATATTAGTCTGTCATCATAAAACTTCAAATTTATTGATTTCATATCTTTCGTTGACAAATGATTGATATAATATTCGGTAATGTTATTGTCGTTTTGTTTGAGATAATTACCGTTCCAAGCACAACAATACCGAACAAAAACCGCTTAAATTCAATAGTCTGTTCTCAGTAAGAGCTGAAACCTCTCCATATATTATTTACAAGCCGACTCTGCGAATGGAAACACTTAATGAGCCATTTCAAGTCCAAAGATCCTTGGCTTTTTATTTAGTAATTGAATGTTATTGAAATTCAAATTCAATACGCGATTGCAATTGCGTTTCGAACCATTGCGGATCAGGGAAGGGGGAACATCAAGGGGGGTGGGCAGTTTATAATAATCATAATATGCAATGTAACGACTTTTTAAAATACATGACGAGTTTCTATTTTCAAACTTTTGAATGGGGGCACCTGGGGGCACAGACCTCAGCTAGGGGGGAAGGCACGTGTCCCCGTTCCCCCGTTCCCCCCGTGCCCCAGGTACGCCACTGAGTTTAGCTGTCAATGTAATGCGATAAACTCAAAGAAAACTGACCCTAAATCTTAGCTTTAAGTTCCAAAACACAAAACCAAAACAAATATTTTTGAAGAGAGGTGAAACTTTGGAGTTTGCTTCCCAAAGACGTATTTTCTGCGTTAATTCTGATTTCGTTGGTGGATTTTTTGACATATCATGTACAAGAGTTGTTTTATGTTGCTGTTTAGCTTTAATTATTGTACTGCGTGTAATAACATGGGATCTTTTGAGGCTACGTCTGGCAGCAATCTTCAAACAGTCGTAACGGTGTTTTATTGGACGAGGCTTAGCATTAAATGTTTTACAGCAAAAATTGCTTAAAAACGAGTACTAAGCTACCGTTTCACCAAGTCTATATCATATTTGTTTGGAATTTTCATATATTTTCGAAACAAGAAAACATATGAATTAGTCCCTCCAGATGGTACCGAAAAATTAGCTGGCTCATGGACAAATATCCACACATCGTGGATATTTAAAGGGACAATATCGTCACGATCTGAACAGAATTTTAACAGGGCTTGGCTGTGATCAATGTTTTTCTTCATATTTCTGTACCGATTTGAATGGGTATGATAGAGAAATGTTAAAGCATGATGCATTATGATACCACCAGTCCTATTCAAATAATGACGAGCTGAACCCAGCATTTTGTTTACGGTGATTGGTTCAAATAAAATAATTGCATACATATTTCTACTCATATTTTTTCATGTTGTTAGAGATTTATGAATTATTCATTATAGCGTCCAAGTGCACACAACGGATCAGACAGGTGAAGGTGATCGTGGCTTCACCACTCGTGGGCATGATGTTTGTTACGGTGTTCTGGGTGGCCGCGTGAGACTTGACTAAAGGCTAGGCATATCACAGGATCATTTTACGCTATGTCTTCCAAATATACCTTGTTTATGTTATGGAATACCTTGCTGGGTATATCATTGAGTATGAGGTGGGTTTCTTCCTAAAACAGGGTTTTTATTCGTCCATTTTGTTTAGAACAGTTACATTTTGCTTAAATAATCTGTAAGGGTCAATAATCTGTAAGGGTTGACGGTTGGATGGAAAACTCAGGACAAATGACGAATTTTCGACGGCTGAATCATTCATACAATTTGGTTTGTGATTGGTTTGCTAAAAGGCAAAAAACGATGTGGATTTGTAATTAATAGTTTGAACACAAATCCCCAAACTAGTTCAGAACAACATGAATTACATCAATTAAATGAAAAAGTTTCTAAAAATGAAACATCGAACCTTTTTATCTAAAATAAATACTAGTTTTGATTGAGGCCCTCTATGATAACAAAATACAAATACAAAACAGATTCGATTTTTGTCCTTACACCGACGTATGAAGCGCTGTATACTCAATACTTGCCGAGTGTCTGTGAAAAAAACTCCACAGGCGACTCGAGGACGATGTTTATGCTGATCATGACGAATACAATAGAATTGAATTAAACTTATCTTTAAACTAACAACATATTTACTAATTTCATTATTTAAACAGACCCCAGGAGATTGAACTCGCTAAGAAGTCCATGACAACAACAACAACGAGAAAATAAACAAATTAAAAATCCTACATATTTCAATTGGGAATGTCAGTCTGGGCATCTTGGGATTCCGCGGGATCGGGGGAGATCCAGAGTCGTGTAGGGGTACTAGGTTAGCTAGGGGTCCTACTTATACCATCCCTCTCGTTGTCTCTAGAAATCACCGCCACTTTTAAACCTTACCCCCTCATCAGACATGACGTAAAGGCACAAATGCATTTGCTTATGGCTTTCATGAAAACTAATACTAAAGATCATTGGCAGATCGGGGGGGGGGGGGGCAGGGGGAAGATTAGCGGATAAAGGAGGCAGGCAAAGAGGACAAGTGCCCATTCATCACCTTGTAATTAATTTACCCTATACTTTATATATGTGGACCTCTTTTAGGCAGTATCACCCCTTTTTGCTGTACGATGTCTCATTCTCATTTCAGCTCCCCTGGATCCATCCCTGCTTATAAAAGGTGCATGGACTGTTTGGACTGTTATAGATAACATTAGCCTGTCATCACAAAACTTCAAATTTATTGATTTCATATCTTTCGTTGACAAATGATTGATATAATATTCGGTAGTTTTATTGTCGTTTTGTTTGAGATAATTACCGTTACAAGCACAACAATACCGAACAAAAACCGCTTAAATTCAATAGTCTGTTCTCAGTAAGAGCTGAAACTTGTCATATATTATTTACAAGCTGACTGCGTGTGTTTCCACGTAATGAGCCAGTTCAAGTCCAAAGTCCTTAACTTTTAATTTAGTAATTGAATGTTATTGAAATTCAAATTCAACACGCGATTGCAATTGCGTCTCGAACCATTTGCGGATCGGGAAGGGGGAACGTCAAGGGGGTGGGCAGTTTATAATCATCATAATATGCAATGTCACGACTTTTTAAAATAAATGACGAGTTTCTATTTTCAAACTTTTGAATGGGGGCACCTGGGGCCACAGACCTCGGCTGGGGGAACAGGCACGCGTCCCCGTTCCCCCGTTCCCCCCATGCCCCAGGTACGCCACTGAGTTTAGCTGTCAATGTAATGCGATAAACTCAAAGAAAACTGACCATAAAATCTTAGCTATAAGTTCCAAAACACAAAACCAAACGAAATATTTTTTGAAGAGAGGTGAAACTTTGGAGTTTGCTTCCCAAAGACGTATTTTCTGATTTCGTTGGTGGATTTTTTGACATATCATGTACAACAGTTGTTTTATGTTGCTGTTTAGCTTTGAATCTTTGAGGCTACGTCTGGCAGCAATCTTCAAACAGTCGTAACAGTGTTTTATTGGACGAGGCTTAGCATTTAATTTTTTACAGCAAAAATTGCTTAACAACGAGTACAAGCTACCGTTTCACCAAGTCTTTGTTTGTTTGGAATTTTCATATATTTTCGTAACAAGAAACCATATGAATTAGTCCCTCCAGATGGTACCGAAAAATTAGCTGGCTCATGGACAAATATCCACACATCGTGGATATTTAAAGGGATAATATCGTCACGATCTGAACAGAATTTCAACAGGGCTTGGAATCGGTGTCCTAGTTTAAGATAAACACTCCGATTCCATGCCCTGTTGATCATGACGATATTGTCCCTTTAACTTAAAAACCACCGTAGAAAATAAATAACATAATAAATAAATCAATTTTACACAAGTTAAATTCTTTTAAACTAATTATAATTAAAATTAAAATTTACAAATTAAACAAATTCACACAAGTTTCACGGAAATATTGGTTCCCCAATGATCCACCCCTGATCGATTTTGTCAGTCAAGATACACAGGAGGTCACATGGTTTAAAGGGGCACTGCCAAGAAGGTCCCTATACCCTCTTTGACCCCTCCTCTAACTCCCTTATTATGCCAACTTAATGTTCTAGCCAGGTATTGTCAGCTGCCTCTCTTAGGCCAAAACAAGTCTCTGGTTTCTGGTCTCCGTGCGCGTCGCCTCAGACCCGCGTCGACATTTTTATAGTCATCTTTTTTTACCGCTATGAAACGATGTACAATTGCAGCCAAAATTGCTCGACTGGAATTCTGCCGCACTGTGTTTTAAACGACTTTTTCACATACAGGGTTATGAACATTTCGTCCCTAATTTGCCACAGTGACCAATCCGACTTTTTTTAAATTTTAAGTTTTCCCGCCCATTAGTACATTCAGGAAGAGACCTACCATTGTATCTAATCCACATGCATGTATTCCTTATAGTACATTCAGGAAGAGACCTACCATTGTATCTAATCCACACGCATGTATTCCTTATAGTACATTCAGGAAGAGACCTACCATTGTATCTAATCCACACGCATGTATTCCTTATAGTACATTCAGGAAGAGACCTACCATTGTATCTAATCCACACGCATGTATTCCTTATAGTACATTCAGGAAGAGACCTACCATTGTATCTAATCCACACGCATGTATTCCTTATAGTACATTCAGGAAGAGACCTACCATTGTATCTACTCCACATGCATGTATTCCTTATAGTTTTGGAGATAGAGCATGCATTCAAATGATGAATGCTCTAACTGGGTATTTGTGTAATTTGGCAAAGTGACCAATACCGCAATGGTCACTATGCCAACTTAATTCGGGATTGGTCACTATGGAAAATTATGGACGATTTGCCCAATTTCTGCGGCCTCATTTAGCTCAAATACTTTATTTACGGGAAATTTGGTCTGGTTCCAATAACCGCGTATATACATGTACCGGGTATTTCGCTGGTTTTGAAGCCGACCTATGACCAGAAACAACAACAATAACAACAACAACGAGAAAATAAACAAATTAAAAATCCTACATATTTCAATTGGGAATGTCAGTCTGGGCATCTAGGGGTTCCGGGGAGTCGGGAGAGGTCCAGAGTCGTGTAGGGGTACTAGGTTAGCTAGGGTTCCTACTTATGCCATCCCTGTCGTCGTCTCGAGAAATCACCGCCACTTTTAAACCTTACCCCCTCATCAGACACCACGTAAAGGCACAAATGCATTTGCTTATGGCTTCATGAAAACTAATACTAAGTATCATTGGCAGATAAGGGGAGCCAGGGGGAAGATTAGCGGATAAAGGAGGCAGGCAAAGAGGACAAGTGCCCATTCATCACCTTGTAATTAATTTACCCTATACTTTATATACGTGGACCTCTTTTAGGCAGTATCACCCCTTTTTGCTGTACTATGTCTCATTTTCATTTCATCTACACTGGATCCATCCCTGCTTATAAAAGGTGTCTGTACTGTTTGGACTGCTATAGATATTATTAGTCTGTCATCAAAAACAAATTTATTGATTTCATATCTCTCGTTGACAAATTATTTATATAATATTCGGTAGTTTTATTGTCATTTTGTTTGAGCTAATAACCGTTACAAGCACAACAATTAATAATACCGAACAAACAACGCTTAAAATTCAATAGTCTGTTCTCAGTAAGAGCTGAAACCTCTCATTATAATACGAGCCGACAGCGGGCGGAAAAACGTAATGAAACACTAAAAAGACATCAAAAATACATTTATACCCATATTAAAGGGACAATATCGTCAGGATAGGGCATGGAATTGGAGTGCATGCTAGTTTAGATTAACTCATCAGTGACTGAAAATAACACACCACATAATAAAGTCATATTATCATTGCTGCTGCATAAATGAGCCAGTAATTTTCAGTCACATTTTTCATCTTAAACTAGATCACCGATTCAATGCCCTGTTGAAAGTCTGCTCTGATCGTGACGATACTGTCCCTTTAACAAAGAATGTTATTCATATTAAAAATACTTCCTCAGTAATTGAGTCTTTAGTTTATGTTTCAATTAAAAGATGTTAAGACGTCTGCAATAGTCAGCAGGAGGACGTGGGTTCGATTCCCACCCGAGTCGCCTATAAGTTTTTTACAGACACTTGGAAAGCACTGAGTATGCAGTGCTATACACACGTCGGTGCAGGGCAAAATTAAATCAATGTTAATATATCGTCTAGTAAGATTTAAAAAAAAATGTTTTTATTATGACACGATTGAAACTCTTTTTGCCGAAAACAGTTCTTCTAACACCTGATTTGAATTATGCAATTTTTACTTGGGGTAAACCCAGTGCATTTTGTTAGGGTTTCTACAGAAACGAGCAGTTCGCATTGTAAACAAGGTTATGGGTTCCGTGATCTTTTATTTTGAAAATCCTTTATTTGAAAATCTCAAACTTTTAAAACTGAGAAACATGTATTATCTTAATTTAGGGAAATTTAGGTTGAAATATATTCAGAACTTACTGCCTGTTAGTTTTCAATCTTGGTCAGTGGCGGCGCTACGGGGGGGGGGGGGAATATTTATATTAATATTTGGTAGTTTTATTGTCATTTTGCGTGAGATAATTACCGTTACAAGGACAACAATAGCGAACAAAAACCGCTTAAAATTCAATAGTCTGTTCTCAGTAAGAGCTGAAACCTCTCATATATTATTTCCAAGCCGACTGCGTGTGTTTCCACGTAATGAGCCAGTTCAAGTCCAAAGGCCTTGACTTTTAATTTAGTAATTGAATGTTATTGAAATTCAAATTCAACACGCGATTGCAATTGCGTCTCGAACCATTGGCGGATCGGGAAGGGGGCGGGGTCAAGGGGGGCAGATAATAATCATCATAATATGTAATTTAACGACTTTTTAAAATGCGTGACGAGTGTCTATTTTCAAACTTTTGAATAGGGGCACCTGGGGGCACAGACATCGGCTGGGGGGCAGGCACGTGTCCCAAGCCCACGTTCTCCCGTTCCCCCCGTGCCCCCGGTACGCCACTGAGTTTAGCTGTCAATGTAATGCGATAAACTCAAAGAAAACTGACCCTAAATCTTAGCTTTAAGTTCCAAAACACAAACCCAAAACAAATATTTCCTAAGAGAGGTGAAACTTGGGAAACTTTGGAGTTTGCTTCCTAAAGATGTATTTTCTGCGGTAATTCTTATTTTGTTGGTGCGTTGTATTGACGTAACATGTACAACTGTTGTTTTATGTTGCTGTTTAGCTTTAATTATTGTACTGTGTGTAATAACATGTGATCTTTTGAGGCATCAGTCTTAACAGTGTTTTATTGGACGAGGCTTAGCATTTAATTTTTTTTACAGCAAAATTGCTTAAAAATGAGTACTAAGCTACCGGGTACCGTTTCACCAAGTCTATCATATTTGTTTGGAATTTTCGTATATTTTCGTAACAAGAACACATATGAATCCCTCCAGATGGTACCGAAAAATTAGCTGGCTCATGGACAAATATCCACACATCGTGGATATTTAAAGGGACAATATCGTCACGATATGAACAGAATTTCAACAGGGCTTGGAATCGGTGTCCTAGCACGCGACTGAGGCGACGCACCAAGTACCAGTCCATTCTGTGATCTATGTTTTTCTTCATATTTTTCTACTGATTTGAATGGGTATGATAGAGAAATGTTAAAGCATGATGCATTATGATACCACCAGTCCTATTCAAATAATGACGAGCTGAGCCCAGTATTTTGCTTACGGTGATTGGTTCAAATAAAATAAATGCATACATACACATATTTTTCATATTGTTAGAGATTTATGAATTATTCATTATAACGTCCACGTGCACACAACAGATCAGACTGGTGAAGGTGATCGTGGCTTCACCACTCATGTGCATGAACATTTTAGGCTTAATGTGATTACAGGGTAGCATGTTTCTATATACCTGACCTTTTTAGGGGGTGGGAGCATGCAATGAGTGACACGGGGGCTTTAGAGTTGTATGCTTTAATCTCGTACTTAGTTATTACATTATCAACCATTCAAAGACTTAATGTCTCTTTAATTCGAAATATATGTGAATGTGATTTCCTTTATTTATACTACAATCTCGTCTCAAAACAAGTACACAATCATCTCTAGACTTAAGTGCATATGAAATACGCATTTTCTAACTTGAAAACAGCACAAGTCGGTATCAATATCAATATTTCTTATCTTCAGTCTAAACTGTTTACGGTGGTGACACCATGTGAAACTCTCAACTGACTTGTAACGGTCTTCTAAAGGACTGGAGGTTACAACTCGACGTTTCGATCATTTCAACAAGAGTTGCAGGTACCATCATTACAGGAACATTTGCGATTAGGGGTGTCATTGGAGGGGGTGTCGACGGAGGAGTGTCAATGGAGGAGGTGTTAATGGAGGGGGTGTCGATAAAGGGGGTGTCGATAGAGGGGGTGTCATAGGAGGGGTTGTGCCTTGACTAAAGGCTAGGCATATCACGGTGTCATTTAACGCTCCGTCTTACAAATATACCTTGTTTATGTTATTGAATACCTTGCTGGGTATATCATTGAGTATGAGGTGGGTTTCTACCTAAAACAGGGTTTTATTCGGTCATTTTGTTTAGAACAGTTACATTTGGCTTAAAACAGATAAATGCCATGCCCAGAAGCGAAAGGCCACGCCCTAGGCCAATAATTTGTAAGGGTCGACGGTTGGAAACTCAGGACAAATGAAGAATTTTCGACGGCTGAATCATTTATACAATTTGGTTTGTGATTGGTTTGCTAAAAGGCAAAAAACGATGTGGATTTGCAATTAATACTTTGAACACACCCGCCCAAAAAACCTCAAAAAACAAACAAACAAACAAAACAAAACAAAACAAAACAAAACAAAAAACAGTTCAGAAGAACATGAATGCCATCAATAAAAATGAAAAGGTTTCTAACAAATAAAAAACGAACCTTTATATTTGAAATAAATACCTGTTTTGTTTTGGCCTCAGCAAGTTTGTTCAATCCAAAATGTATTAATTTAGCTTGCTCTATTGATTTAGGCCATGATAACACAAATTATAACACAAATAAATAAAAAATAAATAAATAATTTAAATTAAATAAAAAATATAAAAAATTGTTTGCCCTTACACCGATGTACAAAGCGCTGTATACTCAATACTTTCCAAGTGTCTGTGAAAAAACTCCACAGGCGACTTGAGGACGATGTTTATGCTGATCATGACAAATACAATAGAACTGAATTAAACTTATCTTTAAACTAACAACATATTTACTAATTTACAACAACAACACCGAGAAAATAAACAAATTAAAAATCCTACATATTTCAATTGGGAATGTCAGTCTGGACATCTAGGGGTTCCGGGGGAGTCGGGAGAGGTCCAGAGTCGTGAAGGGGTACTAGGTTAGCTAGGGGTCCTACTTATACCATCCCTCTCGTTGTCTCTAGAAATCACCACCACTTTTTAACATTACCCCCTCATCAGACACCACGTAAAGGCACAAATGCATTTGCTTATGGCTTCATGAAAACTAATACTAAGTATCATTGGCAGATCGGGGGAGCCAGGGGGAAGATTAGCGGATAAAGGAGGCAGGCAAAGAGGACAAGTGTCCATTCATCACCTTACAATAAATTTACCCTATGCTTTATATATGTGGACCTCTTTGAGGCAGTTTCACCCCTTTTTGCTGTACGATGTCTCATTTTCATTTCAGCTACCCTGGATCCATCCCTGCTTATAAAAGGTGCATGTACTGTTTGGACTGTTATAGATAACATTAGCCTGTCATCACAAAACTTCAAATTTATTAATTTCATATCTGTAGTTGACAAATTATTTATATTAATATTTGGTAGTTTTATTGTCATTTTGCGTGAGATAATACTCGTTACAAGCACAACAATAGCGAACAAAAACCGCTTAACATTCAATAGTCTGTTCTCAGTAAGAGCTGAAACCTCTCATTATAATACGAGCCGACAGCGGGCGGAAAAACGTAATGAAACACTAAAAAGACATCAAAAAGACATTTATATCCATATTAAAGGGACAATATCGTTAGAATAGGGCATGGAATTGGAGTGCATGCCAGTTTAGATTAACTCATCAATACACCACACAATAAAGTCATATTATCATTGCTGCTGCATAAATGAGCCAGTGATTTGCAGTCACACTTTTCATCTTAAACTAGATCACCGATTCAATGCCCTGTTGAAATTCTGCTGTGATCGTGACGATACTGTCCCTTTAACAAAGAATCTTATTCATATTATAAATACTTCCTCAGTTTTTAGTTTATGTTTCAATTAAAATATGTTAAGACGTGTACAATAGTCAGCAGGAGGTCGTGGGTTCGATTCCCACCCGAGTCGCCTATAAGTTGTTTGCAGACACTTGGAAAGCACTGAGTATGCAGGGCCTATACACACGTCGGTGTAGGGCAAAATTAAATCAATGTTAATAATTATATTGTCTAGTAAGATTAAAAAATTTTTTTTTTATTATGACACGACTGAAACTCTTTTTGCCGAAAACAGTTCTTCTAACACCTGATTTGAATTATGCAATTCTTACGTGGGTAAACCCACTGCATTTTGTTAGTGTTTCTACAGAAACGAGCAGTTCGTATTATAAACAAGGTTATGGGTTCTGTGATCTTTTATTAAAATCCTTTAATTTAAAATCTCAAACTTTTAAAACTGAGAAACATGTAGGCTATTATCTTAATTTAGGGAAATTTAGATTGAAATATATTCATAACTTACTGCCTATTAGTTTTCAATCTTGGTTTACATTAATTGCTTCTGTTCACTCCTATGACACTAGTAGTTCATCAAATGGTAATATTTATGTTAATTTTAGTAGGACAACTCACTCAAAAATAGTCTATTACAGAGTCGTGTTTTGTACAGACTTAAGACAAGCTGTTTCCCCGACATCAAAAACTTAAAAGTAGTATTTTAGAATCTTATATGTAGATTTTACATCCAGTCTAAAGCTACATCCAGTCTTACTCCTGTTTTTGCTTGACTTGTCTTTGTCTTTTATATATCTCCTGTTAATTAGGTGTTCGGGTATGTACCCGAAACACCTATTGTTTTTGTTCGTTTTTTTTTACTTCTTCTTCTTCTTCTTCTTCTTCTTCTTCTCCCCCGTGACTGTCCGAAAACAAAAACATACTTGCAAACTTCACACGAACTTGAAACTTGGCATGTACTTAGAACTTAACAAGTAGATGAAACTCGAGTTGTGAGTGACCCCGATTTGACCTTACTTCCTGTCCAAACCGGAAGTCAAAGTTTAATATTTAAAAAAATCATATCTGAACAACCACAGGAGGTAAATGGACATTTTTGTACCATTGTACAGATTGTTAATTGTCAAAAGTATTTACACAAAGGTGACCCCAATTTGACCTTACTTCCTGTCCAAACCGGAAGTCAAAGTTTAATATTAAAATAATTTCTAAATTCAGTATTGTATTGTATTCAAATAAACTTCTCGCGAGAACTTCAACAGACGTTAACATTTGACTTCTCCAACACTTCGAATTGATGACGTAACCATTTTAACTTCAACCGAACACCTTGTTTTTGTTGTGACAAAAACTTATATCTAGTTTTACTTCTTCTTCTTCTTCTTCTTCTTCTTCTCCCCCGTGACTGTCCGCAAAAAAACACATACTTGCAAACTTCACACGAACTTGAAACTTGGCATGTACTTGGAACTTAACAAGTAGATGAAACTCGAGTTGTGAGTGACCCCGATTTGACCTTACTTCCTGTCCAAACCGGAAGTCAAAGTTTAATATTTAAAAAAATCATATCTCAACAACCACAACAGGTAAATGGACATTTTTTGCACTATTGTATAGATTGTTAATTGTCGAAAATTATTTACAAAAACATGACCCCAAATTTGACCTTACTTCCTGTCCAAACCGGAAGTCAAAGTTTAACATTAAAAAAAATCATATCTCAACAACCACAAGAGATAAATTCACAATTCTTTCACCATTGTACAGATCGTTAATTGTCAAAAAATATTTTCAAAAAGGTGACCCCAATTTGACCTTTACTTCCTGTCCAAACCGGAAGTCAAAGTTTAATATTTAACAATAATCATATCTCAACAACCACAAGAGATAAATTCACAATTCTTTCATCATTGTACAGATCGTTAATTGTCAAAAAATATTTTCAAAAAGGTGACCCCAATTTGACCTTTACTTCCTGTCCAAACCGGAAGTCAAAGTTAAATATTTAAAAAAATCATATCTCAACAACCACAAGAGAGAAATTCACAATTCTTTCACTATTGTACAGATCGTTAATTGTCAAATAATATTTAGAAAAAGATGACCCCAATTTGACCTTACTTCCTGTCCAAACCGGAAGTCAAAGTTTAATATTTAAAAAAATCATATCTCAACAACCACAAGAGGTAAATTAACATTTTTTGCACCATTGTACAGATTGTTAATTGTCAAAAATATTTACAAAACATGACCCCAATTTGACCTTTACTTCCTGTCCAAACCGGAAGTCAAAGTTTAATATTTAAAAAAATCATATCTCAACAACCACAAGAGGTAAATTCACAATTTTTAAACCATTGTACAGGTCGTTAATTGTCAAAAAATATTTACAAAAAGGTGACCCCAATTTGACCTTACTTCGTGTCCAAATCGGAAGTCAAAGTTTAATATTTAAAAAAAATCATATCTCAACAACCACAAGAAGTAAATTTAAAAAAATTGTACCATTGTACAGATCGTTAATTGTCAAAAAATATTTATACCCCAATTTGACCTTACTTCCTGTCCAAACCGGAAGTGAAAGTTTAATATTTAAAAAAATCATATCTCAACAACCACAGGAGGTAAATTGACATTTTTGTACCATTGTACAGATTGTTAATTGTCAAAAGTATTTACACAAAGGTGACCCCAATTTGACCTTACTTCCTGTCCAAACCGGAAGTCAAAGTTTAATATTAAAATAATTTCTAAATTCAGTATTGTATTGTATTCAAATAAACTTCTCGCGAGAACTTCAACAGACGTTAACATTTGACTTCTCCAGCACTTCGAATTGATGACGTAACCATTTTAACTTCAACCGAACACCTTGTTTTTGTTGTGACAAAAACTTATATCTAGTTGTGTTTTGTTTGTGTTTGGGAAGAGTACAAAAGCTTTACTTCCTTATTAGGTGTTCGGGTATGTACCCGAAACACCTATTGTTTTTGTTCGGTTTTTTAGGTGTTCGGGTATGTACCCGAAACACCTATTGTTTTTGTTCGTTTTTTTTTACTTCTTCTTCTTCTTCTTCTTCTTCTTCTCCCCCGTGACTGTCCGCAAAAAAACACATACTTGCAAACTTCACACGAACTTGAAACTTGGCATGTACTTGGAACTTAACAAGTAGATGAAACTCGAGTTGTGAGTGACCCCGATTTGACCTTACTTCCTGTCCAAACCGGAGGTCAAAGTTTAATATTAAAAAAAATCATATCTCAACAACCACAACAGGTAAATGGACATTTTTTGCACTATTGTATAGATTGTTAATTGTCGAAAAATATTTACAAAAACATGACCCCAATTTGACCTTACTTTCTGTCCAAACCGGAAGTCAAAGTTTAACATTAAAAAAAATCATATCTCAACAACCACAAGAGATAAATTCACAATTCTTTCACCATTGTACAGATCGTTAATTGTCAAAAAATATTTTCAAAAAGGTGACCCCAATTTGACATTTACTTCCTGTCCAAACCGGAAGTCAAAGTTTAATATTTAACAAAAATCATATCTCAACAACCACAAGAGATAAATTCACAATTCTTTCATCATTGTACAGATCGTTAATTGTCAAAAAATATTTTCAAAAAGGTGACCCCAATTTGACCTTTACTTCCTGTCCAAACCGGAAGTCAAAGTTAAATATTTAAAAAAATCATATCTCAACAACCACAAGAGAGAAATTCACAATTCTTTCACTATTGTACAGATCGTTAATTGTCAAATAATATTTAGAAAAAGGTGACCCCAATTTGACCTTACTTCCTGTCCAAACCGGAAGTCAAACTTTAATATTTAAAAAAATCATATCTCAACAACCACAAGAGGTAAATTAACATTTTTTGCACCATTGTACAGATTGTTAATTGTCAAAAATATTTACAAAACATGACCCCAATTTGACCTTTACTTCCTGTCCAAACCGGAAGTCAAAGTTTAATATTTAAAAAAATCATATCTCAACAACCACAAGAGGTAAATTCACAATTTTTAAGCCATTGTACAGGTCGTTAATTGTCAAAAAATATTTACAAAAAGGTGACCCCAATTTGACCTTACTTCGTGTCCAAATCGGAAGTCAAAGTTTAATATTTAAAAAAATCATATCTCAACAACCACAAGAAGTAAATTTAAAAAAATTGTACCATTGTACAGATCGTTAATTGTCAAAAAATATTTATACCCCAATTTGACCTTACTTCCTGTCCAAACCGGAAGTGAAAGTTTAATATTTAAAAAAATCATATCTCAACAACCACAGGAGGTAAATTGACATTTTTGTACCATTGTACAGATTGTTAATTGTCAAAAGTATTTACACAAAGGTGACCCCAATTTGACCTTACTTCCTGTCCAAACCGGAAGTCAAAGTTTAATATTAAAATAATTTCTAAATTCAGTATTGTATTGTATTCAAATAAACTTCTCGCGAGAACTTCAACAGACGTTAACATTTGACTTCTCCAACACTTCGAATTGATGACGTAACCATTTTAACTTCAACCGAACACCTTGTTTTTGTTGTGACAAAAACTTATATCTAGTTATACTTCTTCTTCTTCTTCTTCTTCTTCTTCTTCTCCCCCGTGACTGTCCGCAAAAAAACACATACTTGCAAACTTCACACGAACTTGAAACTTGGCATGTACTTAGAACTTAACAAGTAGATGAAACTCGAGTTGTGAGTGACCCCGATTTGACCTTACTTCCTGTCCAAACCGGAAGTCAAAGTTTAATATTTAAAAAAATCATATCTCAACAACCACAACAGGTAAATGGACATTTTGTGCACTATTGTATAGATTGTTAATTGTCGACAAATATTTACAAAAACATGACCCCAATTTGACCTTACTTCCTGTCCAAACCGGAAGTCAAAATTTAACATTAAAAAAAATCATATCTCAACAACCACAAGAGATAAATTCACAATTCTTTCACCATTGTACAGATCGTTAATTGTCAAAAAATATTTTCAAAAAGTTTAAACCAATTTGACATTTACTTCCTGTCCAAACCGGAAGTCAAAGTTTAATATTTAACAAAAATCATATCTCAACAACCACAAGAGATAAATTCACAATTCTTTCACCATTGTACAGATCGTTAATTGTCAAAAAATATTTTCAAAAAGGTGACCCCAATTTGACATTTACTTCCTGTCCAAACCGGAAGTCAAAGTTTAATATTTATCAAAAATCATATCTCAACAACCACAAGAGATAAATTCACAATTCTTTCACCATTGTACAGATCGTTAATTGTCAAAAAATATTTTCAAAAAGGTGACCCCAATTTGACCTTTACTTCCTGTCCAAACCGGAAGTCAAAGTTAAATATTTAAAAAAATCATATCTCAACAACCACAAGAGAGAAATTCACAATTCTTTCACTATTGTACAGATCGTTAATTGTCAAATAATATTTAGAAAAAGGTGACCCCAATTTGACCTTACTTCCTGTCCAAACCGGAAGTCAAAGTTTAATATTTAAAAAAATCATATCTCAACAACCACAAGAGATAAATTCACAATTCTTTCACCATTGTACAGATCGTTAATTGTCAAAAAATATTTTCAAAAAGGTGACCCCAATTTGACCTTTACTTCCTGTCCAAACCGGAAGTCAAAGTTTAATATTTAACAAAAATCATATCTCAACAACCACAAGAGATAAATTCACAATTCTTTCACCATTGTACAGATCGTTAATTGTCAAAAAATATTTTCAAAAAGGTGACCCCAATTTGACCTTTACTTCCTGTCCAAACCGGAAGTCAAAGTTAAATATTTAAAAAAAATCATATCTCAACAACCACAAGAGAGAAATTCACAATTCTTTCACTATTGTACAGATCGTTAATTGTCAAATAATATTTAGAAAAAGGTGACCCCAATTTGACCTTACTTCCTGTCCAAACCGGAAGTCAAAGTTTAATATTTAAAAAAATCATATCTCAACAACCACAAGAGGTAAATTAACATTTTTTGCACCATTGTACAGATTGTTAATTGTCAAAAATATTTACAAAACATGACCCCAATTTGACCTTTACTTCCTGTCCAAACCGGAAGTCAAAGTATAATATTAAAACAAATCATATCTCAACAACCACAAGAGGTAAATTCACAATTTTTAAACTATTGTACAGGTCGTTAATTGTCAAAGAATATTTACAAAAAGGTGACCCCAATTTGACCTTACTTCCTGTCCAAACCGGAAGTCAAAGTTTAATATTTTAAAAAATCATATCTCAACAACCACAAGTAAATTAAAAAATGTTGTACCATTGTACAGATCGTTAATTGTCAAAATATTTATACCCCAATTTGACCTTACTTCCTGTCCAAACCGGAAGTGAAAGTTTAATATTTAAAAAAATCATATCTCAACAACCACAGGAGGTAAATTGACATTTTTGTACCATTGTACAGATTGTTAATTGTCAAAAGTATTTACACAAAGGTGACCCCAATTTGACCTTAATTCCTGTCCAAACCGGAAGTCAAAGTTTAATATTAAAATAATTTCTAAATTCAGTATTGTATTGTATTCAAATAAACTTCTCGCGAGAACTTCAACAGACGTTAACATTTGACTACTCCAACACTTCGAATTGATGACGTAACCATTTTAACTTCAACCGAACACCTTGTTTTTGTTGTGACAAAAACTTATATCTAGTTTTCCTTACATTTGTTTTGTTTAATTGTTTTTTTTGTTTATTTCATTTACAGCTTATAGTTTTGTTGCATCTGTCTTAATATATGAATTGGAACAAATAATGAAAATTTATTTCTTAATGATATTGCCATGAAATAAATGTTTCTAAATAATCATTATTCTGCTGATGATCTGGTGCTGATGGTTACATATCGTTTCAAATTGAACACCGGTGTTTTTCTCAGCCTGCCAGCGCGGCAAGCGTCAGTCTGGGCACAGAGGAACCCCGGAGACCTCGCTTGGCTTCATCGAAGCCGTTTACGTACACTGGCTACAGTCTGTGAAACTACCCCCTGTGGAAAATGTATTAAATTTGTTGATTTTGATATTCCTCTTAATAATTTTGTTTTTGCATTAATAAATTAAATGTTAATTAATTTCTTGTTGAAATAAACGTTGATCTCATGTCATTAGAAAGACACTTTTCTGCAAATTTATTTCTTGATCTGGTGCTGATGGCTGGCATACATAATTATAGTTAAGAAAAATGTTCTTTATTTCAAATTGAACACCAGCGTTTTCTCACCCTGCCAGCGCGGCAAGAGCCAGTCCGGACACGGGCCGGGAACCATGAAGACCTCGCTCGAATAATACTCACATGTGTATGCACGTGTATTTGTTAATTATAAAGGTGTTTATTTTTCGTTTATTGTGGACAAGGTAACGCATAAAACTAGACAAGTTTTTTTCTTTTTGAACAGACCTCAGAGCTGTTCTGTGTTTTCTTGACAACATTTTTTTTAGAGGTATGAGTGTAAATGACATGTTCATTAACACATCAAAAACGTGAAACGTAAGGGGTTTTTAAGTAAAATGTTTTGGTAACATGATTGTATGGATATAATAAGGTTGTGACGCACATCAATGAGGACGAGGTTGAGGAGCTGATTATTAATTTCACGTGGTTTGATATTCAATATGCATGAAGATTATTTTCAAGTCCTAAAATACCATCGATTGGAATCGATTCTCGCTCCTTCATGACACGCAAACCTGAACCAAACTTATAAATGATGCAATGTTCGAATCCAAGAGGCGTATTTTTTTTGCAGGACAAACATGGCCAATTTCTATGAAATTCCCAATTTTATAAACTTGTTTTTTCAAAAATTTCCCACGTTCGTCCTGGAAAAAAACCCGCATCCATGAGGAGTGGGGGAGGGGGAGGGAACATTAATTTTCTTCCTATTTGTGTGTAGACTACATAAACGTGTTCAGGAATAGGAATGCGTTTAATGCTAAACTCACAGTGCCATCCTCTGTACGTGTTACCAAAGAGAAAGGATCCTCTATGATGATACACAGCTAAACGTGCTTAGCTTTTTGACACCTGTTCATATATGATATTTAGCATTCAAACACACATCACAGAAAAGCACAATCTAAACGTGTTTTAGGCTAAACATGTGAATACAATTTAAGTGTTTAGAAATGTTGTTAAACTCTAAACACCATGTTTACATTGTATGTGTATGCAGACCGACCCTCATCTAGTCTCGTGGTAGATGCATCCGGTCTGAAACAGGCCGGAACGCATGGATGGAGAATGATGACCACTGGCGCCTCGGGGACGGGGAAAGGTTTCCAAAGTTCCCTCTCCCCCCCCACTAAAAGGAATAATACAAATAACAAATAAATAAATGAATCGTCGTTGGTGCGTTGGGAAGTTAAAACTTACTCACACAACTGCATCGTGAGCTACAATACTTTGCAACTTTTTTCCCTGAAAACGCTGATATTGCATTCGAGAATCCAATAATAATTATTATTGTTGTTGGTTTATTTCAATGAAAAACATGGCGGCCGTACAGTCGAATTGCGTTTACATTTAGGCCTACAAAGTTAAGACAACATAACTATTTAAAAACCACTGTAGAAAATAAATAATATAATAAATAAATAAATTCTTTACAAGTTAAATTATTTTAAACTAATTATAATTAAAATTAAAATTTACAAATTAAACAAATTCTCCAGCATCCCCCGGAAACATTGGTTCCCCGTCCCCAGTGATCCGCCCGTTGATCGATTCTGTCCCTCAAGATACACAGTGTGATCGCTAAAGAAGGTCACATGGTTTAAAAGGGGCACTGTCAAGAAGGGCCCTATACCCTCTTTGACCCCCTAAATCCCCTATTACGCCAACTTAATGCTCTAGCCTCTCTTAGGCCAAAACAAGTCTCTGGTATGGTGTTCTAAAACGGCCACATGCACATTGCAAGAAGAGTGTGTAAGCGTCGCATTAGGATTCAAGCGTCGCACTAGAAGTGTGTCGCGTCGCACTAGAAGTGTTGTCGCGTCGCACTAGAAGTGTGTCGCATCGTACTAGAAGTGTTGTTGCGTCGCACTAGAAGTGTTGTCGCGTTGCACTAGAAGTGTTGTCGCGTCGCACTAGAAGTGTTCACCATTGCAGTTTTTTCTCGTATGAAGAGCCGTATGTGACTAAAATTTGACTAATTAATATATAAAACTAAAATAAATGTAAATCCATATATTTACTAGAAAAACCAATTATACAAAAGCGGCAACCAGACTGGTTGGCAGCTAGCATGCATACGGTACAAAACATGAATTGTGGGATTTATATTCCTTTAAAAAAGTCCTCCACAGCCCATATATTATTGTTTTACAGAAAGGTTTTGTTTCTGAATTAGTGTTGTAGTTAACAAAAATGTTGCTAATCCTGTTACAAATATTTACAACCTAAACCTAGTCTCGATCCCAACTACCTACTTGGAAGGTGAGCATTCTAAACCACAAGACTACCATGCCACTCGAATTTGGCGGTGAATTAAGTACAGAAGAACCTTTGTAAAATTGTATTTATAAAATAATATAAATTAATGCAAAAAATATTGCTCAGGCCTATACAGGGTTCACTCGTCCCCACCGCCCAGGTCCGTAGCGAGCGGGGGCAGGGGGTATGGTGTGCGACACCCCAATAATTGTTCTCAATAATAATAATAATAATGAACATTTGTAATGCGCCAGTATCCGTCAAAAGAGACGCTCATGGCGCAGTGACGCATCAGTGTAAACAAGAAAACAAAATACATGGTAAGAACAATGCAATATAAACTAACAAGGAACAATGGTTGTAAAAAGGCTGACTGGCCCTGGTCAGAATATGCTAGGCAAAGATGATATTCTGACAACAAGGAAAAACCCTGCATACACAACCATATAAACAAGGTTGATTAGCAAAAAATGTAAACACCGTAGCGATACTCTTCACATATTAAACAAAAACAAAAGGTATAAATACATCGTCATAAAAGTCAATAGTTAAACATAAGTAAATTATACATCAATTTTCAGTCGGCAAATCAAAGGTACTAGCGCAAGGGTTGGTCCATAATAAATTTTCAGTCAGCAACATTTGTATGTTTTATATACTGATGCCTACTTTCACAACAAACTATTTTAAAGCAGAACCATACCCTAAATTCATGGTCACACAATAATGTAATTATATGAGGGGTGGCTAAGATGAAAGATAATTAAAAGCAAAAAGGACACAAACGAATTGTACAAATTGGATGATTTTATTTTTATATAAACTTGTTTAAAGCATCAACCATTATTAAACTGTTAAATAAAGGAATGTTTATTATGTACATGTACAACACTGTCCCAAATATGTCCCACAAGTTGCATTTTGAGATAATCAAATTTGTCACACAACTAACCGTATTAACTATAGGCAGGAACACATTTAAAGTTCATGAGACAATTTATTTCACATAATAAACAACCTGAATGTATTTTCACTATTGCTGAACCTTTCATATAGGCTGAAGTTATGCATCAACAAATGCATTATCCTAACAGAAAAGAAATATATTTTACTACAGAAAAGACTTTCTTATACAGTTCATGAGTTCAAAGCTAAAATTAAGTCTTAATTTTTAACTTGGAGATCCTGGTAATTTGTTTTATTTTTATTTGTTTTTTCTGAAACATGTGAGTAGACTTTCACGGGTCAGTAAGTCTGACCGAGTTCCAATGACCAGTTGTAACAGTTGTACTTAAAGAATTGCCAATCATGAAAAATTGTTTTGACATTTATTGACATTTTATTTGTATTTGTTACTTTCCTTCTGTTTCTCTGATTTATATTGAATGTTATGAACTTAGAATAGTGACTGGATTATTTTAATTTCTCTCTGATTATTGTTTAATTCTTATTATTTTACTTTATTGCATTTCACACTTTTGTATTGTTGCTGATTCCTCAGTTAGATGAGTTTGCTTACACTTTTATTATTACTGTTTGGACTGTTAAAGATAATATTAGTCTGTCATCACAAAACTTCAAATTTAATAATTTAAATAATATCTCTCGGTGACAAATGATTTATATTAATATTCGGTAGTTTTATTGTCATTTTGTGTGAGATAATAACCATAACAAGCACAACAATACCGAACAAAAACCGCTTAAAATTCAATAGTCTGTTCTCAGCAAGAGCTGAAACCTCTCATATAATACGAGCCGACAGCGGGCGGAAAAACGTAATGAAAAACTAAATTGTCCTGTCATCAAGGCTTCGAATTTATTGATTTCATATCTTTCGTTGACAAATGATTGATGTAATATTCGGTAGTTTTATTGTCGTTTTGTTTGAGATAATTACCGTTACAAGCACAACAATACCAAACAAAAACCGCTTAAAATTCAATAGTCTGTTCTCAGTAAGAGCAGACACCTCTCATATATTATTTACAAGCCGACTGCGTGTGTTTCCACGTAATGAGCCAGTTCAAGTCCAAAGGCCTTGACTTTTAATTCAGTAATTGAATGCTATTGAAATTCAAATTTAACACGCGATTGCAATGGCGTCTCAAACCATTGACGGATTGAGAAGAGGGCGGGGTTAAGGGGGGCAGTTTATAATCATCATAATATGTAATTTAACGACTTTTTAAAATGCGTGACGAGTGTCTATTTTCAAACTTTTGAATAGGGGCACCTGGTGGCACAGACCTCGGCTGGGGGGCAGGCACGTGGCCCCAGCCCCCGTTCCCCCCGTTCCCCCGTTCCCTCCGTTCTCCCCGTGCCCCCGGTACGCCACTGAGTTTAGCTGTCAATGTAATGCGATAAACTCAAAGAAAACTGACCCTAAATCTTAGCTTTAAGTTCCAAAACACAAACCCAAAACAAATATTTTTTAAGAGAGGTGAAACTTTGGTGTTTGCTTCCAAAAGACGTATTTTCTACGGTAATTTGGTGCATTGTATTGACATAACATGTACAACGGTTGTTTTATCTTACTGTTTAGCTTTATTGTAATGCGTGTAATAACATGGGATATGTTGAGGCTACGTCTGGCAGCAATCGTCAGAGTCGTAACAGTGTTTCATTGGACGAGGCTTAGCATTTAATTTTTTACAGCAAAAATTGCTTAAAAACGAGTACAAAGCTACCGTTTCACCAAGTCTATCATATTTGTTTAGAATTTTCATATATTTTCGTAACAAGAAAACATATGAATTAGTCCCTCCAGATGGTACTGAAAAATTAGCTGGCTCATGGACAAATATCCACACATTGTGGATATTTAAAGGGACAATATCGTCACGATATGAACAGAATTTTAACAGGGCTTGGAATCGGTGTCCTAGCACGCGACTGAGGCGACGCCCCAAGTACCAGTCTATTCTGTGATCTATGTTTTTCTTCATATTTCTGTACCGATTTGAATGGGTATGATAGAGAAATGTTAAAGCATGATGCATTATGATACCACCAGTCCTATTCAAATAATGACGAGCTGAGCCCAGCTTGTTGCTTACGGTGATTGGTTCAAATAAAATAAATGCATACATACACATTTTTTCATATTGTTAGAGATTTATGAATTATTCATTGTAGCGTCCACGTGCACATAACGGATCAGACTGGTGAAGGTGATATACTGAACAGCAAAAGAAACGCAAGTCCGAGGACAGCAAAAAAAAAAAAACGCAAGTCCGAGGTCTTGTCAAGTTTTCAAACAGAAGACAAACCATTTTGATTCTAATCACTCATTTAATGAAAAATGCTTTCAATTTGTGAGCTGAAAGTGACTGTTGAAATTGCAACAATTGCGTTTCTTTTGCTGTCCTCGGACTTGCGTTTCTTTTGCTGTTCAGTATATTTTGAAAATCCTTTATTTGAAAATCTCATACTTTTAAAACTGAGAAACTAATAGCCTATTACAGAGTCGTGTTTTGTACAGACTTAAGACAAGCTGTTTCCCCGACATCTTTTGGCCAAAAACTTAAAAGTAGTATTTTAGAATCTTATGTGTAGATAACCTGATTTTACATCCAGTCTAAAGCTACATCCAGTCTTACTCCTGTTTTTGCTTGACTTGTCTTTGTCTTGTATATACATGTATCTCCAGGTAATTGTGTTTTGTTTGTGTTTGGGAAGAGTACAAAAAGCTTTGCTTCCTTATTTTCCTTACATGTTAACATTATTTAATTTGTTTTGTTTAGTTGTTTATTTTGTTTATTTTGTGTTAATTAATTTACAGCTTATAGTTTTGTTGCATCTGTCTTAATATAATTATGAATTGGAACAAATAATGTAAATTTATTTCTTAATGATGTTGGCATGAAATAAATGTTTCTAAATAATCATTTTTCTGCTGATGATCCGGTGCTGATTGTTACATATCGTTTCAAATTGAACACCAGTGTTTTTCTCAGCCTGCCAGCGCGGCAAGGGTCAGTCTGGGCACAGAGGAACCCCGGAGACCTCGTTCGGCTTCGCCGAAGCCGTTTATGTACACTGGATACAGTTTGTGAAACTCCCCCTGTGGAAAATGTATTAAATCTGTTGATTTTGATATCCCTCTTAATAATTTTGTTTTTGCATTAATAAATTAAATGTTAATTAATTCTTGTTGAAATAAACGTTGATCTCATGTCATTAGAAATACGCTTTTCTGCAAATTTATTTCTTGATCTGGTGCTGATGGCTGGCATACATATAGTTAACAAAAATGTTCTTTATTTCAAATTGAACACCAGCGTTTCCTAACCCTGCCAGCGCGGCAAGAACCAGTCCAGACACCGGGCCGGGAACACTGGAGGCCTCGCTCGAATATACTCACATGTGTATGCACGTGTATTTGTATAATTATAAAGGTGTTTATTTTTGGACAAGGTAACACATAAAACTAGAACAGTTTTTTCTTTTTGAACAGACCTCAGAGCTGTTCTGAGTTTTCTTGACAAGATTTTTTAGAGGTATGAGTGTTCATTAACACATCAAAAACGTGAAACGTAAGGGGTTTTTAAGTAAAATGTTTTGGTAACATGATTGTATGGATATAATAAGGTTGTAACGCACATCAATGAGGACGAGGTTGAGCTGCTGATTATTAATTTCACGTGATTTGATATTATTCAGTATGCATGAAGATTATTTTCAAGTCCTAAAATATACCATCGATTGGAATCGATTCTCACTCCTACATAACAGGCAAACCTGAACCAAACTTATAAATGATGCAATGTAATATACAACACTGTCCAAAATATGTCCCACAAGTTGCATTTTGAGATAATCAAATTTGTCACACAACTAACTGTATTAACTACGGTATAGGCAGGAACACATTTAAAGTTCATGAGAAAATTTATTTCACATAATAAACAACCTGAATGTATTTTCACTATTGCTGAAGCTTTCATATAGGCTGGAGTTATGCATCAACAAATGCATTATCCTAACAGAAAATAAATATATTTTACTACAGAAAAGACTTTCTTACAGTTCATGAGTTCAAAGCTAAAATTAAGTCTTAATTGTTAACCTGGAGATCCTGGTAATTTTATTTTTATTTTTATATGTTTTTTCTGAAACATGTGAGTAGACTTTCACGGGTCAGTACGTCTGACCGAGTTCCAAGGACCAGTTGTAACAGTTGTACTTAAATAATTGCCAATCATGAAACATTGTTTTGACATTTATTGATATTTCATTTGTTTTTGTTACTTTCCTTCTGTTTCTCAGATTTATATTGGATGTTACGAACTTAGATTAGTGACTGGATTATTTAAATTTCTTTCTGATTATTGTTTAATTATTATTATTTTACTTTATTGCATTTCACACTTTTGTATTGTTGCTGATTCCTCAGTTAGATGAGTTTGCTTACACTTTTATTATTACTGTTTGGACTGTTAAAGATAATATTAGTCTTTCAATACAAAACTTCAAATTTAATAATTTCATATCTCTCGTTGACAAATGATTGATATAATATTCGGTAGTTTTATTGTCATTTTATGTGAGATAATTACAATTACGAGCACAACAATACCGAACAAAAACCGCTTAAAATTCAATAGTCTGTTCTCAGTAAGAGCTGAAACATCTCATATATTATTTACAAGCCGACTGCGGGTGTTTCCACTCAATGAGCCAGTTCAAGTCCAAAGGCCTTGACTTTTAATTTAGTAATTGAATGTTATTGAAATTCAAATTCAACACGCGATTGCAATTGCGTCTCGAACCATTGCCGGATCGGGAAGGGGGCGGGGTCAAGGGGGGCAGTTTATAATCATCGTAATATGTAATTTAACGACTTTTTAAAAGGCGTGACGTGTGTCTATTTTCAAACTTTTGAATAGGGGCACATGGGGGCACAGACCACGGCTGGGGGGCAGGCACGTGCCCCGTTCCCCCCGTTCCCCCCGTTCCCACGTCCCCCCCCCCCGTTCCCTCCGTTCCCCCCGTTCCCCCGTGCCCCCGGTACGCCACTGAGTTTAGCTGTCAATGTAATGCGATAAACTCAAAGAAAACTGACCCTAAATCTTAGCTTTAAGTTCCAAAACACAAACCCCAAACAAATATTTTTTAAGAGAGGTGAAACTTTGGCGTTTGCTTCCAAAAGACGTATTTTCTGCGGTAATTTGGTGCATTGTATTGACATTACATGTACAACGGTTGTTTTATGTTGCTGTTTAGCTTTATTGTAATGCGTGTAATAACATGGGATCTGTTGAGGCTACGTCTGGCAGCAATCGTCAAACAGTCGTAACAGTGTTTTATTGGAGGAGGCTTAGCTTTTAATATTTTACAGCAAAAATTGCTTAAAAACGAGTACAAAGCTACCGTTTCACCAAGTCTATCATATTTGTTTGGAATTTTTGTATATTTTCGTAACAAGAAAACATATGAATTAGTCCCTCCAGATGGTACCGACAAATTACAACAACGAGAAAATAAACAAAATCCTACATATTCAATTGGGAATGTCAGTCTGGGCATCTAGGGGTTCCGGACTTCCGGAGGAGTCGGGAGAGGTCCAGAGTCGTGTAGGGGTACTAGGTTAGCTAGGGATCCTACTTATACCATACCTCTCGTCGTCTCTCTAAATCACTGCCACTTTTAAACCTTACCCTCTCATCAGACACCACGTAAAGACACAAATACATTTACTTATGGCTTCATGAAAACTAATACTAAGTATCATTGGCAGATCGGGGCAGCCAGGGGGAAGAATAGCCGATAAAGGAGGCAGGCAAAGAGGACAAGTGTCCATTCATCACCTTGTAATTAATTTACCCTATACTTTATATATGTGGACCTCTTTTAGGCAGTTTCACCCCTTTTTGCTGTACGATGTCTCATTTTCATTTCAGCTCCCCTGGATCCATCCCTGCTTATAAAAGGTGCATGTACTGTTTGGACTGTTATATATAACATTAGCCTGTCATCACAAAACTTCAAATTTATTAATTTCATATCTCTAGTTGACAAATTATTTATATTAATATTTGGTAGTTTTATTGTCATTTTGCGTGAGATAATACTCGTTACAAGCACAACAATAGCGAACAAAAACCGCTTAAAATTCAATAGTCTGTTCTCAGTAAGAGTTGAAACCTCTCATATATTATTACAAGCTGACTGCGTGTGTTTCCACGTAATGAGCCATTTCAAGTCCAAAGGCCTTGACTTTTAATTTAGTAATTGAATGTTATTGAAATTCAAATTCAACACGCGATTGCAATTGCGTCTCGAACCATTGGCGGATCTGGGGAAGGGGCGGGGTCACGGGGGGCAGTTTATAATCATCATAATATGTAATTTAACGACTTTTTAAAATGCGTGACGAGTGTCTATTTTCAAATTTTTGAATGAAGGCACCTGGGGGCACAGACCTCGGCTGGGGGGCAGGCACGTGGCCCCAGCCCCCGTTCTCCCGTGCCCCCGGTACGGCACTGAGTTTAGATGTCAATGTAATGCGATAAACTCAAAGAAAACTGACCCTAAATCTTAGCTTTAAGTTCCAAAACACAAACCCAAAACAAATATTTCCTAAGAGAGGTGAAACTTGGGAAACTTTGGAGTTTGCTTCCTAAAGATGTATTTTCTGCGGTAATTCTTATTTTGTTGGTGCGTTGTATTGACGTAACATGTACAACTGTTGTTTTATGTTGCTGTTTAGCTTTAATTATTGTACTGTGTGTAATAACATGTGATCTTTTGAGGCATCAGTCTTAACAGTGTTTTATTGGACGAGGCTTAGCATTTAATTTTTTTTACAGCAAAATTGCTTAAAAATGAGTACTAAGCTACCGGGTACCGTTTCACCAAGTCTATCATATTTGTTTGGAATTTTCGTATATTTTCGTAACAAGAACACATATGAATCCCTCCAGATGGTACCGAAAAATTAGCTGGCTCATGGACAAATATCCACACATCGTGGATATTTAATAGGACAATATCATCACGATCTGAACAGAATTTTAACAGGGCTTGGAATCGGTGTCCTATAGCACGCGACTCAGGCGACGCCCCAAGTACCAGTCCATTCTGTGATCTATGTTTTTCTTCATATTTCTGTACTGATTTGAATGGGTATGATAGAGAAATGTTAAAGCATGATGCATTATGATACCACCAGTCCTATTCAAATAATGACGAGCTGAGCCCAGTATTTTGCTTACGGTGATTGGTTCAAATAAAATAAATGCATACATACACATATTTTTCATATTGTTAGAGATTTATGAATTATTCATTATAGCGTCCACGTGCACACAACAGATCAGACTGGTGAAGGTGATCGTGGCTTCACCACTCGTGTGCATGAACTTTTTAGGCTTAATGTGATTACAGGGTAGCATGTTTCTATATACCTGACCTTTTTAGGGGGGTGGGAGCATGCAATGAGTGACACGGGGGCTTTAGAGTTTCATGCCTTAATCTCGTACTTAGTTATTACATTATCAACCATTCAAAGACTTAATGTCTCTTTAATTCGAAATATATGTGAATGTGATTTCCTTTATTTATACTACAATCTCGTCTCAAAACAAGTACACAATCCTCTCTAGACTTAAGGGCCTATGAAATACGCATTGTCTAACTTGAAAACAGCACAAGTCGGTATCCATACTGACATTTCTTATCTTCAGTCTAAAGTGTTTACGGTGGTGACAACATGTGAAACTCTCAACTGACTTGTAACGGTCTTCTAAAGGACTGGAGGTTACAACTCGACGTTTCGATCATTTCAACAAGAGTTGCAGGTACCATCATTACAGGAACATTTGCGATTAGGGGTGTCATTGGAGGGGGTGTCGACGGAGGGGTGTCAATGGAGGAGGTGTTAATGGAGGGGGTGTCGATAAAGGGGGTGTCGATAGAGGGGGTGTCATAGGAGGGGTTGTGCCTTGACTAAAGGCTAGGCATATCACGGTGTCATTTTTAACGCTCCGTCTTACAAATATACCTTGTTTATGTTATTGAATACCTTGCTGGGTATATTATCATTGAGTATGAGGTGGGTTTCTACCTAAAACAGGGTTTTATTCGGTCATTTTGTTTAGAACAGTTACATTTGGCTTAAAACAGATAAATGCCATGCCAAGAAGCGAAAGGCCACGCCCTAGGCCAATAATTTGTAAGGGTCGACGGTTGGAAACTCAGGACGAATGACGAATTTTCGACGGCTGAATCATTCATACAATTTGGTTTGTGATTGGTTTGCTAAAAGGCAAAAAACGATGTGGATTTGTAATTAATACTTTGAACACACCCCCCCCCCAAAAAAAAAAAAAAAAAACAAACAAACAAACAAACAAACAAACAAACAAACACCCCAACAAACAAAACAAAACAAAACAAACAAAACAAAAAACAGTTCAGAAGAACATGAATGCCATCAATAAAAATGAAAAGGTTTCTAACAAATAAAAAACGAACCTTTATATTTGAAATAAATACCTGTTTTGTTTTGGCCTCAGCAAATTTGTTCAATCCAAAATGTATTAATTTAGCTTGCTCTATTGATTTAGGCCATGATATCACAAATTATAACACAAATAAATAAAAAATAATAAATAAAAATAAAAAAATTTAAAAAAATTATAAATTTGTTTGCCCTTACACCGACGTATAAAGCGCTGTATACTCAATACTTTCCAAGTGTCTGTGAAAAAAACTCCACAGGCGACTCGAGGACGATGTTTATGCTGATCATGACTAATACAATATAATTGAATTAAACTTATCTTTAAACTAACAACATATTTACTAATTTACAACAACAACACCGAGAAAATAAACAAATTAAAAATCCTACATATTTCAATTGGGAATGTCAGTCTGGGCATCTAGTGGTTCCGGGGGAGTCGAGAGAGGTCCAGAGTCGTGTAGGGGTACTGATCTTTTATTAAAATCCTTTATTTAAAAATCTCAAACTTTTAAAACTGAGAAACATCTATTATCTTAATTTAGGGAAATGTTGATTGAAATATATTCATAACTTACTGCTTGCTAGTTTTCAATCTTGGTTTACATTAATTGCTTCTGTTCACTCCTATGAGACTCGTAGTTCATCAAATGGTAATATTTATGTTCATTTTAGTAAGACAACTCACTCAAACAATAGCCTATTACAGAGTCGTGTTTTGTACTTTAATACAAGCTGTTTCCCCCACATCGTTTGGCCAAAAAAATAAAAGTAGTATTTTATAATAGTATTTGTAGATAAACTGATTTTACATCCAGTCTAAAGCTACATCCAGTCTTACTCCTGTTTTTGCTTGACTTGTCTTTGTCTTTTATATATCTCCTGTTAATTGTGTTTTGTTTGTGTTTGGGAAGAGTACAAAAGCTTTGCTTCCTCATTTTCCTTACATTTGTTTTGTTTAATTGTTTATTTTGTTTATTTTATTTACAGCTTATAGTTTTGTTGCATCTGTCTTAATATATGAATTGGAACAAATAATGTAAATTTATTTCTTAATGATGTTGGCATGAAATAAATGTTTGTAAATAATCATTTTTCTGCTGATGATCTGGTGCTGATTGTTACACATCGTTTCAAATTGAACACCAGTGTTTTTTTCAGCCTGCCAGCGCGGCAAGCGTCAGTCTGGGCACAGAGGAACCCCGGAGACCTCGCTCGGCTTCGCTGAAGCCGTTTACGTACACTGGCTACAGTCTGTGAAACTACACCCTGTGGAAAATGTATTAAATTTGTTGATTTTGATATCCCTCTTAATAATTTAGTTTTTGCATTAATAAATTAAATGTTAATTAATTTCTTGTTGAAATAAACGTTGATCTCATGTCATTAGAAATACGCTTTTCTGCAAATTTATTTCTTGATCTGGTGCTGATGGCTGACACACATATAGTTAACAAAAATGTTCTTTATTTCAAATTGAACACCAGCGTTTCCTAACCCTGCCAGCGCGGCAAGAACCAGTCCAGACACCGGGCCGGGAACACTGGAGGCCTCGCTCGAATATACTCACATGTGTATGCACGTGTATTTGTATAATTATAAAGGTGTTTATTTTTCTTTTATTGTGGACAACATAACACATAAAACTAGAACAGTTTTTTCTTTTTGAACAGACCTCAGAGCTGTTCTGAGTTTTCTTGACAACATTTTTTTTAGAGGTATGCGTGTAAATGACACGTTCATTAACACATCAAAAACGTGAAACGTAAGGGGTTTTTAAGTAAAATGTTTTGGTAACATGATTGTATGGATATTAATAAGGTTGTAACGCACATCAATGAGGACGAGGTTGAGGAGCTGATTATTATTTTCACGTGGTTTGATATTCAATATGCATGAAGATTATTTTCAAGTCCTAAAATACCATCGATTGGAATCGATTCTCACTCCTTCATGACACGCAAACCTGAACCAAACTTATAAATGATGCAATGTAATATACAACACTGTCCAAAATATGTCCCACAAGTTGCATTTTGAGATAATCAAATTTGTCACACAACTAACTGTATTAACTATAGGCAGGAACACATTTAAAGTTCATGAGACAATTTATTTCACATAATAAACAACCTGAATGTATTTTCACTATTGCTGAAGCTTTCATATAGGCTGGAGTTATGCATCAACAAATGCATTATCCTAACAGAAAAGAAATATATTTTACTACAGAAAAGACTTTCTTACAATTCATGAGTTCAAAGCTAAAATTAAGTCTTAATTGTTAACCTGGAGATCCTGGTAATTTTTTTAAAAAAAAATTCTGTTTTTTCTGAAACATGTGAGTAGACTTTCACGGGTCAGTAAGTCTGACCGAGTTCCAATGACTAGTTGTAACAGTTGTACTTAAAGAATTGCCAATCATGAAAAATTGTTTTGACATTTATTGATATTTCATTTGTATTTGTTACTTTCCTTCTGTTTCTCTGATTTATACTGGATGTTACGAACTCAGAATAGTGACTGGATTATTTTAATTTCTTTCTGATTGTTGTTTAATTATTATTATTTTACTTTATTGCATTTCCCACTTTTGCATTGTTGCTGATTCCTCAGTTAGATCAGTTTGCTTACACTTTTATTATTACTGTTTGAACTGACAAAGATAATATTAGTCTGTCATAAAAAAAAACTTCAAATTTAATAATTTCATATCTCTCGTTGACAAATGATTTATATTAATATTCCGTAGTTTTATTGTCATTTTATGTGAGATAATTACCGTTACAAGCACAACAATACCGAACAAAAACCGCTTAAAATTCAATAGTCTGTTCTCAGTAAGAGCTGAAACCTCTCATATAATACGAGCCAACAGCGGACGGAAAAACGTAATGAAAAACTAAATTGGCCTGTCATAAAAAAGGCTTCGAATTTATTGATTTCATATCTCTCGTTGACAAATGATTGATATAATATTCGGTAGTTTTATTGTCGTTTTGTTTGAGATAATTACCGTTACAAGCACAACAATACCGAACAAAAACCGCTTAAAATTCAATAGTCTGTTCTCAGTAAGAGTTGAAACCTCTCATATATTATTTACAAGCCGACTTCGGATGTTTCTACGTAATGAGCCAGTTCAAGTCCAAATGCCTTGACTTTTAATTTAGTAATTGAATGTTATTGAAATTCAAATTCAACACGCGATTGCAATTGCGTCTCAAACCATTGACGGATCGGGAAGGGGGCGGGGTCAAGGGGGAAGTTTATAATCATCATAATATGTAATTTAACGACTTTTTAAAATGCGTGACGAGTGTCTATTTTCAAACTTTTGAATAGGGGCACCTGGGGGCAGACCTCGGCGGGGGGGGGGGGCAGGCACGTGCCCCGTTCCCCCGTTCCCCCGTCCCCCCGTTCCCTAGCTCCGTTCCCCCGTGCCCCGGTACGCCACTGAGTGTAGCTGTCAATGTAATGCGATAAACTCAAAGAAAACTGACCCTAAATCTTAGCTTTAAGTTCCAAAACACAAACCCAAAACAAATATTTTTTAGGAGAGGTGAAACTTTGGAGTTTGCTTCCTAAAGACGTATTTTCTGCGGTAATTTTGTGCATTGTATTGACATAACATGTACAACGGTTGTTTTATGTTGCTGTTTAGCTTTAATTATTGTAATGCGTTTAATAACATGGGATCTGTTGAGGCTACGTCTGGCAGCAATCGTCAAACAGTCGTAACAGTGTTTTATTGGACGAGGCTTAGCATTTAACTTTTTTACAACAATAATTGCTTAAAAATGACTATGAAGCTACCGTTTCACCAAGTCTATCATAATTTGTTTGGAATTTTCGTATATTTTCGTAACAAGAAAACATATGAATTAGTCCCTCCAGATGGTACCGAAAAATTAGCTGGCTCATGGACAAATATCCACACATCGTGGATATTTAAAGGGACAATATCGTCACGATCTGAACAGAATTTCAACAGGGCTTGGAATCGGTGTCCTAGTTTAAGATGAATACTCCGATTCCATGCCCTATTGATTGTGACAATATTGTCCCCTTAACTTAAAAAGCACTGTAGAAAATAGATAACATAATAAATTTGATACAAGTTAAATTATTTTAAACTAATTATAATTAAAATTAAAATTTACAAATTAAGTCCGCTCCTCCAGCATCCCCCAGAAATATTTGTTCCCCAGTGATCCGCCCGTTGATCGATTTTGTCCCTCAAGATACACAGTGTGATCGCTAAAGAAGGTCACATGGTTTAAAGGGGCACTGCCAAGAAGGGCCCTATACCCTCTTTGAACCCCCCATTCCCCTATTATGCCAACTTAATGCTCTAGCCAGGTATTGTCACCTGCCTCTCTTAGGCCAAAACAAGTCTCTGGTTTCTGGTCTCCGTGCGCGTCGCCTCAGACCCGCGTCGACATTTTTATAGTTATCTTTTTTTACCGCTATGAAACGATGTCCAATTGCAGCCAAAATTGCTCGACTGGAATTCTGCCGCACTGTGTTTTAAACGACTTTTTCACATACAGGGTTATGAACATTTGCCCGATTTCTGCGCGTTTAGCTCAAATACTTTATGTACGGGAAATTTGGTCTGATTCCAATAACCGCGTATATACATGTACCGGGTATTTCGCTGGTTTTGAAGCCAACCTACGACCACAAACTGGATACCTTTTATGGCCTTATACTACGATCACAATCATAATAATATATGTGCAAATCAAGATTTACTATCGCTTCGTGCATATCGTAGCCCTCTAGCTGTCAAGATGCCTCTATGGTAACACAAATTACAAAACCAAACCAAACCAAACCAAACCATGGGATAAAGGAGGCAGGCAAAGAGGACAAGTGTCCATTCATCACCTTGCAATAAATTTACCCTATACTTTATATACGTGGACCTCTTTTAGGCAGTTTCACCCCTTTTTGCTGTACGATGTCTCATTTTCATTTCAGCTACCCTGGATCCATCCCTGCTTATAAAAGGTGTCTGTACTGTTTGGACTGTTAAAGATAATATTAGTTTGTCATCAAAAACAAATTTATTGATTTTCATATCTCTCGTTGACAAATGATTTATATAATATTCGGTAGTTTTATTGTCATTTTGTTTGAGCCAATAACCGTTACAAGCGCAACAATTAATAATACCGAACAACAAGAGTAAGAGCTGAAACCTCTCATATAATACGAGCCGACAGCGGGCGGAAAAACGTAATGAAACACTAAATTGGCCTGTCATCAAAAAGACAATTATACCCATATTAAAGAGACAATATCGTCAGGATCAAACAGGGCATGGAATCGGAGTACATGCTAGTTTAGATTAACTCATCAGTGACTGAAAATAATACACCACATAATAAAGTCATATTATCATTGCTGCTGCATAAATGAGCCAGTAATTTTCAGTCACATTTTTCATCTTAAACTAGATCACTGATTCAATGCCCTGTTGAAAGTCAGCTCTGATCGTGACGATACTGTCCCTTTAACAAAGAATGTTATTCATATTATAAATACTTCCTCAGTAATCGAGTCTTTAGTTTATGTTTCAATTAAAGATGTCCTGTTCCCTGTTCCCCTGGTGCCCCAGGTACGCCTACTGAGTTTAGCTGTCAATGTAATGCGATAAACTCAATGAAAACTGACCCTAAATCTTAGCTTTAAGTTCCAAACACAAAACCAAAACAAATATTGTTGAAGAGATGAAACTGGAGTTTGTTCCCAAAGACGTATTTTCTCATGTTAATTCTGATTTCGTTGGTGGATTTTTTTTAAATATCATGTACAAGTGTTGTTTTATGTTTTGTTTAGCTTTAATTGTCGATTATCTCTTACACCCATCTGACATTATTTTAACCGGCGATTTTAACATTCATATGGACATTATTTCAAACAATTATGCAAATCAGTTTAAAGATCTGTCTCTCTGCTCAGGACTTATACACATCACAGCACCCACTCATCGGTATGGTCACTGTCTTGACCTCATGATAACGCGGAAAATACTTCACCTCTTATCTCGAATATAACTATTCATCCTGGCTTATCTGATCATTATGCAATCATGGTAAATTTGAACCTTAAAATTTCTGTAACTACTGCCACTGAAAAAGTAAATATTAAAGATTTATATCATGATATTGAATCTTCAACTGAAAATGTAAACCCTTGAAGATGGTGAGCTGATTATTAACAGTCTATTTTGAATCTACTGTAACATTTTGGGTGATCATGCTCCGCAAAAACTCAAACTGTTAACCACAATCTGAATCCCCTGGTTCAATGATGATATCCGTAAGCGGTAAGGAAAATCCGCCGTCAACTTGAGCGAGATGGCGTGACAATGGGAAACTTGGAGTACACGGTAAGAATACTGTAACCAACGACAATGAAGAACATGATTAACCAGGCAAAATAACTCACTACTCATCTCTTTGTGGAAGATAGCTCTGGTGATCAGAAAAACTCTTTAACATTGTTGAAAAGCTTGCCCATAAACCCAAAGCTCCAGTGCTTCTCCATCTATTAATTCGATCAGACCTCGCAAATGCTTTTTTCAAACTTTTTGTCACAAAAAATTGAGAATATCCGCTGTTCTTTTCCTCAGTACCTGCCATTCTATCACAAACACCATCACGCAAGGATCCACACAATGTAGACTGTCCATGTTTGAGCTCATTAGTGTTACGGAGATCAAGAAACTCATCATGAAATCGCCATCAAAATCATGTGAACTTGATCCAGTGCCAACTTGCTAATAAAACAAAATATTGATGTGTTGTTAAGTATATCATACAATTATTGTAAACAGATCGCTTTTCCGGTTGTTTCTAATAGCCAGAAGGTTGCTCATGTTAAACCACTCCTAAAGAAACCAATTTGACACAGTTTTTCAAAATTACCGACCAGAAGGAATTTAGTACCTTGAAAAACAATCGAGCGAGTTGTTTCATCACGGGATTCTCGACCATGTTCGTGTTAATAACCTGTCGACACATTTCAGTCACCACAAATCATTTCATGGAACGGAAACTGCTCTTTCTTCGTGTCAACAATGACATTTTATCTGCCATGGATGAGGGAAAATCACTGCATTAGTTTTGTTAGACTTAAGCGCTGCTTTTGACACTGTCGATCATAAAATCCATCTCTCCTGCCTTCAATATCATCTTGAATACATGACACAGTTTCTGGATTGGTGTAAGTCCTACCTTTTAAATAGGCTCAGCATGTTTACAGGCTGGGTAACGCTATCTCCGAGCCTGTTACTTGACTATTCTGGTACCCTGAAGGCTCATGCTCGGCCCACAGTGGTTTAATGTTTATACTTTTCCAGTTCGTGATATCATTTGAAGTATAATTCTAATTACCATGTTTAATGCTGATGACACGCAGTTTTACATTAATCTTATCAATCTTCTCAAGAACCTGCTGATTCCCGCATTAAAACACTGGAGAAATGGTTTCAAGAGATTCAGTTGGATGAGACAAAACTTCCTGAAATTGAACGTGATGAAAAACAGAATTTGTTCATTTTGGATCACGTCAGCAATTGTCTAAAGTTTCTCTTCCATTTATTACACCAGGACTCGCAGATAACCCCTCATTACATGCACGTAATTTGCATGTTATATTTGACTCGACAATGACTTCAAACCATATCTCCAACATTGTTCGCATATCGTCATTTCATATCAGAAATATGTCGAATTAGAAATACTTAACAAAAG
>CM055816.1:27608915-27733541 GCA_029582265.1 Zoroaster sp. YZ-2022 | reverse complement strand
CCATCCACCAATGGTTTGATCATCATAAAACAAAAGGAAATAGTAATCTGTTGTCTTAGGGAGAATTCAGGACGGTGCAGGCGGTACATACGAGAAGGAGCGTGTGGCACACCCAGATGTTCATTCTGAGGTAAAAGAATACTTTGGACACATTGTTTATTCACCATTCAATTTTTGAAAATTTATATAGATATCTTCCAAATCTATAATAGCCTTTTGAATTAATCAAATTTTTGTTTAAATTTTGGGTGAAATTAATACCCTTGCATAACAACTTCAAAACAATATTTAGGGGTTACAAAATACGGTCGTAAATAAGGGCGGTATGTATCAAAACGCTAAAATATCATCATTTAATCCATTAAAACAAGTTTATATTATAAATCTATGAAATATGTACCTCACAAACAGAATTTAAAGAGAAAAATGTCCAATGCTTCATTGATGACTACTCCGGTCGTTAGTTATTTTGTTGAAATGTATGACAGATCAATTTTGTGTTTCGGCAGTCGGCTTATAAATAGTATATAGGGAGGTTTCAGTTCTTTTTGATGACAGACCAATATTATCTTTAACAGTCCAAACAGTACAGGGACCTTTATAAGCAGAATTGACACTTGTCCTCTTTACCTGCCTCCTTTATCCGCTATAACTTCCCCCTTTATATAGTTCCCCGATCTGCCAATGTACTTAATTATTTTCATGAAAATATTGATCACTTTAATTTAATCTTTTGAATTATATTGTAATTCTCAGGGCCATGTTTTGTGAACAGGTTACTGTGATAAAAGATCAGAAATAAATAAATAAATCCTGTGAAGCGGCAACCCGGGGATCACTAGAAGAGGATCCGAGGATGCGATATTTGCTATGATACAATTTCACACAATTTTCAATAGAAAAACAGAATATGTACATGTATAAATATGTATAAATACCTGTACATATTATGTTGGTGTCTGTATTGTACATACAGGCAATATCGAATATCAAAGAGTAGTCTTGGCACAAGCGTCAATATCCTACTCTCTGCAATGGCACTGGTGGAGGTTCAAGGGATTACTGCTATCAACATAATTATTCTATTAAAGACTAGTCTTGGTTCAAGTCTGGATTGTTTTGTTCATATATAACATTCAGATTAGACTTAATTTAACCTGACTTGTAAACTTCGTCTGTATTTTTCAGAATAGACTCACTTCTGAAACTGACATATTTCGTTTACACGCGTCATCATTACATCATCAATATAGGCATGTGTTATTTACCAATACTAACAACGTCCGATCACGACGAGACTTAAGAAGTATGAAATACGAATATTTGTAAGGCTAATTCTGAAGTTACATAATTATTACTTCATAAGGTGCCAAATTACATATTTATAACATTTTACTATAAAAAAAATCCTTACGTTTCACGTTTTGGATGTGTTAATGAACATGTCATTACACTCATACCTCTAAAACAATGTTATCAAGAAATCTCAGAACAGCTCTGAGGTCTTTTCAAAAAGAAAAACTTGTTTAGTTTTATGTGTTACCTTGTCCACAATAAACGAAAAATAAACACCTTTATAATTATACAAATACACGTGCATACACGTGTGAGTATATTCGAGCGAGGCCTCCAGTGTTCCCAGCCCGGTGTCTGGACTGGCTCTTGCCGCGCTGGTAGGGTGAGGAAACGCTGGTGTTCAATTTGAAATAAAGAACATTTTTGTTAACTACATGTATGCTAGCCATCAGCACCAGATCAAGAAATATATTTGCAGAAAAGCGTATTTCTAATGACATGAGATCCACGTTTATTTCAACAAGAAATTAATTAACATTTAATTTATTAATTGCAATTTATTAATTTAATTTATTAATGCAAAAACAAAATTGAATATCAAAATCAACAAATTTAATACATTTTCCACAGGGGGTAGTTTCACAGACTGTAGACAGTGTACGTAAACGGCTTCAGCGAAGCCGAGCGACGTCTCTGGGGTTCCTCAGTGCCCAGACTGACGCTTGCCGCACTGGCAGGCTGAGAAAAACACTGGTGTTCAATTTGAAACGATATGTATTAACAATCAGCACCGGATCATCAGCAGAAAATGATTATTTAGAAACATTTATTTCATGCCAACATGAAATAAATAAATTTACATTGAAATAAATTTACATTATTTGTTCCAATTCATATATTAAGACAGATGCAACAAAATAATAAGCTGTAAATTAATTAACACAAAATAAAAAAAATAAACAACTAAAGAAAACAAATTAACATGTAAGGAAAATGAGGAAGCAAATCTTTTGTACTCTTCCCAAACACAAACAAAACACAATTAACAGGAGATATATACAAGACAAAGACAAGTCAAGCAAAAACAGGAGTAAGACTGGATGTAGCTTTAGACTGGATGTTAAATCAGGTTATCTACATATAAGATTCTAAAATACTACTTTTAAGTTTTTGGCCAAAAGATGTCGGGGAAACAGCTTGTCTTAAGTCTGTACAAAAAAGACTCTGTAATAGGCTATTGTTTGAGTGAGTTGTCTTACTAAAATTAACATAAATGTTACCATTTGATGAACTACGAGTCTCATAGGAGTGAACAGAAGCAATTAATGTAAACCAAGATTGAAAACTAGCAAGCAGTAAGTTATGAATATATTTCAACCTAAATTTCCCCAAATTAAGATAATAAATGTTTCTCAGTTTTAAATGTTTGAGATTTTCAAATAAAGGATTTTCAAAATAAAAAAAATCACGGAACCCAACCTTGTTTACAATGCGAACTGCTCGTTTCTGTAGAAACCCTAACAAAATGCAGTGGGTTTTGACATTCCAAATTGAAATATGTAAGATTTTTAATTTATTTATTTTCTCGTTGTTGTTGTTGTTGTTGTTGCTGCTGCTGTTGTTGTTGTTGTTGTTGTCGTGTTGAGTGTATATAGGTAGGTGGGGGATGTTTGAGTAGGATTGTCTTCCATGCCTTTTAGCAAACCAATCACAAACTAATTTGTATGAATGATTCAGCCGTCGAAAATTCGTCATTCGTCCTGAGTTTTCCATCCAACCATCGACCCTTCTCGATTATTGGCCCCGGGCGTGGCCTTTGGCTTCTGGGCGTGGCATTTATCTGTTCTAAACAAAATGACCGAATAAAAACCCTGTTTTAGGTAGAAACCCACCTCATACTCAATGATATACCCAGCAAGGTATTCAATAACATAAACAAGGTATATTTGGAAGACGGACCGTAAAATGACGCCGTGATATGCCTAGCCTTTAGTCAAGGCTCACGCGGCCACCTGGAACACCGTAACAAACATCATGCCCACGAGTGATGAAGCCACGATCACCTTCACCTGTCTGATCTGTTGTGTTCATGAATAATTCATAAATTAAAAAAATAATAATAATAAAGTTGTTTTTGTTGTTGTTGCTGTTGTTGTTAATGTTGTTGTTGTTGTTGTTGTTGTTGTTGTTGAGTGTATAGGTAGGTGTGGAATGTATGAGTAGGATTGTCATCCATGACATGGACTTCTTAGTGAGTTCAATCTCCTGGGGTCTGTTTAAATAATTAAATTATTAAATATGTTGTTAGTTTAAAGATAAGTTTAATTCAATTTTATTGTATTTGTCATTGAGTATTTAAGGAAAAAAAATCGAATCTGTTTTGTATTTGTATTATAAATTTTGTTATCATAGAAGGCCTGTTTTTGTTTGGTATTGTTGTGCTTGTAACAGTAATTATCTCAAACAAACGACAATAAAACTACCGAATATTATATCAATCATTTGTCAACTAGAGATATGAAATCAATAAATTCGAAGCCTTTTTGATGACAGGACAATTTAGTGTTTCATGACGTTTTTCCGCCCGCTGTCGGCTCGTATTATATGAGAGGTTTCAGCTCTTACTGAGAACAGACTATTGAATTTGAAGCGGTTTTTGTTCGGTATTGTTGTGCTTGTAACGGTTATTATCTCACATAAAATGACAATAAAACTACCGAATATTAATATAAATAATTTGTCAACTAGAGATATGAAATTATTAAAGTCCAAACAGTAATAATAAAAGTGTAAGCAAACTGATCTAACTGAGGAATCAGCAACAATACAAAAGTGGGAAATGCAATAAAGTAAAATAATAAGAATTAAACAATCAGAAAGAAATTAAAATAATCCAGTCACTATTCTAGGTTCGTAACATCCAATATAAATCAGAGAAACAGAAGGAAAGTAACAAATACAAATGAAATATCAATAAATATCAAAACAATTTTTCATGATTGGCAATTCTTTAAGTACAACTGTTACAACTGTTCATTGGAACTCGGTCAGACTTACTGACCCGTGAAGGTCTACTCACATGTTTCAGAAAAAACAGATAAAAATTTTTAAAAATTGCCAGTATCTCCAAGTTAACAATTAAGACTTAATTTTAGCTTTGAACTGTAAGAAAGTCTTTTCTGTAGTAAAATATAGTTCTTTTTTGTTAGGATAATGCATTTGTTGATGCATAACTCCAGCCTATATGAAAGCTTCAGCAATAGTGAAAATACATTCAGGTTGTTTATTATGTGAAATAAATTGTCTCATGAACTTTAAATGTGTTCCTGCCTATAGTTAATACAGTTAGTTGTGTGACAAATTTTATTATCTCAAAATGCATCTTGTGTGACATATTTGGGACAGTGTTGTACATGTACATAATAAACATTCCTTTAATTAACGGTATATAATGGTTGATGCTTTAAAAAAATTTATATAAAAATAAAATCATCTAATTTGTACAATTCGTTTGTGTCCTTTTTACTTTTAATTATCTTTCATCTTAGCCACCCCCCATATAATTACATTTTTGTGTGACCATGAATTTAGGGTATGGTTCTGCTTTAAAATAGTTTGTTGTGTAGGCATCAGTATATAAAACATACAAATGTTGCTGACTGAAAATTTATTATGGACCAACCCTTGCGCTAGTACCTTTGATTTGCCGACGGAAAATTGATGTATAATTTACTTATGTTTAACTATTGACTTTTATGATGATGTATTTATACCTTTTGTTTTTGTTTGATATGTGAAGAGTATCGCTACGGTGTTTACATTTTATGCTAATCAACCTTGTTTACATGGTTGTGTATGCAGGGTTTTTCCTTGTTGTCAGAATATCATCTTTGCCTAGCATATTCTGACCAGGGCCAGTCGGCCTTTTTTACAACCATTGTTCCTTGTAATTTTAGATTGCATTGTTCTTACCATGTATTTTGTTTTCTTGTTTACACTGATGCGTCACTGCGCCATGAGCGTCTCTTTTGACGGATACTGGCGCATTACAAATGTTCATTATTATTATTATTATTATTGAGAACAATTATTGGGGTGTCGCACACAATACCCCCTGCCCCCGCTCGCTATGGACCTGGGCGGTGGGGACGAGTGAACCCTATAGGCCTGAGCAATCTTTTTTGCATTAATTTATATTATTTTATAAATACAATTTTACAAAGGTTCTTCTGTACTTAATTCACCGCCAAATTCGAGTGGCATGGTAGTCTTGTGGTTTAGAATGCTTACCTTCCAAGTAGGTAGTTGGGATCGAGACTAGGTTTAGGTTGTAAATATTTGTAACAGGATTAGCAACATGTTTGGTTAACTACAACACTAATTCAGAAACAAAACCTTTCCGTAAAATAATAATGTATGGGCTGTGGAGGACTTCTAGTGCGACGCGACAACACTTCTAGTGCGACGCGACAACACTTCTAGTGCGACGCGACACACTTCTAGTGCGACGCGACAACACTTCTAGTGCGACGCGATAACACTTCTAGTGGGACGCGACACACTTCTAGTGCGACGCGACAACACTTCTAGTGCGACGCGACAACACTTCTAGTGCGACGCAACAACGCTTCTAGTGCAACGCAACACACTTCTAGTGCGACGCGACAACACTTCTAATGCGACGCGACAACACTTCTAGTGCGACGTGTGAATCCTAATGCGACGCTTACACACTCTTCTTGCAATGTACATGTGGCCGTTTTAGAACACCATACCAGAGACTCGTTTTGGCCTAAGAGAGGCTAGAGCATTAAGTTGGCATAATAGGGGAGTTAGGGGGTCAAAGAGGGTATAGGGCCCTTCTTGGCAGTGCCCCCTTTAAACCATGTGACCTTCTTTAGCGATCACACTGTGTATCTTGAGGGACAGAATCGATCAACGGGCGGATCATCATCATCATCATTTAGGCTGTGTTCATCCAGTGTAGGATGTAGCCCTCCTCATGAAAATGCCATTCATCTCTATTTCTAGCTGTTCTTGTCCATGTTGTTCCTGCATATGCCCTGATGTCATCTCTCCATCTTCTTCTCTGTCTACCTCTTTTCCTTTTCCCTGTCCTTGGTTGCCACTCCAATAGTCTTGTTGTCCACCTGTTGTCTCTTCTTCGGGCAGTGTGTCCAGCCCATCTCCATTTAGCTTGTTTTATTGTCCTTATGATGTCTCTCACTCCAGTTTTCTTTCGTATTTCTGTGCATTTAACCCTGTCTCTGATTGAGATATGTAGCATTTGTCTCTCCATTGCTCTTTGTGCTGTACGGAGTTTGTGTTCTATCAGTTTTGTTGTTGTCCATGTTTCTGCTCCATATGTTATTGTAGGTAGTACACACTGATCATATACTTTTCTCCTTAGAGCCATAGGTATGTTCTTATCACAAAGTATTCCTCGGTATCGTCCAAAGGAACACCATCCTGTCTTTATCCTGCTTGAGACTTCGTCTTGTGTGTTGTCTTGCATTTTCACTGTTTGACCCAAGTATTTGTATTCATTTACCCTGCTGACCTCTTGGTCCTCCACCGTTATTGTGTCATCTGTGTTGAAGTTTGTCATGTACTTTGTCTTTCCCTTGTGCATCTTCAACCCTATGTCTTTACTTTTTCTGTTTACTTCATTTATTTGCACTTCCAAATCGTTAACAGAAGAGGTGATTAGAGCCACATCATCTGCAAAGCGTAGATCTGTCAACATTTCTCCATCAATGTTATACCCTTTCTCATCCAGGGACGTGTTCTTGAAAACCTCCTCTAACACTGCGGTGAAGATTTTGGGTGACATTGGGTCCCCTTGCCTAACTCCCCTGTTGATGTTTATTTCCTGTGAGACGTCTTTGTCAATGTGTATCTTTGCTGTTGCTCCAGTGTAGATATCTTCTAGTAGCTTTATGTATCATTCACTGATTTCCATTTTTCTCAAAGCTTGAAACAGATATTTGTGTTCCACTGAGTCAAATGCCTTTTCATAATCAATGAAACCAACACACAAGTCCAGTTGATATTCATTGGCCTTTTCGATGAGTTGGTTTAGTGCATATAAATGGTCTGTTGTTGAGAAACCTTTTCTGAACCCAGCTTGTTCTCTTGGTTGATGCTCGTCTAGAACTGTCGTAATCCTGTTTTGTATAATTTTGGTTAGAATTTTGTAAAGATGTGATAAAAGACTGATGGGTCTGTAATTCTTGATGTCAGCTTTGTCGCCTTTTTTATGAAGGAGAATGACCTTCGCTTCTTTCCAGTGTCTTGGTATCTTTTGTTCCTTGAAGATTTGATTATAAAGGCTGGTTAACTGAGACATCACCTCGTCACCACCCTCTCTCAATATGTCGCTTGTTATTTCATCCATCCCGGGTGCCTTATTTTTTTTCATCGATTTTAGTGCATGTTCAACTTCTTCTTTTGTTACCTGTGGTAATTTCTGTGTATCTGATAACATCTCTTCTGCTACTTCTCTTTCAGACTGTATTATTTTGGAACTATATAGCTCTCTATAGAAGTCCCAGCACACCTCGAGTATTTCACCCCTGTCAACAGTGAGATCTCCATCTTCCTTTCTCAGTTGGTGTATTCTTGTGTTTGTGCGATTTCTGTTGAGGGTTTCTTTTGGCCCTCTTCCTGTCTCCAAAACTCTCTTGATTTGTCTCTCCTTTCTTCGTCTGATTCTTTGACGTCTCTTTTTTCTGCTTGTCTTGACTGACTCAGCATACTCAATTTTCTGCAGGGCCGTTTTGTCTGGTATTTGCCTGAGCTCCTTACGTCTTTTATCAATGGCTTCTATTTCTTTGTCCTCACTGGTTTTCTGTTTGCCTGTCTTTGTTGATGATGCAATATTTACTGCTTCATCCATTATAGTTGTGGTTATTCTATTGCACCTTGTTTCCAGATCCACATCTTCATCTTCTAGACCTTCAAATCTGTTCTGAAGTCTGATTTGGAATTCGTCTCTCTGTCCTTGGGGAACAAATGTTTCCGGGGGATGCTGGAGAATTTGTTTAATATGTAAATTTTAATTTTAATTATAATTAGTTTAAAAGAATTTAACTTGTAAAGAATTTATTTATTTATTATATTATTTATTTTCTACAGTGGTTTTTAAATATTTATGTTGTCTTAACTTTGTAGGCCTAAATGTAAACGCAATTCGACTCTACGGCTGCCATGTTTTTCATTGAAATAAACCAACAACAATAATAATTATTATTGGATTCTCTAATGCAATATCAGCGTTTTCAGGAAAAAAGTTGCAAAGTATTGTAGCTCACGATGCAGTTGTGTGAGTAAGTTTTTAACTTCCCAACGCACCAATGACGATTCATTTATTTATTTGTTATTTGTATTATTTCTTTTTTTTTTTTTGGGGGGGGACTTTGGAAACCTTTCCCCGTCCCCGAGGCGCCAGTGGTCATCATTCTCCATCCATGCGTTCCGGCCTGTTTCAGACCGGACGGATCTAGCATGAGACTAGATGAGGGTCGGTCTGCATACACATACAATGTAAAAATGGTGTTTAAAATTTAACAACATTTGTAAACACTTAGACTGTATTCACATGTTGAGCCTAAAACACGTTTAGATTGTGCTTTTCTTTGATGTGTGTTTGAATGCTAAATATCATATATGAACAGGTGTCAAACAGCTAAGCACGTTTAGCTGTGTATCATCATAGAGGATCCTTTCTCTTTGGTAACACGTACGGCGGATGGCACTGTGAGTTTAGCATTAAACGCATTCCTATTCCTAAACACGTTTATGTAGTCCACACACAAATAGGAAGAAAATTAATGTTCCCTCCCCCTCCCCCACTCCTCATGGATGCGGTTGTTTTTTCCAGGATGAACGTGGGCAATTTTTGAAAAAACAAGTTTATAAAATTGGGAATTTCATAGAATTTGGCCATGTTTGTCCTGCAAAAAAAAATACGCCTCCTGGATTCGAACATTGCATCATTTATAAGTTTGGTTCAGGTTTGCGTGTCATGAAGGAGTGAGAATCGATTCCAATCGATGGTGTATGATGATGCATATTGAATATCAAACCACGTGAAATTAATAATCAGCTCCTCAACCTCGTCCTCATTGATGTGCGTTACAACCTTATTATATCAATACAATCATGTTGCCAAAACACAAACATTTTACTTAATGTGATGTGTTAATGAACATGTCATTTACACCCACACCTCTAAAAAATGTTGTCAAGAAAACTCAGAACAGCTCTGAGGTCTGGTCAAAGAGAAAAAAAAACTTGTCTAGTTTTATGCGTTACCTTGTTCACAATGAACGAAAAATAAACACCTTTATAATTAACAAATACACGTGCATACACATGTGATTATATTCGAGCGAGGTCTTCAGGGTTCCCGGCCCGTGTCCGGACTGGCTCTTACCGCGCTAGCAGAGTGAGGAAACGCTGGTGTTCAATTTGAAATAAAGAACATTTTTGTTAACTGTATGTATGCCAGCCATCAGCACCAGATCAAGAAATAGATTTGCAGAAAAGCGTCTTTCTAATGACATGAGATCAACTTTTATTTCAACAAGAAATTAATTAACATTTAATTTATTAAAGCAAAAACTAAATTATTAAGAAGAATATCAAAATTAACAAATTTAATACATTTTCAACAGGGGGTAGTTTCACAGACTGTAGCCAGTGTACGTAAACGGCTTCGGCGAAGCCGAGCGAGGTCTCCGGGGTTCCTCGGTACCCAGACTGACGCTTGCCGCGCTGGCAGGCTGAGAAAAACACCGGTGTTCAATTTGAAACGATATGTAACCATCAGCACCAGATCATCATCAGAATAATGATTATTCAGAAACATTTATTTCATGGCAATTTTCATTATTTCTTCCAATTCGTATATTAAGACAGATGCAACAAAACTATAAGCTGTAAATAAAATAAACAAAATAAACAATTAAACAAAACAAATGTAAGGAAAATGAGGAAGCAAAGCTTTTGTACTCTTCCCAAACACAAACAAAACACAATTAACAGGAGATATATACAAGACAAAGACAAGTCAAGCAAAAACAGGAGTAAGACTGGATGTAGCTTTAGACTGGATGTAAAATCAGGTTATCTACATATAAGATTATAAAATACTACTTTTAAGTTTTTGGCCAAACAGCTTGTCTTAAGTCTGTACAAAACACGACTCTGTAATAGGCTATTTTTGAGTGAGTTGTCTTACTAAAATTAACATAAATATTACCATTTGATGAACTACGAGTCTCATAGGAGTGAACAGAAGCAATTAATGTAAACCAAGATTGAAAACTAGCAAGCAGTAAGTTATGAATATATTTCAATCTAAATTTCCCTAAATTAAGATAATACATGTTTCTCAGTTTTAAAAGTTTGAGATTTTCAAATAAAGGATTTTAATAAAAGATCACAGAACCCATAACCTTGTTTATAATACGAACTGCTCGTTTCTGTAGAAACACTAACAAAATGCAGTTGGTTTACCAAACGTAAGAATTGCATAATTCAAATCAGGTGTTAGAAGAACTGTTTTCGGCAAAAAGAGTTTCAGTCGTGTCATAATAAAAACATTTTTTTTAAATCTTACTAGACAATATAATTATTAACATTGATTTAATTTTGCCCTACACCGACGTGTGTATAACACTGCATACTTAGTGCTTTCCAAGTGTCTGTAAAAGATTTTTAGGCGACTCGGGTGGGAATCGAACCCACGACCTCCTGCTGACTATTGTACATGTCTTAACATATTTTAATTGAAACATAAACTAAAAACTGAGGAAGTATTTATAATATCAATACGATTCTTTGTTAAAGGGACAGTATCGTCACGATCAGAGCAGACTTTCAACAGGGCATTGAATCGGTGATCTAGTTTAAGATAAAAAATGTGACTGAACATTACTGGCTCATTTATGCAGCAGCAATGATAATATGACTTTATTATGTGGTATATTATTTTCAGTCACTGATGAGTTAATCTAAACTAGCATGCACTCCGATTCCATGCCCTGTTTGATCCTGACGATATTGTCCCTTTAATATGGGTATAATTGTCTTTTTGATGACAGGACAATTTAGTGTTTCATTACGTTTTTCCGCCCGCTGTTGGCTCGTATTATAATGAGAGGTTTCAGCTCTTACTGAGAACAGACTATTGAATTTTAAGCGTTTTTTGTTCGGTATTATTAATTGTTGTGCTTGTTATTAGCTCAAACTAAATGACAATAAAACTACCGAATATTATATAAATCATTTGTCAACGAGAGATATGAAAATCAATAAATTTGTTTTTGATGACAAACTAATATTATCTTTAACAATCCAAACAGTACAGATACCTTTTATAATCAGGGGTGGATTCAGGGTAGCTGAAATGAAAATGAGACATCGTACAGCAAAAAGGGGTGAAACTGCTTCAAAGGGGTCCACGTATATAAAGTAAAGGGTAAATTTATTGCAAGATGATGAATGGACACTTGTCCTCTTTGCCTGCCTCCTTTATCCGCTACTCTTCCCCCTGGTTCCCTGATCTACCAATGATACTTGGTATTAGGTTTCATGAAGCAACAAGCAAATGAATTTGTGCCTTTACGTGGTGTCTGATGAGGAGGTAATGTTAACCTAGTACCCCGACACGACTTTGGACCTCTCCCGACTCCTCCGGAGCCACTAGATGCCCAGACTGACATTCCCAATTGAAATATGTAGGATTTTTAATTTGTTTATTTTCTCGTTGTTATTCTGTCTACGTACACAAATGTACTGCCCACTTTTTCTTTATAGAATTCTAGACGAAATCGTTAAGTGTTATACTTGGACGTGATGTATGTTTTGTAAAAGAATAGAAATACACCAATGGCTACCATGTCAGCGATACAATCCTTTTGAAATCATGGAAAACAGTTCAGTCTTTGTAATAACACATTGAATTAATATTGCCTTGGAGTCACAAGTTGAAAATAAAGTGTGCGTGAGTTCAATACGCGCGCGTATTACGCATATAAGTTTTGAAAAAGGATAAATCCAGTGGTAAGATCATACATCTCGCTCTATCTTCTTCATATGCATTTGTGTACGTAGGCAGTGATTAATGAAATTTCGATAAATTTAAGAAGAAAATTTCAAAGTTTTATATTTGATTAATTGCTTAGTTGTTAGTTGCTATTTCTTTTCCTTTCATTGAAAATGGCTAAATTGTTATTATAACGTATTATACCATCGTAGCAATGAGGACAGGTGTTGCGGGATTCAAGGTTAAAAATAAACAGGACAAGATGATTATATCCAATGGACAATTCACCACATCACAGGGTTAAGAGATGAATGTGTTGTGCTAGCTGAAAATAAGAAGACAATATCTGCAAACTATTGCGAAATGTCAACCTGTCAGTTCCAGTCCATTGCAAATTCCTACTGGTATAGATAATAACAAGATTCACAACAATAATAACATTTGTCCTATAGGCCCTACTCCATTTTAAATTTAAAAATGGGTTTGATATTAGTTGAGAAAAATGTGACAGAATTACATGAGATGAAACACGTGCACGTAGCATCGGATGTAACCCCGACCTAAAAGAGGTCTTAGGTTACTAATTTTCTTTTCTGTAAACTATATTAATTTCTTAATGTATTAATTTCTTTATGTACTAATTTCTTACTCCTTTGGAAACATATGTGCTTATATATATTCACAAGCTGGCCTTGTGAATAGCGTTAATTTCTTGTCTTCCTGCTAGCCTTTGTTCTACCCCTACTTCTGTTTATGATTAGGTGTTAATCTTCCTGTTACTTGGTAAAGTGAAGATGAACCTGTTGCATGTTTTTGTTTTTAATTAAGTGTGAGTTCACAAGTTTACCCTCACAATAGTTTTCCCTTCCTTGGTGCTATGTAGGTGACAGACCTTTAAAGGGGGACTGACATCCTTTACTACGCCTTACGTTAAGGCGTTTTGTAATAAAATATTGTTTTTGAGACCCACCTGTGTCTATTTAATCATTGATTTCTGAGTACATTGATTTCTGAGTATTTTAAAACAATGTTTGAAGTGTTTGGGGGAGGCAACTCCGCCCCATGGTGGAAGCTTCATTTGCATAAGATATGTGACGTAAGGTCGGGAAGATCCCATGTGTACATGATGTACATATACATACAAACGTTTCACACACGTAGCGTCGATTTCATTTCTTCCGTGATTTTTGTTTCCGGAACTAATAAAATGCCGGGAAGATGTGTTTCTGCAGGATGCAGCAACACCACCAAAGACGTTGTTCGCCTTCATCTGTTCCCAAGTGACCCAAAATATCGCCATATTTGGATGAGCAAAGTTCGACTGACAAGAGTAAAGTGGTCAGGTCCAGCGGCTCACATAGTTTTGTGCAGCGATCATTTTGAGTCGAGTTTTGAGCCGAATTTCTCTTCCCGACATGACGTCACGAACAGCTCCTCCGTGCAGGGCGTAAAAGTGGGGGGGGGGGCATTTTTACAATGGTAAAATAACACTCTCAAAAACAATAAAAACACAAAACAAAATTGTTATTGATCTTTTACTGATATACAAGAATAAAACGATCACATATTTAACTGTTTGATTTAAATCCCTGTCAGTCCCCCTTTAATCCTTGAAGGCACCTTCCCAGCTTGGGGTAGGGTGTGAAATCACTGTAATATCTTATCTGCCCGATTACACAGTGACCAATCAGCTTTGGAGTGATACCTTTTAAATTGTCCAATAAGGGTCTGGCTTGACCATGTGATCAGGGCTTGGGGTGAGGGAATTGTTTGCCCCAAGTTTGGCTGGACCTAGCATTCTCGCCCCAGCCATCGTCCTGATCACAGGCAGCTCTGTCATCTAGTTTCTTCAGAGGTTTTCCGACTCTGCACGTTTTACTTCATTTTATCATAATTTACTCTACGAATGTTGGCTCTTTTTAATAAGTGAGTTTAAAGTTAGATATAAATTACCTTATGTATTAATGTGCTTCCATATGAGATTTTATCTTAGTTTTATTTTTTTGTTCAAACTTAACTTCTTGAGGTTAAGTTTGGAGTCTGATTTCTTGAGTTTTATGAGTATCTTGCGTATTTTCTTATTCACTGTGTTTTAGTGATTTGGCAAATATTTTCCTTATCAAAACTTAAAGATACAAACTGCTGTCTTATGATAAAGTTTTGATATTAGAATATTTATTTCTATGGAAGAGGTTGCTAATTTATTTTATTATTATGTTCCTTTTATATGATTCTATTCTTGAACTGTTCAATGTACACAAAACTTAGGGACACAAACTGTTGTCTTGTAATAGAGTTTTGGAGGACAGATATTTAACTCTACGAGAGATGTTTCATTTAAATTTTTATTTTTATTTTTTAATTTTTATATTTAAGTATTTCTTGTGCTCTTTGTTTAATTATTGCATCCCGAAACTTAAAGACACAAGCTGTGTCTTATGATAAAGTTTTGAGGTTGGCAAGTTTGATAGTTTGATAGTTTACTGAGCTTGTCTCAAGTGAGACAGTTTCTTTTGATTCTTAAAGTTTTCTACAAGGAGAAGTTGTTCTCATTTAATTTATTTTATCACCTAATGTGAGGTGGCCTTCAGGAATTTTTATCCAGCCTACATTGAGGACACACGTTTTGAGGACACACCATTTTTCAAGAAGTCTTCCGCGGCTTCAAGATTTTTTCAAGATCGCTCCGGAGGACGAACGCGTCATAAATTTCCTTAGTATTTGGCGCCTTTAATCATTTTATGTAATTAAATTTCAGAATCCTGATTATTGTATAATTTATTGTTCTTTTCCTATTACTTCATTTCGTTCAACATATTTTCATGATACAGATAATAAACCTATAGTTTTCTGTATGTGCACACTAATCTTGAATTTTCCTACGTGAGTTTTGTTTACTCAAAAGGGAGTTGTTTAATGTTTCGGTTCCCGCTATTTTGAGGATGAACTACGGATTACACATGTTAATACCTACCAATTGAAAAGCAAGAAATATTTTTATAAGGTTTAAAAGTGGCAGTGACTTCTAGAGACGACGAGAGGGATGGTATAAGTAGGACCCCTAGCTAACCTAGTACCCCTACACGACTCTGGATCTCTCCCGATCCCCGGAACCCCTAGATGCCCAGACTGACTTTCCCAATTGAAATATGTAGGATTTTTAATTTGTTTATTTTCTCGTTGTTTTTCTGCCTACGTACACAAAATAATGTACTGCCCACTTTTTCTTTATAGAATTCTAGAAGAAATCGTTATACTTGGACGTGATGTATGTTTTGTAAAATAATAGAAATACACCAATGGCTATCATGTCAGCGATACAATCGTTTTGAAATCATGGAAAACAGTTCAGTCTTTGTAATAACACATTGAATTATTATTTCCTTGGAGCCACAAGTTGAAAACAAGTGTGCGTGCTTTCAATACGTGCATGTATGACGCATAAAGGTTATGAAGAGAATAGATCCAGTGGTAAGATCATACCTTTCGCTCTATCTTCTTCATAAGTTATATGCATTTGTGTACGTAGGCAGAATTATACTTGCACAATAATTATTAAGTCATTAATGAAATTTTGAGAAATTTAAGAAGAAAATTTCAAAGTTTTATATTTGATTAATTAAATATCTATTTATCTGGTGGTGTAAATTATTAGTTGCTATTTCTTTTTCTTTCATTGAAAATGGCTAAATTGTTCATATAACGTATTATCGTAGCAATGAAGCAGGTGTTGCGGGTTCAAAATAAACATGACAAGTTGATTATGTCCAATGGACAATTCACCACAGGGTTAAGAGATGAATATGTTGTGCTAGCTGAAAATAAGAAGTTTTAACCTGTCAGTTCCGGTCCATTGCAAACTCCTACTGGTATGGATTACAAGAGTCGCTATTAAAAGGAAACGCCATTTAGCTAATGGCTTACCATTAGCTTTTCCCCTGCGGATGGATTGTAAATAATATATTATGAGATTTTAAATTCAGTGCGGTCAGCCTTGATATTGTACTAGTCACGATCAATATCGCACATCACAAGTATATAACAAATTTACAATTGACATTCATACACGACATCCAATCATATTGATTATTACACACACGTGATTGGCAATCGTTTACAATTGGCGATGGATCAATTGCAGCCGCAACTATCCTTTCTTTTCATAGGATGGCAATGTAACTTTTCATACTTGTTCAAAATGAATTTGTTTACTTTGTGAAAACTAAACCTTTTTAATAGCTTTGAATGCTATTAGTCTAATTTGCTAAAAATATGTTTGTCTTAAACCAATTTCTAGACTAATTTAGTGAACGTTATAAAGGCAGCTGCACGCTACAGTGTTTGTGACGTCATTGACAACCTGCGCTATTAATGAATAATTCATCGTGTCCAATTGCCATCCTACAATAACAAAATGTGTTGAGCTGGACACACAAGACTACAAAACAAAATGTGCTGAGCTGGACACACAAGACTACAATGAAAGCAATACACACAGTATCATATCCCTTGTGACTTTTATTGGTTCAACATTGTCAATCATTGTTCATTTACCATGACAAGAGTGAACCAACAATCCAAGTTATCAATAACCATCAAGAAATCATCCAATGTTAATAACAGTCATAAGCAAATACCTTTCCATAACAACCTATTATTTAAAAAGGGAAACATTCTGTAGTTCCCCTTTCGTCGATTAGATTTACAGAGTAGACCAACACCAGACAAATAATGCAGTCATAACAGTATGGTATCGGTGTGATATTTCCAAGACTCTTACAAATATTTAATAATTTTTCAGGACTCGGCATGATGGTACTATAACAGGGCTAACAAGGTTAATGTCAACTATACTATCCTGATTGAGATATATACTACCCTGATTGAGATATATACTTATCCTGATTGAAACCCTATACAATGTTTTCCCAATCAGGATACAATAAGGGACCAATTGAGAAACCCTTGGATGACAGCTACGCCTGCTAAAATAGGGCTGCCAAGCCTTACCATGGTGGGCTATCCTGGTGGGGTCCAGTAATATCCTCATTGGGGGAATAAGATCCTAATCAGGGTAGTATGGTTACCGATGACCATATGAACATTAGTCAAAGACATCCTGATTGAGGTGCAGTACTATCCTGATTGGGAGAACAGGGTCCTAATCAGGGTACAAGTATCTCCTAATCAGGGTACAAGTATCTTCCAATCAGGGTAGTACGGTTGCCAATGAACCCTGAGACTGTTAATGTGATTACAGGGTAGCATGTTTCTATATACCTGACCTTTGACTTCCATAATCAACAATGTTGTAACACCACATCATATAATAGCAACGAAATAATTATGTGAAATTTAAGTCCCAATCAATGCCTTATAAGGTTATTTGTTTTATAATTCAACCTGCGTACAGTGGCCAGGCTAAGAACATGTGGCCTCATGGGCAGGTTTTCATAGGATTTGGCATAGACTGGCCACACTGAGCAGGTGGTATGTTTACCATGTGTCCACTATAAGAGGTTTAACTGTATGGTAATAAGCAGCTAATATTTTGCTTACTCGATGTTTTTACATTTGTAATTTCATAACACTACTGACTGTACAGTACAGAAAAAAGGTACACTAACTTTGCCTGATGATTGTGGCTAGCAAGTGAGTGATCCAATACACTTACACAGTGATGGTATGAAGGTGCACACACACAGTGCCTAAATTTCCTGTTAACTGATGAAATATGCTTATATCTAGTAGATGATTTCTGCTTTTGTTAGCATAAAATATCTACTTACCGGTAAGTAGCGCTATGAAATTGGCCTCCACAAATTACTGTGCTTGGAATGGTTATTTGGTTATTGCTATGCTTTCATTTATCTCATATTTCTTGGGCTCTTTTCATTCAATTCTTTTTTCCAAACCATTTCCCACCAAATACAACTCTTCCATGAAAAACAAGTTATAACCAAACAGCTTTGAATCAAATTTTAGTTCCCTTAGATGCAACCCTCTCCAACCCCTTCCTCCCACCCCCACCCCACCGGAAAAAAAATAAAATAAAATCTCAAAAAAATAATAATAAAAAGTACCTGAAAATTTCTTCCAATAAGAAAAATAAGGAAGCTGCAATTTTTTGGTCACCTTGTGAGGAAAGATGGGTTTCAACGGCTGCTCCTTGATGGCAGATTGGATAGTAAAAGGGGAGTTGGAAGGACAAGAGACTCGTGGTCTGGAGATGTTAGAGATTGTGCAGAACGGCGTATGGTGGATGTGTCCGAATGGCACAACACAGAGGGAGGTGGAGGTCCATGACAGCCAATCTCCTAGGAGCAGAGGACACCCATAGATAGATAGATAGAGATAGACTGACCACTAGATGACCATCAGCCAAACTTTATGAAAATCCCCAGATAGATGAAATACATTGAAAATGTGAAAGCGACATTTTAATATTTTTTTCATTAAATGACCACTGCTGACCGATAGGTGACCACTGGCCAACATCTGTGTATTCGAGCCAATGAAGCATTGGACCAAGTTAGGCTGCAATCGGCTAAAGAATGTGGTAGAAGGAGCTATTTGTAAATATTGATTATAATTAAATGACCACTACTGACCGCTAGATGACCATCGGCCAAACTTTATGAAAATCCCCAGATAGATGAAATACATTAAAAATGTGAAAAAGACATTTTTTTATTTTTTCATAAAATGACCACTGCTGACCGATAAGTGATCACTGGCCGAAATCTGTGTACACCCCAAATGGTACTCGAGTCAATGAAGCATTGGACCAAGTTAGGCTGGAATCAGCTAAAGAATGTGGGAGAAGAAGCATTCTGTAAATATTCATGAAATGACCACTGTTGACCGATAGGTGACCACTGGCCGAAATCTGTGTGCACCCCAAATGGGGCTCGAGTCAATGAAGCATTGGACCAAGTTAGGCTGCAATCGGCTAAAGAATGTGGGAGAAGAAACATTTTGTAAATATTCATGAAATGACCACTGCTGACCGATAGGTGACCACTGGCCAAAATCTGTGAACACCCCAAATGGGGCTCGAGTCAATGAAGCATTGGACCAAGTTAGGCTGTAATCGGCTAAAGAATGTGGGAGAAGAAGCATTTTGTAAATATTCATGAAATGACCACTACTGACCACCAGATGACCATTGGCCAAATTTTATTAACATCCCTAGATAAGGCAGGTGTCAAGAGTTATGGCCATTTTTATTTTGGTCACGTGACCGTTTGCCCGAAGAAAGAAAGAAAGAAAGAATTTTTAGATTACAATATATCAGCCTGCTTCGCAGGGCTGATATAAAGAAATAATTAATTTTTGCATTACAATATATCAGCCTGCTTCGCAGGGCTGATATAATTAACGCAGAAAATACGTCTTTAGGAAGCAAACTGCAAAGTTTCCCAAGTTTCACCTCTCTTAGGAAATATTTGTTTTGGGTTTGTGTTTTGGAACTTAAAGGTAAGATTTAGGGTCAGTTTTCTTTGAGTTTATCGCATTATATTGACATCTAAACTCAGTGGCGTACCGGGGGCACGGTGGGAACGAGGGAACGGGGACACGTGCCTTCCTCCCAGCCGAGGTCTGTGCCCCCAAGTGCCCCCATTCAAAATTTTGAAAATAGACACTCGTCACGCATTTTAAAAAGTCGTTAAATTACATATTATGGTTTGAGGCGCACTTGCAATCGCGTGTTGAATTTGAATTTCAATAACATTAATTTACTGAATTTCAATAACATTCAATTACTAAATTATAAGTCAAGGCCTTGGCCTTTGAACTGGCTCATTAAGTGGAAACACACGCAGTCGGCTTGTCAATATTTATGAGAGGTTTAAATTCTTACTGAGAACAGACTATTAAATTTTAAGCGATTTTAATTCAGTAATGTTGTGCTTGTAACGGTTATTATCTCAAACAAAATGACAACAAAACTACCGAATATTAATATAAATAATTTGTCAACGAGAGATATGAAATCAATAAATTTGTTTTTGATGACAAACTAATATTATCTTTAACAGTCCAAACAGTACAGACACCTTTTATAATCAGGGGTGGATCCAGGGTAGCTGAAATGAAAATGAGACATCGTACAGCAAAAAGGGGTGAAACTGCCTAAAAGGGGTCAACGTTTATAAAGTATAGGGTAAATTTATTGCAAGGTGATGAATGGGCACTAATCTTGTCCTCTTTGCCTGCCTCCTTTATCCGGTAATCTTCCCCCTGGCTCCCCCGATCTACCAATGATACTTAGTATTAGTTTTCATGAAGCCATAAGCAAATGCATTTGTGCCTTTACGTGGTGTCTGATGAGGGGTAAGGTTTAAAAGTGGTGGTGATTTCTAGAGACGACAAGAGGGATGGTATAAGTAGGACTCCTAGCTAACCTAGTACCCCTACACGACTCTGGATCTCTCCCGATCCCCCGGAACCACTAGATGCCCAGACTGACATTCCCAATTGATGTATGTAGGATTTTTAATTTGTTTATTTTCTCGTTGTTTTTCTGCCTACGTACACAAAATAATGTACTGCCCACTTTTTCTTTATAGAATTCTAGAAGAAATCGTTATACTTGGACGTGATGTATGTTTTGTAAAATAATAGAAATACACCAATGGCTATCATGTCAGCGATACAATCGTTTTGAAATCATGGAAAACAGTTCAGTCTTTGTAATAACACATTGAATTATTATTTCCTTGGAGCCACAAGTTGAAAACAAGTGTGCGTGCTTTCAATACGCGCATCTATGACGCATAAAGGTTATGAAGAGAATAGATCCAGTGGTAAGATCATACCTTTCGCTCTATCTTCTTCATAAGTTATATGCATTTGTGTACGTAGGCAGAATTATACTTGCACAATAATTATTAAGTCATTAATGAAATTTTGAGAAATTTAAGAAGAAAATTTCAATGTTTTATATTTGATTAATTAAATATCTATTTATCTGGTGGTGTAAATTATTAGTTGCTATTTCTTTTTCTTTCATTGAAAATGACTAAATTGTTCATATAACGTATTATCGTAGCAATGAAGCAGGTGTTGCGGGTTCAAAATAAACATGACAAGTTGATTATGTCCAATGGACAATTCACCACAGGGTTAAGAGATGAATATGTTGTGCTAGCTGAAAATAAGAAGTTTTAACCTGTCAGTTCCGGTCCATTGTAAACATCTACTGGTATGGATTACAAGAGTCGCTATTAAAAGGAAACGCCATTTAGCTAATGGCTTACCATTAGCTTTTCCCCTGCGGATGGATTGTAAATAATATATTATGAGATTTTAAATTCAGTGCGGTCAGCCTTGATATTGTACTAGTCACGATCAATATCGCACATCACAAGTATATAACAAATTTACAATTGACATTCATACACGACATCCAATCAGATTGATTATTACACACACGTGATTGGCAATCGTTTACAATTGGCGATGGATCAATTGCAGCCGCAACTATCCTTTATTTTCATAGGATGGCAATGGAACTTTTCATACTTGTTCAAAATGAATTTGTTTACTTTGTGAAAACTAAACCTTTGTAATAGCTTTGAATGCTATTAGTCTAATTTGCTAAAAATATGTTTGTCTTAAACCAATTTCTAGACTAATTTAGTGAACGTTATAAAGGCAGCTGCACGCTACAGTGTTTGTGACGTCATTGACAACCTGCGCTATTAATGAATAATTCATCGTGTCCAATTGCCATCCTACAATAACAAAATGTGTTGAGCTGGACACACAAGACTACAAAACAAAATGTGCTGAGCTGGACACACAAGACTACAATGAAAGCAATACACACAGTATCATATCCCTTGTGACTTTTATTGGTTCAACATTGTCAATCATTGTTCATTTACCATGACAAGAGTGAACCAACAATCCAAGTTATCAATAACCATCAAGAAATCATCCAATGTTAATAACAGTCATAAGCAAATACCTTTCCATAACGACCTATTATTTAAAAAGGGAAACATTCTGTAGTTCCCCTTTCGTCGATTAGATTTACAGAGTAGACCAACACCAGACAAATAATGCAGTCATAACAGTATGGTATCGGTGTGATATTTCCAAGACTCTTACAAATATTTAATAATTTTTTAGGACTCGGCATGATGGTACTATAACAGGGCTAACAAGGTTAATGTCAACTATACTATCCTGATTGAGATATATACTACCCTGATTGAGATATATACTTATCCTGATTGAAACCCTATACAATGTTTTCCCAATCAGGATACAATAAGGGACCAATTGAGAAACCCTTGGATGACAGCTACGCCTGCTAAAATAGGGCTGCCAAGCCTTACCATGGTGGGCTATCCTGGTGGGGTCCAGTAATATCCTCATTGGGGGAATAGGATCCTAATCAGGGTAGTATGGTTACCGATGACCATATGAACATTAGTCAAAGGCATCCTGATTGAGGTGCAGTACTATCCTGATTGGGAGAACAGGGTCCTAATCAGGGTACAAGTATCTCCTAATCAGGGTACAAGTATCTCCCAATCAGGGTAGTACGGTTGCCAATGACCCCTGAGACTGTTAATGTGATTACAGGGTAGCATGTTTCTATATACCTGACCTTTGACTTCCATAATCAACAATGTTGTAACACCACATCATATAATAGCAACGAAATAATTATGTGAAATTTAAGTCCCAATCAAAGCCTTATAAGGTTATTTGTTTTATAATTCAACCTGCGTACAGTGGCCAGGCTAAGAACATGTGGCCTCATGGGCAGGTTTTCATAGGATTTGGCATAGACTGGCCACACTGAGCAGGTGGTATGTTTACCATGTGTCCACTATAAGAGGTTTAACTGTATGGTAATAAGCAGCTAATATTTTGCTTACTCGATGTTTTTACATTTGTAATTTCATAACACTACTGACTGTACAGTACAGAAAAAAGGTAAACTAACTTTGCCTTATGATTGTAGCTAGCAAGTGAGTGATCCAATACACTTACACAGTGATGGTATGAAGGTGCACACACACAGTGCCTAAATTTCCTGTTAACTGATGAAATATGCTTATATCTAGTAGATGATTTCTGCTTTTGTTAGCATAAAATATCTACTTACCGGTAAGTAGCGCTATGAAATTGGCCTCCACAAATTACTGTGCTTGGAATGGTTATTTGGTTATTGCTATGCTTTCATTTATCTCATATTTCTTGGGCTCTTTTCATTATATCAGCCCTGCGAAGCAGGCTGATATATTGTATTCTAAAAATTCTTTCTTTCTTTCTTCGGTCAAACGGTCACGTGACTAACATAAAAATGGCCATAACTCTAAAACTATTCTCCCGATTTCAACAAACATTGTCAAATCATGGAGGAATAAATGCGCCATGGAGTCATGTTCATAAATTTCGGCCAACGGTCACCCAGTGGTCAGTAGTGGTCATTTAATGAATATTTACAAAATGCTTCATCTCCCACATTTTGTGGCCTATTGCGGCCAAACTTGGACAGATGCACCATTAACCTGTGCTACATATGGGGTGTACACAGATTTTGGCCAGTGGTCACCTATCGGTCGGCAGTGGTCATTTCATGAATATTTACAAAATGCTTCTTCTCCCACATTCTTTAGCCGATTGCAGCCTAACTTGGTCCAATGCTTCATTGACTTGAGTCCCATTTGGGGTGCACACAGATTTCGGCCAGTGGTCACTTATCGGTCAGCAGTGGTCATTTTATGAAAAAATACAAAAATATCTTATTCACATTTTAAATGTATTTCATCTATCTGGGGATTTTCATAAAGTTTGGCCGATGGTCATCTAGTGGTCAGTAGTGGTCATTGAATTATAATCAATATTTACAAATAGCTTATTCTACCACATTCTTTAGCCGATTGCAGCCTAACTTGGTCCAATACTTCATTGGCTCGAATACACAGATTTTGGCCAGTGGTCACCTATCGGTCAGCAGTGGTAATTTTATGACAAAAATTTAAAATGTCGTTTTCACATTTTCAATGTATTTGATCTATCTGGGGATTTTCATAAAGTTTGGCCGATGGTCATCTAGTGGTCAGTAGTGGTCATTGAATTATAATCAATATTTACAAATAGCTTATTCTACCACATTCTTTAGCCGATTGCAACCTGACTAGGTCCAATGCTTCATTGGCTCGAATACACATATTTTGGCCAGTGGTCACCTATTGGTCACCAGTGGTAATTTTGTAAAATAAATATAAAAATGTCGTTTTTACATTTTAAATTTAGTTTATAGGGCTGATATTCGTGCTTCGTGAAGCACATTAGCTCTAGTTCAATTCTTTTTTCCAAACCATTTCCCACCAAATACAACTCTTCCATGAAAAACAAGTTATAACCAAACAGCTTTGAATCAAATTTTAGTTCCCTTAGATGCAACCCTCTCCAACCCCTTCCTCCCACCCCCACCCCACCGGAAAAAAAATAAAATAAAATCTCAAAAAAATAATAATAAAAAGTACCTGAAAATTTCTTCCAATAAGAAAAATAAGGAAGCTGCAATTTTTTGGTCACCTTGTGAGGAAAGATGGGTTTCAACGGCTGCTCCTTGATGGCAGATTGGATAGTAAAAGGGGAGTTGGAAGGACAAGAGACTCGTGGTCTGGAGATATTAGAGATTGGTGCAGAACGACGTATGGTGGATGTGTCCGAATGGCACAACACAGAGGGAGGTGGAGGTCCATGACAGCCAATCTGCTAGGAGCAGAGGACACCCATAGATAGATAGATAGATAGAGATAGACTGACCACTAGATGACCATCGGCCAAACTTTATGAAAATCCCCAGATAGATGAAATACATTGAAAATGTGAAAGCGACATTTTAATTTTTTTTCATTAAATGACCACTGCTGACCGATAGGTGACCACTGGCCAAAATCTGTGTATTCGAGCCAATGAAGCATTGGACCAAGTTAGGCTGCAATCGGCTAAAGAATGTGGTAGAAGGAGCTATTTGTAAATATTGATTATAATTAAATGACCACTACTGACCGCTAGATGACCATCGGCCAAACTTTATGAAAATCCCCAGATAGATGAAATACATTTAAAATGTGAAAAAGACATTTTTAATTTTTTTCATAAAATGACCACTGCTGACCGATAAGTGATCACTGGCCGAAATCTGTGTACACCCCAAATGGTACTCGAGTCAATGAAGCATTGGACCAAGTTAGGCTGCAATCAGCTAAAGAATGTGGGAGAAGAAGCATTCTGTAAATATTCATGAAATGACCACTGTTGACCGATAGGTGACCACTGTGAAGGTATGAAGGTGCACACACACAGTGCCTAAATTTCCTGTTAACTGATGAAATATGCTTATATCTAGTAGATGATTTCTGCTTTTGTTAGCATAAAATATCTACTTACCGGTAAGTAGCGCTATGAAATTGGCCTCCACAAATTACTGGGCTTGGAATGGTTATTTGGTTATTGCTATGTTTTCATTTAGCTCATATTTCTTGGGCTCTTTTCATTCAAATCTTTTTTCCAAACCATGTCCCACCAAATACAACTCTTCCATGAAAAACAAGTTATAACCAAACAGCTTTGAATCAAATTTTAGTTCCCTTAGACGCAACCCTCTCCAACCGCTTCCTCCCACCCCCACCCGCCCTGACCGGGAAAAAATAAAATATAATCTAAAAAAAATATATATAAAAAGTACCTGAAAATTTCTTCCAATAAGAAAAATAAGGTGACTTAAGCATACTGCTTCAGTATTTAATATAATAACAAAATCCTGACTTTAAGGATGGCACGCCTAAAGTTTTAAAAACACCATCAAATGTTCCTTTCATTTGTTTTTGGAGATTACCATAACAGAATGAGCGGTTATTTTAGGAATGATAACTCACGTTTTGAGACATAGAACGTCTTTGATTCACAACTCTTGATATTTCATCACAGCTGTCACATCTTCATGTCTTTATGTACTCGAGTATGTCTACATAATTATATTTGTATGATCAAGGCAGTAATATTTCAGAGTATTTTTGTACTTTTAGGCATGCCATTCTTATGTCAAATGAGTCTTACTACTACAGGGCTACACCAGTCATAATCACTGCTACACAATACTAGAATTCTGCAGACTCTCCAGACATTATAGATTGTCAAGTACACTGAATGAGTACTTATTGTACTGAGTAAAATGGGTGTCAATAACCATGATGCTGTAAACATAAGTATTCTCCAGTCATAATCACTGCTACACAGTACTAGAATTCTGCAGACTCTCCAGACATTATAGATTGTCAAGTACACTGAATGAGTACTTATTGTACTGAGTAAAATGGGTGTCAATAACCATGATACTGTAAATATAAGTATTCTCCAGTCATAATCACTGCTACACAGTACTAGAATTCTGCAGACTCTCCAGACATTATATATTGTCAAGTACACTGAATGAGTACTTATTGTACTGAGTAAAATGGGTGACAATAACCATGATGCTGTAAACAAAAGTATTCTCCAGTCATAATCACTGCTACACAGTACTAGAATTCTGCAGACTCTCCAGACATTATAGATTGTCAAGTACACTGAATGAGTACTTATTGTACTAAGTAAAGTGTGTGTCAATAACCATGATGCTGTAAACATAAGTATTCTCCAGTCATAATCACTGCTACACAGTACTAGAATTCTGCAGACTCTCCAGACATTATAGATTGTCAAGTACACTGAATGAGTACTTATTGTACTGAGTAAAGTGGGTGTCAATAACCATGATGCTGTAAACATAAGTACAATGTATTCTCTTTTATCTTCGCTCTTACATGAACAAATGCCAAGGAGAATAATTACAGACATCAGACACCTGTAGTCTGCAGACTGTAGTTAATATTTTGTGTGGACCCCAGCCATCTTGTTTTTCTTCCATTCAAATCAATGTAACCAAACCGAGGCTGGAAGGAAAATAGTCTGGCACCATTTGATTCAATCAGAATTAGAACTGTATGTCATTATGTATGCAGGGAATCTGACCAAGATGGCCCCAGTGTGAAAAACGGGGTCTATAGAAGTATTACACTGTACCTTCAAATCATGACTGGTGTGACCCACTTTATCTTCTATCTTATCACATCAACACATCCCTCATTCTCAAGGAAATCATAAACAACTCTGCATAAAATAAAGATCTCCTTAAAAACACGACAACCAAAGCCAATTCCATAGAGTTGATGGTTGAAATAGCTGCTTAGTAGAAATAATTGCTTAGTTTGATTTCATGGTAACCAGCCAAAGTGAAACAGGATGCATATTCCATTTAGCTGGTAGCTAGTTTCATGTTACTTACAGAATGTATTCGGTAAGCAAAATTTCCTGTTCAGTAATTCTATGAAATTGGGAGTAAATCCATTGGTGTAGTGTGTCAGATAATCTTTCAAGAAACCTCTGTACGTTTTGTACAAACCTCTTGTGTCAGTGATATCTAACTAAAGCAGGAAATATGTGTAATACTATGGGGAAAGCTTTCCACAAATGACAATCAGGGAATACAACGGCCGTTTCAGATCTTGTTGTCATTGTTAAAATAACCCAAATATCTACAACTATTCCCTGCTGTAGATATCTTTGATGTCATACTACAGCAATGAATTGGACTCTACAAAGCAGTGTGTAAATGATCAATAATAGACAGAGTCATGGGATGGTCAAAGCACATATACACTAGGCAGTATCAAGACTAATTGGGTATAAACAAGGATCATGTATCCACCTGCTAATTCATTAACATTGGATTCCAAACATTTCTGGGAGAAAATTCCATGACCTCTTCAGAATATGATAACTCATAGTTAACAGGTTAAAATGTTCATGTTTTGTTGTGAATATTTTATGACAATTTAGTTATTTCAAAATGACAGTACTTTTTGTATTGACATATGAACATTTTGTTATGACTTTACAAACATGAAAATAAGATTCATAACTTTTCCAAGCATTGAAATCAGCTTTTAAATCTTTTCCAGGAATTAAACAACCTTTTGTAACGTTTCTTTGACTTTCCTAGATTTGTATGTGCCTTGTCCCAAGTCCCTTACAATGACTTGCATTACTGTTAATTCCACACTGCCCTGATTTTTAAACGCAATTTAAGACATCTGTAAATTAAATGATTTTTTGGAAAATACATTATACAATCCAGTTATTTTATGCTAAGCAACTCTAAGAAATAAGGAACAGTAATGAAAACATGAAACATTTTAAGCTCCAAAAAATTACATTCCAAAGAATTTTAAGAAACTAACATCAGCCCTTAAAAAACTAAAAACTGTTTACCTTTTTAAAGTTTCATGTTTCTCATTACAAAGATCTATTTCAAAGCCTAATTTCAAGGAAAAGGACAACAGGTTGAACAAATAAAAACAAAAATATATCAAATCTGAAAGAAAATTCAAGCAGTAAACCAGTGTGCTTAGGGGCCGTTTCATATGTGACCGGCCCTTCATGCACATTCACAATTATATTAATTTAATATTAAATATTTCATACGTGTATGATCTCTTGTCAACCGAATCCTTCCATCCTATAGGTGTAATAGACCTTTAATTAATAAACCGCAGCCATCTTTGCTTTCCTGTACACAAGTCTATGAGAATCAGAACGAGGCACATGTACAACTGAACCAGTAGACAGGTTCTTTACAATGTGATGGATCCAATCATAACGATATCTCTACTGCCGGTAGATAGGGAACATGACTATGGTAGACGTGTGTGAGGAACGAACAAGACACAATGGGTAATTATTATTCCACTGGGGGTAAAACGATAATATAATACAGGGGTGAATCCTGGGTGTCGATAAAGGGGGCGGGGTTACATTGCCAAACAAGGGGGGAAAACAAGTAACGTATGATAAATTGATGTACAAACAGTGCAATTCACCATTTTCATTGTCATGGAAGTAAATTTATACGCTAATTACGTGTTATCTTTATTCCCACCCTGAATCCACCTCTGTTATCGAATGAATAAAACTGATGAAACAATAACAGCAATATAGAGTGGGCTGTATACCTGTCCGAGTCATCGTATTTTGTCAGTGGGATAGTATAGGTTTTCCTGGCCAATTTAAGAAGCGCCGTTTTAATGATCCAATCAACTAGGGTTTCTTTTTCTCTGTTGTTGCGTTCAAATTAATTTATAAGCAATCATTATTTCATTCATATTATACTCAAATGCGTTTATTTAGTTCTATTTCAGTTTTTTGGCATTCATGACTTCAATTGTGTCATCCTGAAATTTGATGTTTGGAATCTTTTGCGATTGATGCAATCAAATTAACAGTTATCTATGCGCAAAGGATTTTGTGAACATTTATTATCGCTTTCGTTGAATGGCCAATCAATTTTCATCGGGTATTCAAACCTGACCTTGGCAAATTTCACTGAGTTTTCCGATGATTTCTTCAGATGTGAGTTATGAAAGTCATTAAGGTCTATCTTTTTCGAAACTTCTTCTTCTGTGTCGCTATCCAATTTCTTGATTTTTATTCCAATGTAAAAAAAATCAACTGGTACTAAACAAACATCAGAGTATCCTATGGGGTCATCAGCAGGGTGTGGGTTCGAGCCCCGGTCGTGACACTTGTGTCCTTGAGCAAGGTACTTAACCATAATTGCTTCGTCCTTCGGATGGGACGTAAAGCCGTAGGTCCCGTGTGTTGTGTAATGCACGTAAAAAAGAATGCGCCTTGAGCACCACTTAGTTGGTGGATACGTGCGCTATATAAGTCCACACATTATTATTATTATTATTATTATCTTGCATAACATATTTGTTCCACTTTATTTCCACGTCAATCTCCCGTTCCCCGAAGTTTAACTTTCTTTACTTTATTTTCCCCTTTCTTTTCCTTTCTTTTGCCTGTAATCTACTGTCGAGCTAGTAAGAATCTACTGTAAGAATCTGTAGTAAAATCTCATACCCAGGCCGTATAATTAATAATAATAAATAATAACTGGATTTATAGAGCGCCAAATTACTACAGGATACAAGGCGCTATAACAAGGAAAGGAAAAGGAACCAAGACAAAAGAAAGAATGACAACCAGCTACGATTTGGGGAAAAGATAGGTCTTCAGAGCCTTTTTGAAGGACAGAACACTGTTTGAATTTCTGATGGGGATGGGTAGGCTATTCCTTAAACGAGGGGCGGCAATGGAAAAGGCCCCAGCCTGTTTACGTGATTTGTGCACAACAAGGGTTTCACCATCAGAAGAACGAAGGGAGTATGAATACTTCTTGGTTATGAGCAGCCAAAAAAATACAAATAGGAATTAAAATATGAAATATCAAAAAACAAAAATGCATACCTATATAAACTTATTTTCTTTGTATTAAATATTAAATGAAATACAACACCAAAAATAGACGAAATGACGGAATTCAATGAACTTAGTGACACTTTCAATTGGAACGTACTTGTTTTTGCGATGAGTTGGGTTAAATGACGTTTGAATGCTCAACTAATGAATTTGAAGTTTAGCTTTTACAGATCGAATGATGATGGGAAATTTTCAAATCAAATAGAATAAGTCAGGTATATAAAATGAATGAAAAAGGGTTGAAATTGGCGGGAAAACTATTATACTTCGCAGCTGGAGGAAGGTGAAAAACGCCCTCTATTGTGTCCGCCATGTCCGAATTTTGCTGAGAAAATTGTTTTACGAAGCAATATAAAGCAGGCTACCAGTTAAGTACCCACATTTTGTATGAAAGGTTGGTTGGTAACCAAAGAAGACTGCTAAGTAAATGTTTCAGGTAAGCAATAAGAAGAATAAGCATAAGAATTCTAACCCTTTGTTGTTTATCAGCATGATTGAGTCCAGTCAATATGAAGAATTCCCATAAGGAACATCATGTTGGCATTTATAGGCAAAGGGGAGGATATTCACGACAGTACAAATGTTGTGTGTCACCCGTCTTCACAGACAAAACACAATTGAATGTTCAAAATAAAACTTGATCGGAAAAAACCGGAATCACCTTATAGCAGATAAATCTGCTTAGTTTGTTTAATCACTTTATACATTTTATACAGAGATGATTATAGCATAATTATAAATCTGCTTAGCATGTTTGTAAAGCAAGATCTAATGGTTTCCAATTATCATTTTAGTGATATTTTAAATCAATACCTCTCATGTCAATATTATAAATCAATAATACAAAAACACTAAATGGTTCGCTCCAGTTTAAACTATTCAGCTTACAGAACCATTGAAGGTTTTTGTTCAAAACTTAAAACTAACAATGTCTCTTGGTTTGTTTCAATACTGTCGGCAGTTATAAACTTTCATTGGTAATTATGAAGTTCAAATTTTGTTTTCTTAAATAAGCCGAAACTAACTCATACAATTAATGCATACTCAAATAAAGACCTGTACAAAGAACATCGGGACAAAAACCTTGTTATACACGTACTTCATCCCCTTAAATGACATCTGAACTAAAGAGGGCGCTCTTACATAAAGGCAGAATATCATCTGAGTCACTGTCCTATCACTGTCCTATCAACTGGAATCATTGACACCAACCACAGTCTGGGCTGTGTGTGCTCTGTATATAGCTGGCAAACATAAGCAATTATATAAATGAAATACAAACAATTAAAAAGTGTTAAGGACAGCCCCTGTTTGTAACAGGGAATTAATATCTAATTAATCACCGATTGCTGGCTGTAGCTGGTATAGTTTCCCGGCATAGTGACAGAGATGCTCACCTTGGTCCAAGATCGATTTGGAGGATGATTTTGTTTCATTGTTTGTGTCAGAGTTAATACTGGTTGGAGTAACAGTAATAATAAAAATATGTTTTGGATAATTTATAGGAGATTGTATCTGGTCTGGAAAACAAATCTCAAACAGGTACCACACTAGGGAGGGGGAACCCCCTTGTCATCACCATCAAAATAAATCTATGCGTTATTACGTGTACCATTTTTACATTGTGTCCCCCCATGTTTTATTGAGGATACGCCTACCCCTTGTTTGCCTACCTACCTGGATCCGGGTACTGTTTTACAGAGAGAGATACTGATAACTGATGAAACGATGACGACGATAGAGGGCGGGCTTTCTCCTGGATCACAGTCGTCTCGTCTATTAACCTATTCTCGGGGCAAATCTTTGTTAAAACCTTACTTACAAGGAGTGTGGACGAGGTAGGCGGAGTTCCATTGCATTGTACATTTATATTTTGAGGAATATGCAAATCTAGGTATTTGTTCAGCCCTAGACAAATGTTGACGATTAGGATAAACAAAATCTACAACAATGGGCAGGAGCTCAAATCTTCATGAGGGATGGGGTATATATCCCCTAAAGATTTGACGGAGGATGACCAATACAATTATCCATCGATAGAGGGCAGGCTTTTCACCTGGATCACAGTCGTCTTTTGTCTGCCTAGGACAAGGAAGGGATCAGGAAGTCATTGCGTATACCCTGTAGCTAGAGGAAGGGGAAAAGCGCCTTCCTATTATGCTCGCCAACCCCCCCCCCCCCCCCCCCGTCACCCCAAGAGATCGTGGCCGGAATACAACACTGGCTTAACACTGCTGGTTCCAAATTGGGGCACGAAGGATATAATGATCAGACCATGTGGAAACACGTTGAACCTCATTGGACTTTTTGCGGTGTGGCAGACATAAGAGGGCGCTTTTCAGAATGGGTAAATCTTGTGTAACTGCAAGAATTCACCCAATCTAAACAGCGCCCTCTTTTTGTGAGGAGACGGAGAGGAGGAAAGGGGAGGGCGGGGAGAGAGGAAGGGGAGCAAATGCCGTGTTATCCGATCAATATCAAGGGGAAATAAATACCCCCAAAATGAGTAGCTGGGACGTAGGATGCCCCTTGATATTTATTTGGTAACTTGGCATTTGATCCCCTTCCTCTCCTTACCCCGGAAGTCTCCCCTCCCTTCCTCCCGGACTCTACCCATCTAACTCCCCTTCCTTCCCTTTCCCCTCCCCTTCCCCTTCCTTCCCACCCCTCCCCATTCCTCTCCACCCACCTCCTCCTCCTCCTCCCACCCCACCCAACGCCTCTCCCTATTCAGCATCAAGTCGAAATTTAGTGAAAATGTATTCTGGTCCACTAAATTTTCGCCTTAATACTGGAAATGATTTTTGTTTTTGGAACAGTGTCCCTTTGCAATGTGATGTCAGAGAGAGGTTTAGTTATCTATAGTCTCAGTAAACCTCCTGTCGCCGTTTGTAATTGTCCTCATCTGTCAAGTCACGTGGTCAAGTTTAGAATACACAAACTCAGAAATGAAAGAAAACATTTGTATTCGGTTCCTATCACTCAGTTTATTGCACTTGATTCGAACCAGGTTTTTCAACAGTATTAATTTAATTGAGGCGATCCAACATTTTCGACATTTGAGTACTCAGCATTTTTAAGATAAAAATTGCCAAACACGTCCATTATTCTCCTTTGAAAATGTCTGAAATTGCGGATGGCCTCTGACAGCTAATTAATAACATCAATGCGTCATGTACAGGCAATTTTCATTACAACGATTGTTCTCAAATATTGATATTCCTTGCTCAAAGTGAGTTTACCTGGGAAATATATTTCAATTTTGAATTATTGTTTTAGTTTGGTAATCAAAATAAGGATTAAAGAGTGATTATATAAAACTGAAATGAATTTATGACATTACGTCATAAATACATAATTATTTTATAATGGTTTCTCATTAAAATGACACGTTTAACTTTAGTGACCAACATCGCTTGAGCATGGAATATACTAATATCTTTAATGAATTCAATTATAAAATTAAGTAAATTGTAAAGAAATCAAATCCATTGTCAACAAAGACAGCTTAAATTCTGCAGACTACTTATGTTTTGTTTCCCCGTATGTACTCTTATGTGAATCAGAGAACAAAAGAGGGGTCGAAAACGCATCAATTGGCGGGTGCTTCACCAAGGACATTTCAAAGTCTGCAGAATTCAACAGATTGTAATTGTTGACAAGAGACTAGGTATATGTAAATTCTACAAATAAATTCAAATATGCATTTAAAAGATTTCAATAAAGATTTCTAAGAAAGAGATATGCTTAAATAGTTTCACAACATTTATATATTTTTTTTAAATTATATTTTTGGATGTTTATTATGTTTGTATTGTATTTTTTATTATTATTAATTTTTGTTTAGTATTTATTATTATTACAATTATTGTTAATAAGACCATGTAATAAATAATAAACTAGTGATAGTCCTTTCAAATCGAAAAATCAGGTCGGGTTGATTAATTGTATTTATTTATTTTCACCAGATACAGCTACATGCTTTCACTGTAATCTCGTTTGGGGAAAAATTACCGTCCAGCTGAACTGGGATTATTTTACCATTCATATCCATTGTGAATATGCGGGGAGGGAGATGTGATTGGAACTAACCGTTCCCATATTTTGTTTCATTATTGGACAATTATTTGACCAATTATTGGATATAAAATATATAACATAAATCAAGTCAGGCCTAATCCATTAGGTTGAGCAAGGACGATCACCTTAATTAATATTTTGTTTACATGGTCTGTTATTTGTTCACATTTTAGTTTCACACTAGTTTGAAAATAAGGGATGGGATGGCTTAAAGAGATTGTATACAACACTATTAGTAATATGTCTATAAATGCATCCATACTTTATAAGAATGAAGAGATATTAATACAATAAAAAAGTGAAAGTTTAAGTTTATTCTCGTCGATAACAAGAAAATAGTGAACATGTAATCAGGTTTGTATGCATGTATTCAAATGTAGAAAATGGATCCATTCCAAATTTGAAATATATTTCTCACGTTTTACAGAATCTCAGACGGAATAATTTCTCTAGATGTTTGGTACGAGCAAATAACTTTACATAAAGTAAGTTTTTAGATTATAATTTAGTAATCGTGTAATCGGGTGATTACCAAAGGTGTACACTAACATTACACATTTTTCCAATGGAACCCATTACACATTTGTCGCAACTACACAATGATGTTTCAAAGTATCATTAGGTTAAACACCAGAGCAAGTGCAACATGTCCGGGAGGGGAGGGGTTCATTCACAAATACAGAGCTACAGTCTATGGGGCCAGTGTTTACGATACTAATATGATTACATTTACAAATATTGTGTCATTTTCAGTGCAGTGCATACATTTATAATTACAATTACATTCAGACAAACTTTAAAGACCAAATATATTTTTCTATATGACCAAACAAAAATGCGCACATTTTTTTTCCAGCGGCCAAGAAAAGCCAGTGCGGAATTTTACGAAAAACAAAAGGAATTCTTGTGTAATTGCTGAAAGGTCGAAGCCTTTTTTTATGATTCATAGCTTTGAAAACTTCATTCACTTAATTTATTGTTATCCATATCCTATCTTTATCAATTATATAGCGTATCTCCATCCCGTACCGATTTATGTGCATTTCATTTCCATGTACATAACACACATACATTGACAGGACACATACATGTACATCTATCCAACGAGTGGTCATTGTCTGTATTTACATAATTATACATGTACGTACAGTGTGTATACATAATTATGGATTTATGCACTGTGTGCAATGACTTGCAGCGGGGAGTTCGGATCAGGCAAAATTACGCGACCAAACCGTTCCGATGCGCCTTGGTCAAGGCTATCAATTATATTGTTAATCTCAAGAGATTTAATTTTCCAAAATGGTGAAACAGTTTGTTAAATCGTTAAAACAATTTTTTTAAATATTGAAAAAAAAAAAGGAAGTAGCTTTCAATATCAGGTTTTCAAAATTAAGACCAAAATATTAAGTGTTTCCATTTATAATTATAAAACATAAGGCGGGTATAAATGGATACCCTTTTCAGCTCCTGTTATTATTATTATTATTATTATTTGTAAACAAATAATTAGGGTGAAAAGACACCTTTTTTGGCCTAAACACAAAAATTAAGGCCTATAATAACATGTGTTTTATTTATTTAGAATTATTTGTAATTAAATGATAAAGGTAGGTGTGATGTGTTTGGTGATTGCGGGTAGACGGGAAACACATATTTATGTTTTTGACCGCCAAATAAAGCTACTCTTTTTTATTATGTTTTTCCAGTATGTTTCCAGTAATGTTAATTGGTCTACTTACATGTCTGTTTCACGCATTTTCATGCTGGATGCTTTGAGAGGATTCCAGTTGTTATGCCAGTGAAGCCACACAATGCCTTTGTATCCCTGATCCTGCCCATCTGGGTAATAACGACCATTTAATTCAGAGCGGTGACATTTATTAAACCACCAGGCTCCTTCATAGTATTGTGCACAATTGAATCCGGTACGCGCATCATTGTCATTATCCTCTGTTGTGAAGTGCATTCCCTTTTGCCATTCAAGAGAGTCACCAGCAGTGCTGCTTACATCGTATTCGCCATAATTCAGTGTGTACTTCTCACCAGTGATTTGGAAATCCATGTATTTAGCGAATGCCGTATCGTCACTCCAATCTGTGAGATCTATGCGGAGGTCCCATGTCCCGTGTGATTTATCAGAGGTCAGACTCACCAAGTTATAATTGCCTAACCAATGCTCCCCGCTTAGATCACCGAAGCCAGACTTGTAATGACTCCAATCACGATAAAAGTCAACACTGCCGTCCTCTCTGCGCTGAAATACAATCCATCCGCCGCCATCAATGTCCATCTCACAATAGACTTGGAGACCCTTACTGAATCCGTCTGGGTAGATCTTGTAGACACCACTTGTGCAGTAACCTGCCTCCATTAGTCCTTTACAACTTCTGTGGCGATCAAAGGAGATATCAGGTAATGAGAAGAGAGGTGTGTCTTCATTTTCATCGAAGTACACACTCGCTTGATCTTCAATGAATGATTCAGGATACTCAGCCCTTGTGGAGTTGTTTAACTCACACAGTTTATTGCATTTATAGAAGTTGAATGACTTACAATTATTATCCATGTTACAGTCTCGTCCGCACATGACGTAATAGGGTACAGTTTTCTTGGCATACGTGAAGTTTTTGAGCGCTCGGTTATCTGCGGGGAGATATTCGTTTGCAAGCCCACCACATTGACTTCCCAAGCTTACCGCTTGTGATATCAGTGGTACTATAAACACGAACATCATTTTGAAATGGAGTACGCACATCAAGAGTACTTGCTGCGTCATCTTCAATGTATTGTTTGTATATGGGTGAAAACGTTTCAAGATAAATCCAATTAAATAAGTAGAACTATCAGTTTTTATTCAATCAAGTATTTCGGTATCATCGGTCTACCAACTGTTTGATTGAAACACGACTATACTGCACACGGCGTAATGTAGAAATGTAACACAGCTTCGACCGATGAGTGTTTATATTGAATGTTTGTGATCCAAAGGATTGCATGCGTAAAGCACTGATTGGTCAAAGTGAAGTCACTGCTGAATGGTGATTTACCATGTATCACCTGATTGGTTGACAGAAACTTGATTAGGCTCAGCTTTATCTGTTTTTTGGTTTCCTCAAAAAGATAAAATTATTCACTAATAGACAGTCCCAACCTGTTTTAATGTTTCGAGGAAACAAAATACAAATTTTGCCTTTATGAATTAATGCCTATATATATGAATTTGTTTAGCACATAAAATGTTTGGATGAGTGATTTTACTGAAATATTAATGAAATAAATTAAATAGCCTAGTCCTGGCCTCCCCACTGCAGCTAACACAATTCAACAACAGTATCAGTCTGTCACCTAATTTGCATATCCAATATTTTTGTATATTGAAACCGTCCCCTCACAGGGCGAGAGACCAGTGGGTACGAGGTATACATAAACTACAGGAACATCCTGGGGACGATGTTGTCGTTCATCATACTGAACACTATTAAGCCCAACTTTCACATACGTGACCAATTCAAAACTTGATAATTACTATGGCATTATTCGTTTTGTGTTTATTTAAGTTTATTACTTGGTGACCCCCCAAAATAGCAATTCTAATTTATTTCTCTTTAGAATGCCAGGAGTGTTCAATGATTGTAATGGTGTATTAGCTGAAGACAGTGTGAATCCAAGCTGTAGGGTAAATGAAAGGGGGAAACACGGTACAATCTGATAACTTGCCCGCTGGCTATACCGATCTGCCAACTAATGCACGACATGAATCCACGAATAAACCCACTAATTGTGCCTTTAAAGAGGATCTGATGATATTTATTTATTTATTTATTTATTTATTTATTTATTTATTTATTTATTTATTGCCAACCAGTGAAATACATGTATGTGGTTATTGGAACCAGACCACATTTCCTATACAAAGTATGGTGGCTAAGAGAGACCTCACAAATCGGGCAAACGTTTATACCCCTATGTGAAAAAGTATAGTTCGAGCTTCTTTGACAATTATCTTTTTGACTATTAATATTTTACATCAAGCTTTATATAAAACTCTAATCAAACTTGTCTATTCATTTAAGATTACCAATAGTGTACAATAGCTTTCATGGGTAAATGAAAGGGGTGAATACGGCAAAGGAAGGGTACACTGCAAGAAAAGGGGGAGACGCCTAAATAATGAATGGTAAAATAACATGTATGATGATATAAAAGAGCACATCCCCCCCCCCCCCGGTATCCACCAATGGTTTGAGACTCAAGAAACGGAGGGACGCCTAAATAATGAATGGTAAAATAACATGTATGATGATATAAAGGGACACATCCCCCTACCCCCCCCCCCGACATCCACCAATGGTTTGATCATCACAAAACAAAAGGAAACATAATCTGTTGTCTTAGGGAGAATTCAGGACGATACATACAAGAAGGAGCGGTTGGCACACCCAGATGTTCATTCTTTTTGAAAATTTATATAGATATCTTCCAAATCTATATTCCCTTTTTAATTAATCAAATTTTTGTTTTAATTTTGGGTGAAATTAATACCCTTGCATAAAAACTTCAAAACAATATTTAGGGGTTACAAAAGACGGTCCTAAATAAGGGCGTTATGTATCAAAACGCTAATAATATCACCATTTAATCCATTAAAACAAGTTTATATTATAAAACTATGAAATATGTACCTCACAAACAGAATTTAAAGAGAAAAATGTCCAATGCTTCATTGATGACTACTCCGGTCGTTAGTTCTTTTGTTGAAATGATACACACCATGATGTACAACGGCTGTTTGATATAAGCCATTTAGCTTAATTATTTTACTGCAGTGAAAAGCGGAACCTTTTTAGGCTACTTCCGTTATAGCCATCATTAAACAGTCGTATGAGTGGTTTACTGAACGAGGTTAAACTTTTTCAAATTAAACAGCGACAATCGTTTGAAAACTAACAATAAGCTACCGTTTCAGTAGGACTGTCATACTTTTTGTAATTAATAGATGTTTTGCAAGCAGAAAACATGACAGGTTTAGTCCCTCCAGATAGTACCAGCATATTATTTTTCAATCCCTGGCTCATGGACTCTCTGTATTCTCAATGCTTTCCGAGTGTATGTGACGTCTTAACATCTTGACCACCGAGCTTGTCCGGTGGCGATTGGCCGGCTAGAATCCCATAGCAGCAGGCACCGCGAGATGTGTATATTAATTAACTCTTACATCAGGTGATAATTTGATTTTACCCTCACACTGACGTACTATGTATATGAAGCACTTTGCTCAGTGCTTTCAGTGCAGGAGGTCGTGGATTCGAATCCCGCCCCAATCGCCTTTGGATTTTTTCAAAGACACTCGTCACACGGCAGAAAGGGGCACGCTGTCATAAAAGTGGGAAACGCATTTTACAAAGTCGTTAAATTACATAAAATGCCCCCTTGACCCCGCCCCCTTTCGATCCGCTAATGGTTTAAGACGCAATTGCAATCGCGTGTTGAATTTGAATTTCAATAACATTCAATTACTGAATTAAAAGTCAAAGTCCTGAACTTGAAATGGCTCATTAAGTGTTTCCACCCGCAGCCGGCTTGTAAAATAATATGTGACGTGTTCTCCCGAAATCAGACACTTTTGGGCAGGTTATCAAAATTGAGTTAGTTATTGATTATGAAAGTAGAGATCCTCAGCTTTACAATGATACCTTTTTTTTAAACTGGACTTGCCAAAGCGGAGTTACGTAATTTTTAGGTTTGTCTTTACGAAAATTACAAACGGAGATAATCGACTTTAAAGTTACAAGTTTCATTTGGTACAAAGCGGGAATCCTGACCTTTCCGACGATACCAAATTTGTACAGGGGGAGGTTGCTTTCCTGTCGAAACACACTGCGCAAAGTTGGTAAATTTTGCTTCATTTTGAAACCAAATTAGAACAAATTCATCATTTTCTGAACTGACATGCCCTTCTAAATCGGTAAAAACTTGTACTTATCAATGAATGTTTAATCTGAAACTCTCACAAGATGTTATAAACATTATAAATATTGATAATTTACAAGAAACTCAAATTCCACAAAAAACACCCCTAGGCATATTTTTGCCCGTTTCTCAGTTCCGAGCTGTGCCCAAAGTGTCTGATTAAGGGAGAACACGTCACATATATGAGAGGTTTCAGCTCTTACTGAGAAGAGACTATTGAGTTTATTATCTCACACAAAAAGACAATAAAATTACCGAATATAATCATTTGTCAACCATAGAGATATGAAATCAATAAATTTGAAGTTTTTTGATGACAGACCAATTTAGTGCTTCGGCAGTCGGCTTGAAAATAATATATAGAGAGATTTCAGTTCTTTTTGATGACAGACCAATTTAGATGATGAATGGACACTTGTCCTCTTTGCCTGCCTCCTTTATCCGCTATAACTTCCCCTTTATATAGTTCCCCGATCTGCCAATGTACTTAATTATTTTCATGATCATATTGATCACTTTAATTTAATCTTTTGAATTATATTGTAATTCTCAGGGCCATGTTTTGTGAACAGGTTACTGTGATAAAAGATCAGAAATAAATAAATAAATCCTGTGAAGTGGCAACCTGGGAATCACTAGAAGAGGATTCGATATTTGTTATGATACAATTTCACACAGTTTTCAATAGAAAAACAGAATATGTACATGTATAAATATGTATAAATACCTGTACATATTATGTTGGTGTCTGTATTGTACATACAGGCAATATCAAATATCAAAGAGTAGTCTTGGCACAAGCGTCAATATCCTACTCTCTGCAATGCCACTGGTGGAGGTGCAAGGGATTACTGCTAGCAACATAATTATTCTATAAAAGACTAGTCTTGATTCAAGTCTGGTTTGTTTTGTTCATATATAACATTCAGATTAGACTTCGTCTGTATTGTTCGGAATAGACTCACTTCTGAAACTGACATATTTCGTTTACACGCGTCATCATTACATCATCAATATAGGCATGTGTTATTTATCAATACTAACAACGTCCGATCGCGACGAGACTTAAGAAGTATGAAATACGAATATTTGTAGGGCTAATTCAGAAGTTACATAATTATTACGTCATAAGGTGCCAAATTACATATTTATAACATTTTACTTAAAAGCCTTACGTTTCACGTTTTTGATGTGTTATTGAACATGTCATTTACATTCGTAGATCATACCTCTGAAAAAAATGCTGTCAAGAAAACTCAGAACAGCTCTGAGGTCTGTTCAAAAAGAAAAACTTGTCTAGTTTTATGTGTTACCTTGTCCACAATAACAGAAAAATAAACACCTTTATAATTATACAAATACACGTGCATACACATGTGATTATATTTGAGCGAGGCCTCCAGTGTTTCCATCCCGGTGTCCGGACTGGCTCTTGCTGCGCTGGCAGAGTGAGAAAACGCTGGTGTTCGATTTGAAATAAAGAACATTTTTGTTAACTATATGTATGCCAGCCATCAGCACCAGATCAAGAAATAAATTTGCAGAAAAGCGTCTTTCTAATGACATGACATCAACTTTTATTTCAATAAGAAATTAATTAACATTTAATTTATTAATGCAAAAACTAAATTATTAAGGAATATCAAAATCTAAAAAATTAATACATTTTCCACACGGGGTAGTTTTACAGACTGTAGCCAGTGTACGTAAACGGCTTCAGCGAAGATGAGCGAGGTCTCCGGGGTTCCTCGGTGCCCGGACTGACGCTTGCCGGCTGGCAGGCTGAGAAAAACACCGGTGTTCAATTTAAAACGATGTGTTCAATTTAAAACGATATGTAACAATCAACACCGGATCAACAGCAGAAAAATTAATTATTTAGAAACATTTATTTCATGCCAACATCATTAAGAAATAAATTTACATTATTTGTTCCAATTCATATATTAAGACAGATCCAACAAAATAATAAGCTGTAAATTAATTAACACAAAATAAAAAAATAAACAACTAAAGAAAACAAATTAACATGTAAGGAAAATGAGGAAGCAAATCTTTTGTACTCTTCCCAAACACAAACAAAACACAATTAACAGGAGATATATACAAGACAAAGACAAGTCAAGCAAAAACAGGAGTGAGACTGGATGTTAAATCAGGTTATCTACATATAAGATTCTAAAATACTACTTTTAAGTTTTTGGTCAAAAGATGTCGGGGAAACAGCTTGTCTTAAGTCTGTACAAAAAAGACTCTGTTGTAGGCTATTTTTTGAGTGAGTTGTCTTACTAAAATTAACATAAATATTACCATTTGATGAACTACGAGTCTCATAGGAGTGAACAGAAGCAATTAATGTAAACCAAGATTGAAAACTAACAGGCAGTAAGTTATGAATATATTTCAACCTAAATATCCCCAAATTAAGATAATAGATGTTTCTCAGTTTTAAATGTTTGAGATTTTCAAATAAAGGATTTTCAAAATAAAAAAAATCACGGAACCCAACCTTGTTTACAATGCGAACTGCTCGTTTCTGTATGTCGGACCCTGTTAGTTTGGGACTGCTCCTTTAATTAAAACAGTTTCCGACTATATTTCTGCTTAATGTTTGACTGCTTAAGGCTGACACCTAAGGGCCCTATGGCCTTACCACATTCCAGGGTGTTTACATGCACTTCCTGTTCTACAGCTGGTCTATTGTTGGAACAATTTTTCCCACCATATTCAAATCTCTTATGGGCATAAATTGTTTTAGCTGAGCTAATTGTAAAGACAATTTGGTGAGGCAATGCCGGCCCTCATTAGCAGCGTTTTGATTGATTAGGAAAGTTCCCCCTTATGGTGGTATTCCCTAGTAGCTTGCCCTAGTTTATATAATTGGGGTATCTCATTGGTTAACACCTTAGAAGAAGCTAGGTGGGACCACAGTTGTTTCCACCAATGAGAAAGTTTTGACCACTGGCAGAGCCCAAGTCCAGAAAATATCTATACCCTTTTCGCTTCCCCAAAAAATCAGAAGCGAAGAAACCTTGAAGGCGATAGCACTAAAATCGAAGCCCTCTCGATTTTTAGTAAAGTTACTAGATAACTTCTCACACTTATTTATTGGTTCGAAGACTTCATCACTCTATCGCCTCATTTGTGTTGTGCTCTGTTGGTACAGGTAAGCTCACTTTATTTTGTTGTATTCTGATAAGTTATCCTTGCAGTTATTTAATTGTACAAATCACGCCGAGTAGGAGTTAATCTCTCATGTGATTTAAACTTGTATCCGCAAAGTTCAAGATGTATAAATTTACTCTCGTATTTAGTTTTTTATTTTGATTATTAGTCATTTGATAGCCTAGTTATCCTATTCTTAGTTTAGCCACTTTATTCGATTTGAGATGTATTTCTGTGAGATGTATTCCTGCAAGAAGAATTAGGATTTTCTACAGTAGTTCGATAGTTGTTGCATTTGTAAATTCTCATTTTTTAACATTTCATAGACAAGTTATTGATGGTGACTATTATTCACAAAATAATGATCAAACTATATTTCCTATTTTCTATTATTCATTATGGCTACTGTATTAATTCTCAAGAGTTCAACTAATATGTGCCAGTAACCTACTGAATACGTTATACACGATACACAGAGTTAGCATTTTTATTGAACACAGTGTCCCTATCAGGGCAAGTGTGTGTTGTAGACTTCAAGGTTAAAGTATCCTTATTTTTTTGGAGTCCCTTAAGACATAAACGGCTGTTTCATGTACTGCATTACTGCACAGTATCAGTTACATTGAACTAAGTATAAATTTAGTACATCAGCATTACTCCCTCATTTAATTATAGACCAGGTTATTGATAAGTTCTATTGAATAAATAATTCCTTGCTAACACGATGAGCATGTTAGTTTTAACTCTCATTAGTTTTTGTTTTGCCAGTTCACCTCTGAACAAGTATTCCAAATTACTGACAACTGTTTGATTATGGCTTGTACTTATTTTTATTACTATGTAGTTAGGGTTAGTCTTTTGTAGTATTTTATGAAACAAAAAGTTGATTTTTAAGAGAAGCGAAGAAACCTTGAAGGCGATAGCACTAAAATCGAAGCCCTCTCGATTTTTAGTAAAGTTACTGGATAACTTCTCACACTTAGTTATCGGTTCGAAGACTTCATCACTCTATCGCCTTATTTGTGTTGTGCTCTGTTGGACAGTGTACAGTTTTAGGTATCGCTTTGGGGAGCCGACCCGGTTCGTCTCTTCGCCTATCCCTGTCCCTGTTCTAAATCTCGATCATTCGCTGGACCCTGACTGACCTCGTATCTCTGGAGTTTGGACAAGTCAACCCAAGATCAAGTCAATCAGAAGTCAAGCTGAGTCACAATTTATTGTTTTACATTATATTAATACCCACAATTGTCATTGTATGGTATCATTGATTGGTTTTGCTCTCTAGCACTTCAGTGGTCTAACTTTACAATAGTGCAACAATTGTCCAGTATTTGATATGTGTGATTTAGGTAAAACGTGTAGCTTTGCATGGTGAGGATGATAAGTAAGACTAATTGCGGTGACAACCATGTGGAATCTCAATTGAGTAGTAATTAGTTCTGAAAAGAACTGGAGGTACAACTCGACGTTTCGATCAGTATGCTCTGATCGTCCTCAGGAGAATGTGTGATTTCACCGTGTTTTTGGTTATGTTCTCTAACATTCCAGAGGTTCAATTTTGCTAATGAGATAACTTTTCATTAATTGCCAACTTAGATTTATTTCCGGTTCCTTTCTTTACAAGCTAGTCTTTGGCAGTTCTAACTGATAAGCCATTGATAATTTTACACCACTGAAGATATTGTGATTGCATACTTTTATTATATTATATTACCTTCTTATTGATTATTAAGAAGCTTGAGTGTCATTATTATTGCATTACTTTGCATTCAGTGATCTTTGTATCCAATGATCTTATCATCTGATACTTGCTCCAAATTATTGAAGTTATTCTATTCTATATCGCTGAATTGTTGAGTTGATACAATATTGATGTCAATTTCTGAGTTGCAATTTATATTTGTTTGATGACATCGGACCATATATTGTTGACATTTATTTACGTTCTGAGATAAGCTGATAATAACAAATTTCTTCCTTAGAAAAAAGGATCAACTTAATTCGCTGTCTGTGTAGATTTATTTATGAGCAATTTTCCTTTTAACAAACAAATCGAACCTAGCAGGACTCGTGAAACATCGAGAAAACCTGTGACATGTAGAAACCCTAACAAAATGCAGTGGGTTTACCCCAAGTAAGAATTGCATAATTCAAATCAGGTGTTAGAAGAACTGTTTTCGGCAAAAAGAGTTTCAATCGTGTCATAATACAAACATTTTTTAGAAATCTTACTAGACAATATATTAAACATTGATTTAATTTTGCCCTACACCGACGTGTGTATAGCACTGCATACTCAGTGCTTTCCAAGTGTCTGTAAACAAATACATAAGCGACTCGGGAATCGAACCCATGACCTCATGCTGACTATTGCAGACGTCTTAACATCTTTTAATTGAAACATAAACTAAAGACTCAATTACTGAGGAAGTATTTATAATTATGAATAAGATTCTTTGTTAAAGGGACAGTATCGTCACGATCAGAGCAGACTTTCAACAGGGCATTGAATCGGTGATCTGGTTTAAGATGAAAAATGTGACTGCAAATCACTGGCTCATTTATGCAGCAGCAATGATAATATGACTTTATTATGTGGTGTATTATTTTCAGTCACTGATGAGTTAATCTAAACTAGCATGCACTCCGATTCCATGCCCTGTTTGATCCTGATGATATTGTCTCTTTAATATGGGTATAATTGTCTTTTTGATGACAGGCCAATTTAGTGTTTCATTACGTTTTTCCGCCCGCTGTCGGCTCGTATTATAATGAGAGGTTTCAGCTCTTACTCTTTTTGTTCGGTATTATTAATTGTTGTGCTTGTAACGGTTATTGGCTCAAACAAAATGACATTAAAACTACCGAATATTATATAAATCATTTGTCAACGAGAGATATGAAAATCAATAAATTTGTTTTTGATGACAAACTAATATTATCTTTAACAGTCCAAACAGTACAGACACCTTTTATAAGCAGGGATGGATCCAGGGTAGCTGAAATGAAAATGAGACATCATACAGCAAAAAGGGGTGAAACTGCCTAAAAGAGGTCCACATATATAAAGTAAAGGGTAAATGTATTGCAAGGTGATGAATGGACACTTGTCCTCGTTCCCTGCCTCCTTTATCCGCTAATTTCCCCCCCCCCTTGGTTTTGTTTTGTTTTGTTTGGTTTGGTTTTGTAATTTGTGTTATCATAGAGGCATCTTGACAGCTAGAGGGCTACGATATGCACGAAGCGATAGTGAATCTTGATTTGCACATATAATTAGGTGTTCGAACGCGCAGCGAGAACACCTATTGTTTTTGTACTGTTTTTTTTTTTTTTACTTCTTAATCTCAGTGGCGACTGTCCGGCAACAAAGGCATCCTTGCAAAGCATTTACAGCCTTCAAACTTAACACATGAACAGAACATATCAAGCAGACGAAACCGTTTTATGTGACGTCATGATTACGTCATCAGGTGTCGAATTACGCTAAAAAGAAAAATATTTAAAACGTTTCATATACGTTGCATGAATAAATTAAACGTTGCATGAATAAATTAAAGATCGTTTTGCGCCGCAAGGCTCAATACGAGGCGCTAGTCTGGGCTATGGGCACAACGTACACGCAAACAGCGTCGATATCGATTGTACATGGAGATCCATTGTAACTAAATATCGTGTAGTACACGATATTTGGTTACAATGGAGCTGCATGTACAATCGATATCGCGCTGTTTGCTGTGTGGGGCCATGGCCCAGACGTCATTTTTTTAGGCTGTAAAAATGGATCGCCAACAGTACACGGTCATAAAAAGAGTAAGTATTTTGAAGTTACTTTTTCAGAGGATTTCCTGTATTTATCTTCGTGTTTTTATACAAGAAAAACATTTTTTTTAAGCTGTCCATTCGCTGTCGTTGCATGCATTGTGCCTGTTTAACTAACATGACTAACGTTAGTTAGGCCTACGTGCATTGAACATACTTTGGACAGTAAACAACTATTATTAACTAACAAATTAATATGAACAGATGTCACCAAAATGTATTTAGAATATAAATAAGGATAGGAAAATTCAGTTGTTAAGGTTATGGCAATTATTCAGTAGAAATTTTATGCCATATATTTTGTAATTTTTGTTTTCTCCAAAAATCTTCAGTTTGTGCACAAATTAAATAAGTAGCCTAGCGATGTTTACTGCACTTTTCCTTAATTTTGTACCCTTCTCAGATACAAATAAACTTACATAGACAATTATTTCACAGGAAAAATGCACAATATTCATGACACAATACATGTACTTGTAGGTCCTGCTCCCCGAGGCCTCTCTCAGACATCACTCACATCACAATCACATGAAATTATATGAGTATATGAGACTCTGCAATTTCCTTAAATACCTTTCTCTTTTGATGAGAGTTTCGTGCGAGAACATTTCTTTAATTTATTACACATTGTCAAGAATAATTGCGTACAATTTTGAAAACAAACCAATGCCCTTTTCAATTTCAATGGTCCAGCTACTCTAAAATTATACACTATTTTCCCCATTCCCGTAAATTAGAACTTCTCTGAATTTTCAAATACTTTATTCTTGGTCCATGTACTTATAAAACCTTCCTATTATTTTTTACAGCATGTGCACTGTGACATATTATTTTCCTCATTCACATAAATTAGAACTTCTCAGAAATATCAAATACTTTATTCCATGTACTTCCATAAAACTTAACTATTATTTTTTACAGCATGTTGACTCCGATGTATCATGGCTCAGACTGAGTTCCAGCCAACAGTACCCCAACACGGCGTTAATACCACATCCAGATGCAGTATCGTAACTGTTCAAGTCATCAACAATCTTGGTATGGTTTAACGTCTTATGTTAACAGATCGTTTGAGAAGGGGTCTTCATCAATGATGAACATTTCATTTAGTTTTAATGGTTGTTTATTACCGTTAGTATAATTTGTTATTATTTTTTGCTATAGCAGTACTGGCATTTCAGTCCAAGAAAAGGGTGTATCTGATAACCACCTTTCCAATCCATGTCAGTTAAACAACATTTATTTAAATCTAAGCCCTTACTCCTATTTTCAATCTTAAATCTTTTTTTAGAAAGGACAGAAACATCTTGCAACTTCAGCTATGCAGAATTGATGCTGGGTGTGATTTTCGACATAATGAAGCACCAGTCGTCAGTCAATGGAATTGGTAATTTGGGCCCCCTTATACTTTTATTGCTTGTTTGCCCCTCCCCTTCCCTAGTTCTTGGATTCTATAGTGCTACAATGATAGACCAAAGAATTTTAGAAAAAAACCCAAATGTGTTGGTTCATCACCAGTGGCAGTACATGCCATCACCAAGAACTTGGGGGAGGGGGCGACATTTTATTCTAAAATTACCGATTCCAATGACAACCCCTGAATATCACCCATTCTGAACTGTCGCTAAATCGTACATACAGAGCGTACATTTATTATAAATGCAGGTTGATTCTGTTTTCTTATCAACAAAGGATCATGATTGGGTTCATTACACTGAAGTCATTTCACTTGTTACATGTGTAAGACCATGTACACTCATTTCTAGATTGTTTACAATTAGGTTAAACAGGTCAACAAAGTGGTTTCAATTGTGGGGGAGGGAAGTGTGTAACCACAAAAGTCAAGTTATGAAACCCAACAGACAGTTAAAATAAATATGTATTTCATTGCTTTATTAGCAATTTACAAGCATCCATACAACTCTTTGATTATTTCAATGTCTAACAATTTATGTACAAAATGGCATCTGATCTTTACAGACATTTTGCCAATCATGTGTACAACCTTGAAAAGTAAAAAATCAATGTATAATTTGTTTTCAAATTTTATAAATAATTTTTTAATTATTTGCGGTATAGGTGAAAACAAAGACAGTTTATAAGCATGTCACAATAAGGAGATGCTTGGCTACAGTGTCACTATCATTGTCAATTTATCATTATATTTTTGTTATAAACTTAACCTGAAAGTGAAGTATATTATAAATAAAGATTAAATTTATTTTTGTACAAGACTTAATACCAAGAGATAAATACCAATGTTGGCTTCATTTAAATCTAAAATTGAAAGGTTTTTCCATAAACAAAGTGAAAATGGCATCCAATTATCAGATTTGATCCAGTGGATATATATTCTGTTTTCTTGTCAACAAAGGATCATGGTTGGGTTCATTTACACTGAAGTCATTTCACTTGTTACATGTGTAAGACCATGTACACTCATTTCTGACCATGTACACTCATTTCTAGATTGGTTACAAGTAGGTTAAACAGGTCAACAAAATGGTTTCAATTGATTGTGGGGGAGGGAAGTGTGTAACCACAAAAGTCAAGTCATGAAACCCAACAGACAGTTAAAATAAATATGTATTTCATTGCTTTATTAGCAATTTACAAGCACCCATACAACTCTTTGATTATTTCAATGTCTAACAATTTATGTACAAAATGGCATCTGATCTTTACAGACATTTTGCCAATCATGTGTACAGCCTTGAAAAGTTAAAAATCAATGTATAATTTGTTTTCAAATTTTATAAATAATTTTTTAATTATTTGCGGTATAGGTGAAAACAAAGACAGTTTATAAGCATGTCACAATAAGGAGATGCTTGATTACAGTGTCACTATCATTGTCAATTTATCATTATATTTTTGTTATAAACTTAACCTGAAAGTGAAGTATATTATAAATAATGATTAAATTTATTTTTGTACAAGACTTAATGCCAAGAGATAAATACCAATGTTGGCTTCATTTAAATCTAAAATTGAAAGGTTTTTCCATAAACAAAGTGAAAATGGCAACCAATTATCAGATTTGATCCAGTGGATATATATTCTGTTTTCTTGTCAACAAAGGATCATGGTTGGGTTCATTTACACTGAAGTCATTTCACTTGTTACATGTGTAAGACCATGTACACTCATTTCTAGATTGGTTACAAGTAGGTTAAACAGGTCAACAAAGTGGTTTCAATTGATTGTGGGGGAGGGAAGTGTGTAACCACAAAAGTCAAGTCATGAAACCCAACAGTTAAAATAAATATGTATTTCATTGCTTTATTAGCAATTTACAAGCACCCATACAACTCTTTGATTATTTCAATGTCTAACAATTTATGTACAAAATGGCATCTGATCTTTAGGTTGTAATTCTGTAGTATGGATGCAGCTACAGACATTTTGCCAATCATGTGTACAACCTTGAAAATGTAAAAATCAATGTAGAATTTGTTTTCAAATTTTATACATTATATTTTAATTATTTGCAGTATAGGTGAAAACAAAGACAGTTTATAAGCATGTCACAATAAGGAGATGCTTGATTACAATGTCAATATCATTGTCAATTTATCATTATATTTTTGTTATAAACTTAACCTGAAAGTGAAGTATATTATAAATAAAGATTAAATTTATTTTTGTACAAGACTTAATACCAAGAGATAAATACCAATGTTGGCTTCATTTAAATCTAAAATTGAAAGGTTTTTCCATAAACAAAGTGAAAAGGGCAACCAATTATCAGATTTGATCCAGTGAATATAATTACATTTAATTTTGTTTGAATTGGGAATTATTTACTTTTTGACAAAAACTCTTCTGCGGGGGGCAGTGGAAGATGGAAAGCACGGATGCAAGCTTTCTTCCAACTTTATCATGTAGTAGTTATAAGCTTGTTTTCTAATGAAAGGCTAATTAGCTGAAGGAAAGGAAAGGGGAAATATTTATATGGTCTTCCATGCTTCAGTGCCTTCAAACTACCCCAAACAATTTAACCCACACTTCCTGCTCTTTGAATTTGCAGCCAAGTTTAATCCAGTTACTATACATGTAGTCCCCTTCTATCCTAAATCAACTTTGTGACTTTATGCCCATAATAAGGCCAAAACAAAAAAGATGTTGAGTTGCCCTCCACCGACCGACCCAAAAGTGCTGAAATCTCGGGTCGGTTTTTTTTTTTTGTTTTTTTTTGTTTTTTTCCTTTTTTTTCCCGTCATTCATAGGCCTATTTATTAATGAAACTTACCAATTTTCTTTGTATAAAACATAATACGTTTGATTTGTGAAATTTTCCACTTTTTTTTTCCGGTAAATTTACCGGTACCCAAGACTCAATCTACATGTTTTCAAATCGAATGGTCCCCCCTCACATGGTGCACTGCCTTCGCACACACTGTGTGCCAACGATTGCGACTCAAATCTACACGTTTTCCAATCGAATGGTCCCCTCGCATGTTTTCCACTGGCTTCGCGCACTGTTTTGTATGTCAACGATTGCGACTCAATCTACACGTTTTCAAATCAAATGGCCCTCACACGTTGTGCACTGGCTCCCGCACTGTACGTGTGTCAACGATTGCGACTCGATCTACACGTTTTCAAATCGAATGGCCACTCACATGTTGCATGTTGAGCATTGTACGCAATATGGATGAATTTGCTGTGTCAATCACAGCGAAAAGTACAACAAAACTGCTTGGGATACTTTTATTCTGAAGCAAAATTCCTTGCTGATAGGTATACAAATGAAAAACATGGTATGTGGTTTCAGTTCCAATGCATTTCAATCTTAAAATGACAGTCAAGGAGAAAAAAAAAAAAAATCCCGACCGATCGACCCCTTCAAATATTTTCACTGGAGGGCAACTCAACAATTTTTTTTATTTGGCCTAACGTTGAATAGGTTGATCTGGCTACCTACAACCCTGGCAAACTATTTTCATATGAGTGATTTTTAATGTTGATTTATCATCTAGCATGGTTTTTTTGAAAAGCATGTGTTGGGCTAGTGTCAATATTTAAAATAAAAAACATTGTGTTCCAAGTCACACTTGTTAATTTCTAATTTACTGCTTAAATCTCACAACATTTCCAAGTTCAACAGCCAATATCTCAAGAACTAAATGACCTATTAGAAAACAAAAAACACAATTGAATTCCTTACATTAATAGCTTGTAATTCTTGTGAAATGAGTTACCATAAATGCTTGCCAATGGTCCAATTAGTGGCACACGAAGTAACGATTTTTACAAATTTTAAAAGGTCATATCTCATAGCTTCAATTTAATGTATAAGTTGACAAATTTGTTATTTTTTCATAATCATGAGGTCATATATGACCTTCAAACCACCTAATGTAACCTTTACTTCCTGTCCAAACAGGAAGTTCAAATTCAACACAATTCTAACGCAAAATTGATATGTCTTTTGAATATGAAATTGATATTGTTATTATAAAAGATGATAAACCCTTGCACAATATGATATTGACATCATCGATGATAATTTGATTGAACCGGAAGTAGACTCGAACACCGTGTGTTTGTTCTAACAAACACTTAAGCTCTAGTTACATTTAATTTTGTTTGAATTGGGAATTATTTACTTTTTGTGGGGGGCAGGGGAAGATGGAAAGCACGGATGCAAGCTTTCTTCCAACTTTATCATGTAGTAGTTATAAGCTTGTTTTCTAATGAAAGGCTAATTAGCTGATATCCATACAAGCAACCCCCAGCCAATTTTAATCCAGTTACTATACATGTAGTCCCCTTCTACGCTAAATAAACTTTGTGACTTTATGCCCATAATAATGCTGAATAGGTTGATCTGGCTGCCTACAACCCTGGCAAACTATTTTCATATGAGTGATTTTTAATGTTGATTTATCATCGAGCATGTTTTTTGAAAAGTATGTGTTGGGCTAGTGTCAATATTTAAAATAAAAAACAGTGTTCCAAGTCACACTTGTTAATTTCTAATTTATTGCTTAAATCTCACAACTTTTTCAAGTTCAACAGCCAATATCTCAAGAACTAAATGACATATTAGAAAACAAAAAACACAATTGAATTCCTTACATTAATAGCTTGTAATTCGTGTGAAATGACTTATCATAAATGCTTTGCCAATGGTCCAATTAGTGGCACACGAAGTAACGATTTTACAAATTTTAAAAGGTCATATCTCATAGCTTTAATTTGATGTATAAGTTGACAAAAAAAAATTTCTTTCATAATCATGAGGAGGTCATATATGACCTTCAAACCACCTAATCTGACCTTTACTTCCTGTCCAAACAGTAAGTTCAAATTCAACACATTCTAACGCAAAATTGATATGTCTTTTGAATATGAAATTGATAGTTATTATAAAATATGACAAACCCTTGCACAATATAATATTTACATCATCGTTGAAAATTTGATTGAACCGGAAGTGGACTCGAACACCGTGTGTTTGTTCTAACAAACACTTAAGCTCTAGTTATTATTATGATTGTGATCGTACTATAAGGCCATAAAAAAGGTATCCGGTTTGTGGTCGTAGGTTGGCTTCAAAACCAGCGAAATACCCGGTACATGTATATATGCGGTTATAGGAACCAAATCAAATTTCCCATACATATTTGAGCTAAACGAGGCCGCAGAAATTCGGCAAATGTTCATAACCTTATGTTCATAAGGGGACAATATTGTCACGATCAATAGGGCATGGAATCGGAGTATTCATCTTAAACTAGGACACCGATTCCAAGCCCTGTTGAAATTCTGTTCAGATCGTGACGATATTGTCCCTTTAAATATTCACGATGTGTGGATATTTGTCCATGAGCCAGCTAATTTTTCGTTACCATCTGGAGGGACTAATTCATATGTGTTCTTGTTACGAAAATATACGAACATTCTAAACAAATATGATAGACTTAAGCAATTATTGCTGTAAAAAGTTATATGCTAAGCCTCGTCCAATAAAACACTGTTACGACTGTTTGATGATTGCTACCAGACCAAGCCTCAAAAGATCCCATGTTATTACACGCAGTACAATAATTAAAGCTAAACAGCAACATAAAACAACCGTTGTACATGTTATGTAAAAAAAAAAAAATACACCAACGAAATATGAATTAACGCAGAAAATACGTCTTTGGAAAGCAAACTTCAAAGTTTCCCAAGTTTCACCTCTCTTAGGAAATATTTGTTTTCGCTTTGTGTTTTGGAACTTAAAGCTAAAATTTAGGGTCAGTTTTCTTTGAGTTTATCGCATTACATTGACATCTAAACTCAGTGGCGTACCGGGGGCACGGGGGGAATGGGGGGAACGGGGCCACATGCCCCCCCCCCCCCTTAGCCGACGTCTGTGCCCCCCAGGTGCCCCCATTCAAAATTTTGAAAATAGACACTCGTCACGCATTTTAAAAAGTCGTCAAATTACATATGATGATTATAAACTGCCACCCTTGACCCCGCCCCCTTCTTGATCCGCCAATGGTTTGAGACGCACTTGCAATCGCGTGTTGAATTTGAATTTCAATAACATCCTTTCAATGAATTTCAATAACATTCAATTACTAAATTGAAAGTCAAAGGTCTTTGGACTTGAAATGGTTCATTAAGTGTTTCCACCCGCAGTCGGCTTGTAAAATAATATATGAGAGTATTTAGCTCTTATGAGAACAAACTATTGAATTTTAAGCGTTTTTTGTTCGGTATTAATTGTTGTGCTTGTAACGGTTAATTAACTCAAATAAAATGACAATAAAACTACTGAATATTATATAAATCATTTGTCAACGAGAAATATGAAATCAATTTGTTTTTTGATGACAGGCTAATATTATCTTTAACAGTCCAAATAGTATTGACACCTTTTATAATCCGGGATAGATTCAGGGTAGCTGAAATGAAAATGAGACATCGTACAGCAAAAAGGGTGAAACTGCCTAAAAGAGGTCCACATATATAAAGCATAGGGTAAATTTATTGCAAGGTGATGAATGGACACTTGTCCTTTTTGCCTGCCTCCTTTATCCGCTAATCTTCCCCCTGGTTCACCCGATCTGCCAATGATACTTAGTATAAATTTTCATGAAGCCATAAAGCAAATGCATTTGTGCCTTTACGTGGTGTCTGATGAGGGGGTAAGGTTTAAAAGTGGCGGTGATTTCTAGAGACAACGAGAGGGATGGTATAAGTAGGACCCCTAGCTAACCTAGTACCCCTACACGACTCTGGATCTCTCCCGATCCCCCGGAACCCCTAGATGCCCAGTCTGACATTCCCAATTGAAACATGTAGGATTTTTTATTTATTTATTTTCTCGTTGTTGTTGTTGTTGTTGTTGTTGTTGTTGTTGTTGTTGTGATGAGTGTATATAGGTAGGTGGGGGATGTTTGAGTAGGATTGTCTTCCATGTCTTTTAGCAAACCAACCACGAACTAAATTGTATGAATGATTCAGCCGTCGAAAATTCGTCATTCTTCCTGAGTTTTCCATCCAACCGTTTTCCAGCAACTGTTTATTGTACGCAATGTCTTTCACTTACCTACACGTACACGTAGTCTGTTTCTTTTTTCAACCACTCCTGATCCTCTCCAGTTACTAATGTACAGAACATGTATCCTTTATATATACTGTCTTTTCGAAACTCTTTTTAGTCATGGTGGCATGCAGTTATAATCTATATTTCAATATTTAAAATTTTGAATGTACTTTTTTACATAAACATAGAAAGAGAACATCAAAATATTACCTTTTTAATCATAAAATTAACAATAAATTATTTGAAAATGACCTTAAATCACCTATTTTTTACATATTTAAACATTGGAAATGATTCGCGCGCAAAGCTATGCCAAAATAAGTATGTACTCCGATTCCATGCCCTGTTTGATCCTGACGATATTGTCCCTTTAATATGGGTATAATTGTCTTACTTATCTTGTCTACATGTCCTTACTGTCCCCGTAATACATAATGAATATAGGGTCCCTGCTCGAACTAGCTTCATGCATATTCATAATTATATTATTAAATGTTTCATATATTTAGAAGTATGATTTTGTTATCCCTTACGTGTGCAGGAAACAAAGTATTTAAAATGCTGTGGGTACGAGCTATACATAAACTACAGGAAAATCCTGGGGACAATGTTGTCATTCATCATACTGAACACTATTCAGTCCAACTTTCACATACGTGACAATTCAAAACTTGATAATTACTATGGCATTGTTCGTTTTGTTTTCATTTAAGTTTATTACTTGGTGACCCCCCAAAATAGCAATTCTAATTTATTTCTCTTTAGAATGCCAGGAGTGTTCAATGATTGTAATGGTGTATTAGCTGAAGACAGTGTGAATCCAGGCTGTGGGGTAAATGAAAGGGGGAAACACGGTACAAAATGAGCTGGAGGGATCGCATACAAACTTGTATCCACCAATGGTAACACAGTGGTGACATACTGCCTAAAAGTAGGGTCAATTTAAAGCCATGTGATGAATGGGCCTCCTTGATCCACTATTTGTTTTGACCCCTGGCTCCACTGATCTGCCAACTAATGCACGTATTTCATGAAGCCACGAGTAAACGCACTAATCGTATCTTTAAAGAGGATCTGATGAGGGGATGAGGTTAGTCGAGACGCGCATTTTTCAGGGGCAAATATTCATACCCCTATGTGAAAAAGTCGTTTAAAACACAGCATTGCAGAAATCCAATCGATCCAGGAATTAAAAATGCCAACGCGCAGGTCTGAGATGACGCGCGCGGAGACCAGAAACCAGAGACTTTGGTGTTTTTTTTTGCCTAATGAAGATCAAGTAATTTTTTTTACCTGTTAAGCTTTGGTACGAGATATACATAAACTAACTAGAGATTTTACACTAAGTTTAATATAAAACTTTAATCTTGTCTTTTCATTTAAGATTACCAATATTGTACAATGGCTTTCATGGGTAAATGAAAGGGGTGAATACGGCAAATGAAGGGTACACGGCAAGAAACGGGGGGGGGGCGCCTAAATAATCAATGGTAAAATAACATGTATGATGATATAAAGGGACACATCCCCCCCCTCCCGCCATCCACCAATGGTTTGTGACTCCCCCCCCCCCCCGGAGACTCAACTACAATCGATGTTATTAATAACAACATTCAATTACGGAATTAAAAGTCAAATTCCTATTTGACTTCAAATTCATCATTATTTGTTTCTCCCGCAGTCGGCTTGTAAACAAGACTTTCTAATTTTAGGTAGTTTTTGCTTGGTAATGTTGTTTTGATAGCGATTATTATCTCACTCAAAGAGTAACCAATACAGTATAAATATAATGATAATATTAATAGCACTGTCAATGAAAGATATGCCAACCATCAATTTGAATCTCTCAAACAAAACTATACACTGTAATGATAATATGAATGATACTGTCAATGAAAGATATGCCAACAATCAATTTGAATCTCTCAAACAATTGGCAACAAAACTATACACTGTAATGATAATATGAATGATACTGTCAATGAAAGATATGCCAGTAATCAATTTGAATCTCTCAAACAATTGGCAACAAAACTATACACTGTAATGATAATATGAATGATACTGTCAATGAAAGATATGCCATCAATACATTTGAAGCTCTTTTGATGACAGACCAATTACAGTCCAAAAAGTACAAGCTCCTAAGCAGGGGCGGATCCAAGGTGATTGAAAAGGGGGAACTGCTTAAAAGGGGGCCACGCATAAATTCAAAGAAAGCTGAATGGGCACTTGCTCTCTTTGTCCGCCTTCAACTGATCCGCTAATTTGCCCCTAGCTCCCACGATCTGCCAATGATCCTCAGTATTACATGAAACTACGATCAAACAGGGGTTGTCAATGGGTACGATTTCTTGTGACGATTGGAAGAGCAGGGAGGGTGAAGGAAGAAGCAGGACCCCTGACCCACTCCTCCCCATCCCACCCCAAGCCCTACCGACACCCATTATTTTAATTTAACATTTGGTGGCTTTCATTTTGTTCCACAAACAAAATCGGTATTAAATTTCAAAGTTTGTTTCTTGCTAGACTATACGTGTGAGTATGGACACGTCAAGGGAAGGTTTTTAAGTGTGAATTTGTTATCAAAATGAAGTGGAATATTGTAATAATTTGTGCGCTTTGTTTTAAAATTAAATATGTATTGTTATAATATATTGTTTTTGTGAACGATAATTACTCGGCGTGTATTTTATACTACTTGGGGTATATTACCATTACCACCCCCGTCATACATACATGGGGGAATCACCCTGTCCCCTGGATCAATTCCAAGGGGTGAAATCATAAGTTCATCTCGTGCTATTAATGAAATTGTACGTTCTCTTTCTCTTTTACACCTCACGGTCCTTTCAGAGCCACCACAGTAGACCAGAGTGTATCTGCTGAAGAACGTTTGTTGAATGGCAATGAAGGCGCATGCGTACACACAGTCCTGCACAACGTTGTCGAACCGTAACTTGAGTACTTCTTTTTATCGCGTGATAAATTATGTTTTAATTTGTGTGTATTTATTTGCATTCACTGATCATTTTTAGTTTTCTGTCTCACTTGAAAGTTAGTAACTAAAAATAAATAATTTAAAAAACTGAGCTCATCGTGGACATAAATAAACACAAAATGATGCAATGACGTAATGTTTGCCAGTGTGTCAGATGTATTTAACCACGTAGACTCCTCTAAGCTGCGTTCCTTTTTGCCTGTCAGTAAACCTGTGCCTCACTTGTACCTTTGGGTGTCTTACGCTGAGCTTAGGAAACTGAAACTGGTCTGGATCATTTTCCTCCTAAGTTAGCAAAGGAATTCAATTTATTGTTGTACAATAGTTTACAATGAATGTAATGATGTATTAACTGGAGGCAGTGATCATCCAGGCTGTAAGGTAAATGAACGGTGGAAACACGACCAATAGTTTACAATGAATGTAATGATGTATTCACTGGCGTAAATGAAAAGTGGGGGGGGGGGGTGAGTTTGGAATTTGGGTGCACGGTATAGCTTGAAGTTCTGCATGTGTATTTTTATTATATATATATATATTTTTTCAACACATGGACAATTCTGGGGGGATGATTCTATGGACCGTCCCACCCAGTCCAAAATATGTGGGGGATATATCCCCCATCCCCCGGGATTTACGCCCTTGGATGTATTTACTGGAGGCAGGGAGAATCTAGGCTGCATGGTAAATGAACGGTGGGAACACGACACAAAAGAACACACTGCCATTAAACTAAATAAGGATGGTTTCCTTTGGGATTGGAATAACTGGACGGGCCTCTGGAGTATGCACATTAAATTGAAAATAAAATAAATAAAAGTTAGACATCACTAAATATTTTGGTTTTTGTGTAAATTATTTTTGATGACTTTTGATCATTTTGTATTTACAACTGGTTTGTATGGGTGCTCCCCACTCAATACTATAACTAGTGATACATTCATGCGGCGAGCTGTATCATAATTTGCGTATGTCATAATTTTTGTTAAACATCAATCAATACTTTGTCTGTTAGGAGTTTGTAATTACTTTGTAATGATTTGTGAATGTTTTGTATTGAATTTCTGTATTGGCCATTGCAGTTATGTCATATTGTCCCAGAATGAAGCGTTATTGGTCCAGTGCTGGGCCACAGGTGGGCCCTCCAGTGTGGCAGTGTTCTGTTCGGCCCAGTGCTCGTCCGATAGCTGGCGGGTTCTATATTCACGTATGTTCATACATGTCGCTTAGTTTTGCCGCAATAATCTCTCCAATGACGATATCCTTGCTATGTCCTGGCTGTATCAATGCCTTTCAGAACTGTCGATTTTCATCGAATAACATCTTCCTTATTTTGGCAGGTTTTAAAAAGAAAATGCCATGAATAAACGTTGTATACATTTAATTTTAAGTTCTGTGTAATTTCACTTGAACATTAATAATTTGTTAATATAAATTACAAAAATAGCGCGTCATACACTTTTCAAATGTTTCCCAAAATTGAATTGAATTGAATTTATTTCATTCATCTTGTGGCCAAAAAGCCAAATTGCAAGAATGTTACAATAATTATCATTAAAACCTATATATTATTTAAAAATAATAAAATTGCACATTTACAAAAGCATTTGTAGAATTTAAATCAGGGAGGAAATATTGACAAAAACACTGAAAATTACTATACAGAAAGCAATAAAAGAAAGTACCAAATATTTAGACAAAGCACATACACAGAAGTACACGAAGAAAAAACCCACTAAAATTGCACATATGCAAAAAAAAAATAATAATCGAAGTAGACCTGGGCGACATCGATCCTTCCCATCCACGACACATCGGCAAACATCATGATCGTTTCGTGCGACATCATCATGCCGTCGAAGGTAGTTACTTATTCAAAATATCAATAAAAAAGGGAACTGGACTGTTTTTGAAACGAGTGGTTTTGAAGGGCATTTGAGTAATTGTGTTGCTATTTCTGAGGCACCTACCATGGCTCTCAAGCCTTGTGGGGGGCAGGAGAGAGCTAGTACGATTATTACTATTAAGATTTTCTGAGACATTATGAGAGTGGCTCACTACCGATTCTTAAATCACTAAACATAGATGTTTTATTGAAGCAAACTTGGATAGCCCGACATTTTCATGGGTTTAACTTCAAAAGATTATCATCAGACCACTGTTTTAATTTGTCCAGGTCATCCTGCATAAAGCCTTGGTGTATGGCCATACGGTTTTCTGCAAAAGTCAGGTCATCCACATACTTCCAATATTCAGTATCAGAATCTTGTGCTTTACTGGCGGGAATCCCTTCTTTAGTATAACACCGCAACACCACCACCACGTTTACGGTCACGGCACTTAGAGAATACGTTGTAACCGTTGATGTTCAGTTGGTTATCTGGAATATTTGGCGAAAACCAGGATTCTGTTATAACACCAATACTGACTTCATGCTGGTTAAAAGTGATTTCAGTCTCATCAAATTTGTTGACTAATGATTGGGCATTGGTCATAAAAAACGTAGGTAAACTAGCAAACTTTGACAAAGATCTTTCCTCAACATCGCGTTTTGTTGGAATGTTTAACAATGTTCTTGACCGGGATAAACGAAATGTTGGTGACTTCAAATAGGTCCTATCTGAAACAAGAACAGGTATTAGTCCATTGATGTTTTTGTTGTTTTTCCCTCCTCTACATCCTCGTCTCCGTTTCAGGATATTGAAAGATTTAGCACACTCAAAGGCAGATTTAGAAATATTTTGTTTACTTTCACGGAGTGCCAAAAGATCAGAACGTGAGTACTTGATACGTGGTGGTACAATGCTATAAGTTCGTTCGTGGTAAAATTGAATGTTACAGAGGAACAAAGTGCTCGGGTCCGGGCCAATATCACACCTTTCCTTGCCGTGGATGGTGGAATTTGGCAACAGTAAGGATTTGCCAGCATCAAAGCTCGTACTTGTACTTGTAGGACCTGTTTTTTTTTTTTTTTTTAATATCCATAAAGATTGTAATGTCTGTGGGTGGGTCATGACCGGGAATGAGTAGACAAATCTGACCGTGCTTTGTCCATTTTGTTAAAGATGTGTTTGAAGAACAGAAGCCTGTAATACACAGTAATTTTAATAATGTCCTTTTATGTAGATCAACTGGGACGAAAACTGCCGCTGGTGCTGGTTTCAAAGCTAGAGCAGTACTTTGTTGTTTCAAGTTTATAAGTAAACTCTATGTGTTAACAGTTCGTGATTATTTAATGTTGTAATTGCGTGTTGTGAACACACTAAAACAACCAATACATACACGTACATCGGTGTTGCGTAATGTCCCATGGCGACCATTTAAAACGTACAGCATTGAAGACAAACAAAAATTCATACAAGTCACTCTACAGTTGACAGAAAATCTCGGAAATTCAACAAAATGTCCACGGGGTACTCACAGAGAACATCACAACAAATTATAAACGTTGTTAAAAAACTAACGAAGATGTTGACTGATTAAAAATTTTAAAAACGGAACACCCAAAATGGTGGACAGGCAGCTACAAACACCGCCCTCAATTATTTGTTAGGAAAAGGACATTATTATAAAGCATTTTTTCCAATGTTCTTCACCTTTGTTAACGCTGTGCTCGTCACCTTGATCAAGGCGCGTTGGAACGGTTTGGTCGCATATTTTGCCCCGCTAAGCTATCCGAACTCCAGCGCACATACAAACAATGCACGTATCCATATGTATACTGTATACACATACATCTATATGTACGTGTATAGACTTACATCTACATGTACAAGTACATGTACACACATGTATGTAGTACAGTACATAATGTATGTTGTACACTATACATTACTGTACATGTACACGTACAACATCTACATACATGCAGTGACCATTCGTCACTGTAATTTTCATGAAGCCACAAACAAAATGCAGTTGTGCCTTTATACTAATGGCTACCATGTCAGCGATACAATCCTTTTGAAATCATGGAAAACAGTTCAGTCTTTGTAATAACACATTGAAAACAAGTGTGCGTGCTTTCAATACGTGCGCGTATGATGCATATAAGTTTTGAAAAGAATAAATCCAGTGGTAAGATCATACCTCTCGCTCTGTCTTCTTCATAAGTTATATGCATTTGTGTATGTAGGCAGAATTATACTTGCACACTAATTATTAAAAGTGATTAATGAAATTTTGAGAAATTTAAGAAAACAATTTCAAAGTTTTATATTTGATTAATTAAATATCATTTATATTTCTCAAACATTTTTAAAAGGTGGTGTGAATTGTTAGTTGCTGTTTCTTTTTCTTTCATTGAAAATTGCTAAATTGTTCATATAACGTATTATTGTAGCAATGAGGCAGGTGTTGCAGGATTCAAGATTCAAAATAAACAGGACAAGATGATTATGTCCAATGGACAATTCACTACATCACAGGGTTATTAAGAGATGAATATGTTGTGCTAGCTGAAAATAAGAAGACAAAATCTGCGAACTATTGCGAAATGTCAACCATTGCAAACTCCTACTGGTATGTATAACTACAAGATCCAATTTACGCTATTAAAAGGGAAAGCAATTAGACTAATTAATGGCTTACTGTTAGAGTTTCCCCCGCAGTTGGCTTGTCAGTAAGCACACAACTGACAACAAAAAACAAGCAACTAATCACTTCCCCCAAAGTATTGCCGTCGATCGCTATTGATTGTTAGTTCCGGTCCATTGCAAACTCCTACTGGTATGGATAACTACAAGATTCAATTTACGCTATTAAAAGGAAAAGCCATTTAGACTAATTAATGGCTTACTATTAGCGTTTCCCCCAGATGGATTGTAAATAATAATATATTATGAGACTTTATCGCACACAATCAATAACAAAAAACATAAGAATGGATGCATTGGTTAACATTGGTGTCATAATGAATTACTCTCAGAGCCATAATAAAAGACCAATTATGTTGACCTACATGAAAATGGCAAGACACTCTTATTGGGGTTTATTAAGTATTATGTGACTTATAGAGAAAGGAAACTGACTGTGTACAATTTTTTAATCTATTTTGTTTCAGCAAAGAAAAGACTGAACCGGGACTTGAACCGGGACTTGAACACACCCCCGGTTCAATATTGGAAATTCTGGGCTTGCGGTGTGCGTGCATCACATCAACATTGAAGCGGGGGGGGGGGGGAGGGGTGGAATGAAATGAAATCACATGTTTACAACCAAAAGTAGTTGGGCACAGAGAGATCATTGGGTATGAAAATTCTCAAAACAGGGAACAACACACATTGGCTTATTACACTGTTTACAGATCATACGCGTTTGTGTTCTCTTTGCCCTAGTACTGCAAACAACACAGTCACGTTTTTGCTGGAGACATTTTTTCCAGGATAGTGTTGACATGAAAAGGGCCTGGAACCACATGGAAGTTGGCTTGCATGCTGTGCGGTGTTGTACCTCCAGGTGGACAAAAGGCCTTCGATGACCTTTACCCTAAAATCCAAATTGGAAAGGTGGTGGTTTGTAGGTATGCTGTTGTATACCACAGTAGCATTCAGATAATAATAATAATAATAATAATAATAATAATAATAATAATAATAATAATAATAATAATAATAATAATAATAATAATAATAATAATAATAATAATAATAATAATAATAATAATAATAATAATAATAATAATAATAATAATAATAATAATAATAATAATAATAATAATAATAATAATAATAATAATAATAATAATAATAATAATAATAATAATAATAATAATAATAATAATAATAATAATAATAATAATAATAATAATAATAATAATAATAATAATAATAATAATAATAATAATAATAATAATAATAATAATAATAATAATAATAATAATAATAATAATAATAATAATAATAATAATAATAATAATAATAATAATAATAATAATAATAATAATAATAATAATAATAATAATAGCGTGCACGTATCCACCCTGCTGGGCGCTCAAGGCGCGGAAACAAAGAAAAAACATGAATACAAACAATATACAATGATAGCATAGGAAAAACATTATGTACTGAAATACATGTACCTACAATGCAATTACAAATATACATCATCTTTGAAGAATTGTGACATAAGGTGAGTTTAGTTGGAAGATGATTCCAGAGTCTCGGAGCTGCGACAGAAAAAGACCTATCACCCCAGTTCCGTTTTGAAGTTGGTTCCTTTAGGAGTGACATGTTGCTGGAGCGTAAATTGCGTGATGGAGTATAGACTTTAAGCAGTTCAGAAATATAAATTGGAGCAATGTTATTAAAAGATTTGTGAACAATTATCATAAGTTTAAAAACAATTCTCTGTGAAACTGAAAGCCAGTGCAGTTCTTTCAAGATTGGCGTGATATGGCATGATTTTCTGGACAAAGTCACAACACGAGCTGGTGTGTTTTGTATGTGCTGAAGACGAGGTATTTGATTCTGCGGGAGACCGTAAAGGAGAGCATTCCCATTATCGAGCTGTGATGTGACAAACGCATGTATAATTTGTTCAGCAGCACTTTTATTCAAGTATTTCTTTATTCGGCTAATATTTCTGATATGAAATGATGATATGCGAACAATGTTGGAGATATGTGGTTTTAAAGTCATTGTCGAGTCAAATATAACACCCGAATTACGTGCTTGTGATGAAGGGGGTTATCTGCGAGTCACCAATTGTAATAAAGGAAGAGAAACTTTAGACAATTGCTGACGTGATCCAAATAGAACAAATTCTGTTTTTTCGACGTTCAATTTCAGGAAGTTTTGTCTCATCCAACTTCGAATCTCTTGAATACATTTCTACAGTGTTGTAATGCAGGAATCGGCAGGTTCAAGAATGTCAAGAATGTTTACGAATACTCTTTTCCACCATTTCATTGTTCTGTGCAGATGAGAGTAATACTGCACAATTTGTGCTGCCAGATCAGTTCCTCCCATGTATTTATTATAATCGCAAACTACGGAATGTTTTTTAATCTCGCAATGTTAAACTGTTTTTACTACGAATCTGCTTAGTGGTGACACTGCAATCACCGTAATTTGTCAAGAGAGTTACATGCTTTGTGTCTTGCCAGACGACGCAAAGTTGGCCTGCCTTTGTATAACACTGGGGGTTTCATATTTTTCTTTTTTTTTTCATTGGGGACTTTTTGGGATGAGCAAAATCAGGAATTCCTTGTGTGGTGAAGCAGAATGTTCCACAAACTCCAAATCCTAGCTGTAATAACTTGGAGACCAGAGCTGGGCTATTGTACCAATTATCCATGAAGAGTCCTTTCACGAGATCCAAGACAACCTGGCCTGGTGCATGAAGGACGGATGGATGGTGTGTTGCCATGGTTGCAGCATGCACAGTGGAGGGTTGAATTGTTGCTGGGCTTGGCCGTGACCCTGTGAACATCTTCCAAGCACACGAATACCCGGATTCGGACTCATTTAAAGAGAAGCATTCAGTCCCCACTTGTTGGCCTTTCGCTGTACGTACTGCTTAAAGGGAAACATCACCCCAGTTTTGAAATAAAATTATGTGAAGGGTGTGATGTTTCATGGAGACTGTCTTTTTATTTTTTTATGATCGGTTGTTGCAATTGCAGAAAATGATGATTTTCTTGCCGTCACGGGCGCGGCCATTTTGTTGCGCGATGTCTATTCATCCGGGACATTGTGACGTAATGACTGCACCAACAACCCGAGCGTGCTTTTTAGCCGTATGTGTACGCTAGCACAGGGAGCCCGCATTGTACACGTAACCCATAGCGTGCAGTCGGTCGCCCACTCGACCCAGGCAGCTGCACGTCCTCGAGTTTTCCACGTCCATTGCGATATCGTTATTTCTGTTTTGTAGCTCTTCGTCCGTAAAACTTGGTTCAAAATCGTACGGAGATGGCCCTGATTCCATAATTTTGATACCCAGATTTCGTAAAAGCAAAGAAAAATACGTCGAAGGTGAGAGTAAACACGGGAGCTTGTGTTTGACCGTGAGAAATGATCGAGCACAATCGTCGGGCACCTTTCTACCGTGAGCACTATGTATGCTGATAGGTGCGTCTAGGCGCGATACTATCGCCACATGTCAGCTGTACACATACGCTTTTTCATTGAGGTGCAGTCAGTACGTCATAATGTCCCGGATGTGGCGGGATTTTTAAACAACATGGACGCGCTCTATGAACAAGAATTTAAGAACACAATAGACCAGCATTTCGTTCTCGATAATGAAAATCGATCATTGCTCTGTGGATTATGTTCTTTACAATATGTCCTTTCAGAATAAATAAAATTTTGGCGGGCCTGGAATTTCCCTTTAAAGCTAAGTCGTCCTTTAAACTTCACCATACTCTCGTCTGGTGAGAGGTTTCGTCCAGGGCTGTATACTTTGAGAAAGGTTGGCAGTACAATGTCGAGTAAAGGGCAAAGTTTTGCCAGTTTGTTGGAAGGGCTGTCTACTTGAGCTCTTATCTGTTGCTGGCTAGGTGAAAAAACCTAAGGATTGCGGTGAATGGTGCAGCCAAACACACATACAGCACCATTTCGTTACAATATTCCATTTGGCTGGTAGCCAGTTTCATGTTACTTACAGAATGTATTCGGTAAGCACAATTTCCTGTGTAGTAATTCTACGAAATTGGCAGTAAATTCACTTTAGTTATTTCAAAATGACAGTACTTTTTGTATTGACATATGGACATTCTGTTATGACTTTACAAGCATGAAAATAAGATTTTTAACTTTTCCAAGCATTGAAATCAGCTTTTAAAACTTTTCCAGGAATTAAACCACCATTTGTAACTTCTATGGATGGAAATATGTCATGGCCATTCCATACCTAATCATTACATTTCTTTGACCTTCCTAGATTTCTATGTGCCTTGTCCCAAGTCCCTTACAATGACTTGCATTACTGTTAATTCCACACTGCCCTGTTTTTTAACGCAATTTCAGACTCTGTAAATTACATCATTTTGGGGAAAATACATTCATACAACAATCAGTTATAAAAAGCTTTAAAAACTTATTTTTTGTTAAAGTTTCATGTTTCTCATTACAAAGATCCATTTCAAAGGTTTATTTCAAGAACAAAGAGTTGCACATTTAAAAATAATTTAATTTACAAATGTTTTGCTATGTGTTGGTGTACATGTATAGGGAAAAAATAAAAACAAAAATATATCAAATCTGAAAGCAAAAATTCAAGCAGTAAACCAGTCTGCTTAGGGGCCGTTTCATATCATTATTTTCACAGTACAAGTGTGAAGGGGATGGCATTAAACAAGTCAAGTACATCTTCAAATGGGGATTGAAAAACCTGCTGTTCAGACTATAGACTAATACGTTGACCAGTTCACTGGGCGCCGCCATATAAATATGCGGTGGTATACCTACGTGTACATTCTGAGTCAAGCGTTTGTTTTCTAAGCAGTCCAGTGCTTCTTCAACCAATCTGTTCACTCTATTTAACACTAGTGTACCATGTATTTTGATAATGCGTGTGATGCGTTCGTGTTGTGTGGTACCGCTGCAGTAATGGCTGAAAACATTGGTTGACGGCTTAGTCTATCCGCACAGTGCACATCGTAGCCCTCTGTTGGTGAATTTGCACCCAGTGTCTTGATGATAGCCACTTTTGCGTCGTGTGAACATTGTTTGTACACTTTATGCGCGTATGTTATGGTACTAAGTGCGCGTGTACTTCTGTCAGCCAATGATCGCTGGAGATATTCCGCGCGTACGCACATCAACTGCAAAATACACCAAACGCAACACACTATCGCTGCCCTTTCGCCCACAGTGGTCTAACAACAATATGGCGGCCTCCATCCACTCGCCGAAAGTCGTTGCCGATAAATGTTCGTTTTAATGTGGAATTGTGAATGTGAATTCCCCCAACTTCTTGCATAATACGACTTATAAGGGCCTTTCGAATACGAGGCTATTCTTTTGGAAGCTTAAGACTAAGAGTGCATTTTCAGCTTGTTGACGCTAAATAGCACGACCAACTATGGGTGGATGTTAAAATTTCTATGCTATATCTATACATTAACTTGCTGTTTCAAAAAAATAACCCCAACAAACTACTACAAATTGTACTTTTGCGTCGTGTGAGCGTTGTGCGTACACTTTATGTGCGTATGTTATGGTACTAAGTGCGCGTGTACTTCTGTCAGCCAATGATCACTGGAGATATTCCGTGCGTGCGCACATCAACTGCAAAATACGCAAAATGTGACGCACTATCGCTGCCCTTAATTCGCCCACAGTGGTCTAACAACATGTGCCCTCAACAGCTCATGCACGGTGCGAATAGAGATAGCATTGTAAAAGTTGAAAAAAGTTGAAAATACTGTTTCGGTTGGGGGCGTCTTTAAAAGTTGTACTCTACCGTGAAAAATGTGGAACATTTTTAAAAGCACCCTTAGTAAATGTTTCTACTGACCAGTTCTTTGAAAATGTTCCGACATAATTATACACCAACATATAACAAATGATGGTGACTTCATAGTAATAGTTTGAACTATTGGATACTGTACATGAAATCACCAATGAATAACACATGAGTAAACAAAATACAGTGTATTATAAAACAGTACAAGGAAATCTTATATTTTCAGTGATTGTTTTCAAGTGACCACCTAGCCAACACGGCCACAGGACTGTCCAATGTGGACAGTATAACAGTCCTTGTGAAATGAATAAAGGCATTGAAACCTGTCTACAGTGGCCACCTGTCTGCAGTGGCCAATTAATGTTCATTCCTTTCAACAGCTCTTAATCCTAGCGATAAACTTGTCACATGATTATCCAACACCATTCACTTTATAAATATGAAAGTAATTACCATTATGAAATGATAATCACTTGAGATTGGTCCTTTTATGAGACCCATTTACTACCAATCATTTTCACTGGATCCTTAAATGACTCAACAGTAAAAAGATACCGCCCAGTATTTGTGACCACACCCACAATATGTCAACTTAAAATAACAATCGCATGTACTCCTTTTTAGACAACTGTATAAGACAAACAAAATTTGACATCTTGTCGCCAATTTGACACAGACCTGCTGAGGTGAAGAATAAGGTATTACAAACCTATCATTTGTTGTCCCCACCTATGTGCAATTACGGTCAATTTCATATGATATTGGCCTCTGATGTCTAAATCAAAGATAATCCCATATCAATGTTTTGTTCCCACATGAGGCACGTCACAAGGTAGGGATTAAGACTTTCAAAATCCTGACCCATCTTAAGAAACTAGAGCAAATCCCCAGGTCAGACCTCGGGCAGACAGGAGAGAGATTGGGGATAACAATAGATAGTTGCATATTTGAAATGTTAGAATCATAGTTGGAATCAAAGTTGCAAAATAACGAATTACATTTAAAACATAACACAAATCACAATAATTTAATACAACAACAAATAAAATTTCATTTACATACAAATAAAACTAAGTGAAAAATACAGAACAGATACTTGTTACAAAACACTGCCTGAAAGTCCATATCTTGCTTCGTGGATTTTTTCATTTCATAGCTAGACAAATAGAACTTCATCCAAGAATGGTCAATTTTGGTTTGCTAATGCACTTCTCTGTTGGAATCAAAATGAGGCTCTTGTCTTAAAGTGATTTATGATTAGCTGTCAGGTTACCAGACAAATATGGCCTCAATGTGACGAGGATCTATTTAAGCATGGATAAGACGACTTCCTGGAAGGCAATGATTGCTTTAAATTAAAAACAATAAAGTCATGGCAAATTGACCATGCATGTCTAGTTTACTTACACGAGGTCGATGTCAACTATAGTATCCTCATACTATTGATTTGATTTTGTAATGGAAAAGTTCTTTGAGGGAAAATTGTCTTGCTTCTACCTATGCTCCTACGAGGACGAAATTCAAGGCATGTGAAGTGATCAGACATTTTTAATTAGATCGGTAAAACACCACAATATTTATATATGTATGTGTTACGCCTCTGTTCATAAAAATGAAGTAATTGTCATTGGGGTTAAGTATGGTCGCCAGCTTTATTATTTTAAAGACTATGTCAGAATAACTGATATGATGGGCCTTATCACTAACCATTTTCAAATTCAACAAGGTCTCTTGTCAACCGAATCCTTCCATCCTATAGGTGTAATAGACCTTAAATTAATAAACCGCAGCCATCTTTGCTTTCCTGTACACAAGTCTATGAGAATCAGAATGAGGCACATGTACAACTGAACCAGTAGATAGACAGGTTCCTTACGATGTGATGGATCCAATCATAACGATATCTCTGCGGTAGATAGGGAACGTGACTGTGGTAGACGTGTGTGAGGAACAAACAATACACAATGGGTAATTATTATTCCATTGGTGTAAACGATAATGTAATACACGGGTGGATCCCGGGTGTCGATAAAGGGGCGGGGTTACACTGCTAAACAAGGGGGCAAACTAATAACGTATGATAAATTGATGTGCAAAGGGTGCAATTCATCATTTTCATCGTCATACGAGTAGATTTATACGCTATTACGTTCGTTCGACCCCCCCTACTTTTATGTGGACCTCCCCAACTTCTGGAACATTTTGGTATTTTATGTATACATGAACCTAGTAATGTCATTCATGACATCACAATGGCTGCTTGGGACCCCCCCAACTTTCAACACGTGGTTGCGCCCTTGTATTCGAGCGAGGTCTTCAGGGTGAGAAAACGCTGGTGTTCAATTTGAAATAAAGAACAAATTACTTGTTAACTATATGTATGCTAACCATCAGCACAAGATCAACTTTTATTTCAACGAGAAATTAATTAACATTTAATTTATTAATGGAAAAACAAAATTATAGAGAGGGATAACAAATTCAACAAATTTAATACATTTTCCACAAGGGGAAGTTTGGGTAGGAGGTTTCCCAAACCATTCATCACACCTGCATCCATACACAGTGTGGTAATTTCACACACTGTAGCCAGTGTACGTAAACGGCTTCGGCGAAGCCGAGCGAGGTCTCCAGGGTTCCCCGGTGACCGGACTGACGCTTGCCTCGCTGGCAGGCTGAGAAAACGCCGGTGTTCAATTTGAAACGATATGTAACCATAGATTTGCCTGATTTGTGAGGCCTCTCTTAGTATGTCACCGCACCGATTTTGAAGCTGACCTATGACCAGAAACTGGAGACCTTTTTTCCCTCCCGCTTTCAGGAGGAGGTGAGAAACCTCAAGAAAACAAAACCTATGAGTTGGTGCTACAAGCACTGTCCCCGGTTGCCAAGGATGGCATCCTTGGAAGGGAGGAGGGAGAGACAGATTTGGATGCAAATGTAATGCTGGACAACATGGCATATGGTAACTCCACATCACTACTTATAAACATATTCTATAGGCATATGTTACATAAGACCCTATTAAGAAACCTTATATATAACCTTTTTTCTCCCTTTTATTCCTCCCAAAAAATATGTGGCCTCGTGGCATATGGAATGAAGAAACGCTATATTTTTCTGTGTTTCACTCATATAAGATAACTTATATTTGCCACACCATTAGATAGTAGACTAAACTTCAAATTGTGATGATCTGAGGATCATGAACTTAAATAAATATTTAATACTTGCTTTATTTTCTTTTCGAACTTCCATAGCGATAGCAACACAAGATACTAGGATAGAGATCGAGGATGAGGAGGGGGAGGGCGAAGAGGCAGAGGAGGTGGTGGTTGTAGAGATAGAGAATAAGAAAGAGAAGCCAACACAGGGAACCACTACCACGAGAACTGACATATATGCTATAGAAAAACAAAGACTACAAGTTGAATGTGAGAGGTTGGAAGTGGAAAAGGAGCAGTTGCAAGTTTCTAGACAAATCCAAGAATCCCTCGGTAACATCAGTCAAAGCTTGCAGCTCCTCCTTGCTTTCAAGCTAGAGAAGTATGGTGTAACCTTAGCTAAAGAAGCATAAATCTGATGATCCATTTCAATATTAGAACTTGTGTAACAAAGATGAGCAACAAACTTGAAACATTTTTTACAATTTTCTTAAAAACAATACAACAAAATAAATTGGAATTTTCACAGGTTTGTTTCTTTGCATATCTTGTTATTCTTAAGTATGGATGAATGCATTTTCGTCATTTTCTGTTTGACCTGAATTACTGACATTAGTAAGACATTATTGTTCGAATACTTCTTTAAGAAATGTTGAAGTGTACTATACAAAGTTGTGATCCCTTTGTACATTGTTTTTTTCAATAAAGGTCAGCACCTGTTGTGATAACACTTTCACAGGTTAGTTTACTTATATATTTCCTGAAACCTAAAAAATTGGAATGTTGTACCTGCCCTTTAATGTTTTTATTTATTTTTGAATTCAAAGTGAGTTTTCATATTTGTACATTATAGTCTTTTTTCCAATTGAAAATAAAAATGTGACAAATGAATGCCAATTGATAAAACTGAATTATATTTTCTTGTATATTAAATAACATATATCTTCTTCAGTTAGGGTCCTTCATGTTTCAACGTTATACAAATAAATTACCCGACTCTATTTGCTCCATGTTCAAAAGTGTTGTTAAGTGTACATGACTATATACCGACAATTTACCAGGCAATTTGACGACTAACATTAATCATTTCCTACAACCACTCTTACTCAAAGAAATTGAACATGAAGGTCCCCAAAATGTGAAATTATCCTTTAAAATATTCGGTATTTTAATTGAAACATAAAGTAAAGACTTAATTGGGAGTTTAACGTTTACTGTGCCTGTATACATTATGAATATATGAATCAAAATGAGGCTGTTGTCTTAAATAGTGTGGTGCCTTGCAAACTCATTTAAATTAAAAACAATAAAGTCATGGCAAATTTATCATACATCTAGTTTACACTATATACCGACTATATACCGATAATTTACCAGGCAATTTGACGACTAACATTAATCATTTCCTCCAACCACTCTTACTCAAAGAAATTGAACATGAAGGTCCCCAAAATGTGGAATTCTGTGAAATTATCCTTTAAAATGAAATATAAACTAAAGACTTAATTACTAAGAAAGTATTTGTAATAGAAATAAGATTCTTATGTAGGCTACATGTCGTTGTGGGAGTTTAACGTTTACTGTGCCTATAACATTACGAGTATAGGGTCCTTGCTTGAACAAGCTTCATGAATATTCATAATTATAATAATTGAATATTAAATATTTCATAAGTGTATGATATTGTTGTCCCCTTAAGTGTGGAGAAAATAAAGTAATTGTTTAAAATGCATGTAAAAGGAATCTATTATTATATATTAGTTGGAATTAAAACTGCAAAATGACGAATTACATTTAAAACAAATCACAATTACAGAAGAAAACAAGAAATAAAATTTAATATACATCAAATAAAACTAATTTTAAAAAGGCAGAACAGATCATTGTTACAAAACACTGCCGGACAGTCAATATCTTGCTTCGTGGATTTTTTTTTCTTCATTTCATAGACAAATAAAACTTCATCCAAGAATGGTCAATTTTGGTTTGCTAATGCACTTCTCTATTGGAATCAAAATGAGGCTCTTGTCTTAAATAGTGTGGTGCCTTGCAAACTCATAGTGATTTATGATTAGCTGTCAGGTTACCAGACAAATATAGCCTCAATGCATAGATAAGATGACTTCCTGGCAAGCAATGATTGCTTTAAATCAAAAACAATAAAGTCATGGCAAATTGACCATGCATGTCTAGTTTACTTACACGATGTCGATGTCAACTATACTATCCTCATACTGTCCATTTTGATGGAAATTGCCTATGCTCCTAGGAGGACGAAATTCAAGGCCTGTGAGGTGATCAGACAGTGTTAAATTAGATCGGTAAAACACCACAAGATTTATATATGTATGTATCAGGTCTCTGTTCCTAAAACTAAGGTTATTGACATTGGGGTTAAGTATGGTCGCCAGCTTGATTATTGTAAGGACTATGTCAGAATAACTGATATGATGGGCCTTATCACTAACCATTCTCAAATTCAACAAAATCTCTTGTCAACCAAATCCTTCCATCCTATAGGTGTAATAGACCTTTAATTTAATAAACTGCATCCATCTTTGCTTTCATGTATACACAAGTCTATGAGAATCAGAATGAGGCACATGTACAACTGAACCAGTAGATAGACAGGTTCCTTACGATGTGATAGCTACAATCATAACGATATCTGTAGATAGGTGACTATGGTAGACATGTGTGAGGAACAAACAATACACAATTGGCAATAATTCCACTGGGGCAATCAAATAACGTATGATAAATTGATGTACAAAGAGTACAATTCACCATTTTCTTCGTCATACGAGGAGATTTATATGCTAATTACGTGCGTTCTTTCCACCGCACTGAATCCACCCCTAACTGATGAAACAATAATGGCGATAGAGGGCGGGCTATATACCTGTCAGAGACATCGTATTTTATCTGGGGATAGGTTTTCCCATCCAATGTCAAAACCTTTTTGTTCATTTTCGTTTAAGAACATTCAAGTACTGTTGTGTTTAATTTAACTGATTTCAAAACAATTATTATTTTGTTAATATTATACTGCATTTAGTTAGTTCTATTTCGTTTTTCGGCATTCATGACCTCAACTATGTCATCCGGAAATTAAATGTTTGGCATCTTTTCGTGATTGATACATTCAAATTAACGATCATCGATGCGCAAAGGATTTTGTACAAGTTCGTTATTTTCGGGATCGCTTTCGTTAATGGGCAATCAATTCAAACGCGGCCTTGGTAAATTTCAGTGAGCTTTTTCATGATTTTGGTTGTTGTGAGTTAAGAAATTCACTAAGGCCTATCTTTTCGAAAATTCGGCTTTTATTTCGTTATCCAATAAATAAATTGTATTCCTATGTCAATTTTTTTTAAAGTAACGAACAAGAATCTGCTTATCCCTGTGTGGTCATCTTGCATAACAGATTTGTTCCCCTTCACTGTGCGCGGACGGCTGGTACCAGCTATAACCACGGACAGACTGAGCAGCGTAATCTGTAGAAAACATCAAATTTTTTGTTTGTTTTGCAATGTAATACAAAGAAAAACCGTGGATCTAAGGTATTTATATCTTTACGTTAGGAAGTGCATTCACGGCCTTACAGAGTACGTACATGGGTGGCGAACAGGCGCCAGCGGCACTGCTGTTTTTTACAAAGTAATGAATAAGAAAGTATAGGCATATACGCTGTGCGTGCGTTGAAGTAACGAATAGGCGACCACGCGGCATTTGATTTTATACATAGTGACGAATAAGTTCAAGACATCGTTACACATAGAAAATCAACATTTTATACAAAAAAAACACAGCAAAATACCAACCAGATACACTGCAAAATATGTGGTGTTAAATAACACCATTGGTGTTACACCACTGGTGTGTATTTTAACACCGTATATTTCCAGTGTACTTATTAACACTTAAATAAATCCAAGAAACTGTCAGCGAAAATGTGTCCGACGTAAAACATGCTGGACGTAAGCTACTCTAAAGGCCCGCGTGTGTGTCGCATTTTGACAACGAGCCTTATAAAAGGCTCCAACGTCATCACCTGACAACGGGTCTTGTTTTGACTTATTTTAATAACTGAGCGCACAATTGACCAATAAAATCGTAACCTTTATTTGATATCCTACTTACTTCAATAGTCCAATAATTAACAAATTATCAATAATTTCCACACTTGACCTTGATTGTTTACAGTGTCAAATTACAATAATAAAAACAGTCAATTTCCGAGAGAAAAAGTTACTCGTAACGCATTTTTTCGGTCGTCATTATGTAAAAAATGCGACGATTTGATGTTTACAATTAATTTACAAGATCATAATTAAAAAAAATAATGGGATGAATTCATGATAAAAGACACAAAGAACATGAGGACAAAAACCTTTGTACATGTTATACTTCATCACTTTAAATACATCTGAACTCAAGAGGGCGCTCTTACATAAAGGCAGAATTGATCAAAACGGGTTTCACTGACGCCAAACACAGTCTGGGATGTGTGTGCTCTGTATATAGCTTGCAAACATAAGCACTTATACAAATAAAACAGAAACAATTAAAAGTAACAATAACTTTAACATTATAATGGATCATATTGCCCACAGTAGTAAACAAAAGAAACATAATTGTTCTAGCTGATAGATTTAGTTGCGACCAGCAGCAGCAGGCTTAATACAGTTAGTTGTGTGACAAATTTGATTATCTCAAAATGCAACTTGTGGGACATATTTTGGACAGTGTTGTACATGTACATAATAAACATTCCTTTAATTATTATAATGGTTGATGCTTTAAACAAATTTATATAAAAATAAAATCATCTAGCTTGTACAATTCGTTTGTGTCCTTTTTGCTTTTAATTATCTTTCATCTAGCCACCCCCATATAATTACATTATTGTGTGACCATGAATTTAGGGTATGGTTCTGTTTTAAAATAGTTTGTTGTGAAAGTAGGCATCAGTATATAAAACATACAAACGTTGCTGACTGAAAATTTATTATGGACCAACTCTTGTGCTAGTACCTTTGATTTGCCGACTGAAAATTGATGTATAATTTACTTATGTTTAACTATTGACTTTTATGATGATGTATTTATACCTTTTGTTTTTGTTTAATATGTGAAGAGTATCGCTACGGTGTTTACATTTTTTGCTAATCAACCTTGTTTACATGGTTGTGTATGCAGGGTTTTCCTTTTTGTCAGAATATCGTATTTGCCTAGCATATTCTGACCAGGGCCAGTCGGCCTTTTTCTTTTTTTACAACCATCGTTCCTTGTAATTTCATATTGCATTGTTCTTACCATGTATTTTGTTTTCTTGTTTACACTGATGTGTCACTGCGCCATGAGCGTCTCTTTTGACGGATACCGGCGCATTACAAATGTTCATTATTATTATTATTATTATTGAGAACAATTATTGAGGTGTCGCACACCAACCCCCTGCCCCTGCTCGCTACGGACCTGGGCGGTGGGGACGAGTGAACCCTGTAGGCCTGAGCAATATCTTTTGCATTAAATAATTTATATTATTTTATAAATACAATTTTACAAAGGTTCTTCTGTACTTAATTCACCGCCAAATTCAAGTGGCATGGTAGTCTTGTGGTTTAGAATGCTCACCTTCCAAGTAGGTAGTTGGGATCGAGACTAGGTTTAGGTTGTAAATATTTGTAACAGGATTAGCAACATGTTTTGTTATCTACAACACTAATTCAGAAACAAAACCTTTCTGTAAAACAATAATGTATGGGCTGTGAAGGACTTTTTTAAAGGAATATAAATCCCAAAATTCATGTTTAGTACCGTATGCATGCTAGCTGCCAACCAGTCTGGTTGCCGCTTTTGTATAATTGGTTTTTCTAGTAAATACATGGATTTACATTTATTTTAGTCTTATATTAATTAGTCAAAATTTAGTCACATACGGCTCTTCATACGAGAAAAACTGCAATGGTGAACACTTCTAGTGCGACGCGACAACACTTCTAGTGCGACGCGACAACACTTTTAGTGCGACGCGACAACACTTCTAGTGCGACGCGACAACACTTCTAGTGCGACGCGACACACTTCTAATGCGACGCGACAACACTTCTAGTGCGACGCGTGAATCCTAATGCGACGCTTACACACTCTTCTTGCAATGTGCATGTGGCCGTTTTAGAACACCATACCAGAGACTTGTTTTGGCCTAAGAGAGGCAGGTGGCAATACCTGGCTAGAGCATTAAGTTGGCATAATAGGGGAGTTAGGGGGTCAAAGAGGGTATATGGCCCTTCTTGGCAGTGCCCCCTTTAAACCATGTGACCTTCTTTAGCGATCACACTGCAGAGGGACAGAATCGGTCAACGGGCGGATCACTGGGGAACCAATGTTTCCGGAGGATGCTGGAGAATTTGTTTAATTTGTAACTTTTTAATTTTAATTATAATTAGTTTAAAAGAATTTAACTTGTAAAGAATTTATTTATTTATTATATTATTTATTTTCTACAGTGGTTTTTAAATATTTATGTTGTCTTAACTTTGTAGGCCTAAATGTAAACGCAATTCGACTCTACGGCCGCCATGTTTTTTCATTGAAATAAACCAACAACAATAATAATTATTATTGGATTCTCTAATGCAATATCAGCGTTTTCAGGAAAAAAGTTGCAAAGTGTTGTAGCTCACGATGCAGTTGTGTGAGTAAGTTTTTAACTTCCCAACGCACCAACGACGATTCATTTATTTATTTGTTATTTGTATTATTCTTTTTTTTGGTGGGGGGGAGGGGGAACTTTGGAAACCTTTCCCCGTCCCCGAGGCGCCAGTGGTCATCATTCTCCATCCATGCGTTCCGGCCTGTTTCAGACCGGACGGATCTAGCACGAGACTAGATGAGGGTCGGTCTGCATACACATACAATGTAAACATGGTGTTTAGAATTTAACAACATTTCTAAACACTTAGATTGTATTCACATGTTGAGCCTAAAACACGTTGAGATTGTGCTTTTCTTTGATGTGTGTTTGAATGCTAAATATCATATATGAACAGGTGTCAAAAATATATAGATTGGTGAAATTCTTGCGTCGGGAGATAAACAATTGATTTAATTTTGCCCTATGTGCCAGTCAACTCGCCCCCTCGCAAACTCGCCCCTTACAAACTCGCCCCTTACAAACTCGCCCCCTAGCAAACTCGCCCCCCAGTGATACAAACTCGCCCCCTCGCAAACTCGCCCCCCCCGCAAACTCGCCCCTCCGCAAACTCGCCCCCCGGCAAACTCGCCTCCCCGCAAACTCGCCCCCCCGCCAACTCGCCCCCCGGCAAACTCGCCCCCCAACCCATATCACCATAATAAATCGTGTCTTTTTTTGTCCTTTAACACGAAACTTGACTCCGTGTTAATTCAACACTTTCTTTGAGTTGAATTTAACGTTATGAAGTATTGTTACTCACCGAACTCTTAAAAGGTTGATTCAACACTTTAGTTTTAAGAGTGTAGGTTGAAATTGTATCTGATTGAAACTATACACTGTAAGAAATATTGGGCAAACACGGTTGATAATGTTACCCAACACTGGTCAACATATCAACAGGTTACACAGTTGGTTTCCCATTGCCCAATGTTGGATAATTTTTTGCCAAAATATGTGAACAGTTGTGGTAAATACTGACCAATTCTGGGAGAAATAACCTTACCCAACCCCATGTTGCCCAACGTTTTTACAGTGTAAGGACAAATACAAGTTTTATTCGTCCAGTTAGAGTAAATTTCATCATGAATTTCATCATCATCAACTTCATTTCATAATTAGAACTTTTCATTGTAAGTCGTATATGTCACTCAAGACTACCACTGGGGCCTGTTCGCGTCTTGGTTTCTTAACATTTTTTTGTTTGAGTGTGTTTTTTAACTTTACCGATAATCGCTGAAGACGGGAAGCGCTGGGTGACCACAATGCACTTCCATCACAATAGAATATTGATTAGTTTGAGAGCTTCTCCAAATTATACCATTTTATTTTAAAAATCGAAAACAATATTTTTATTTTCAAGTTTAAAAACAATTTTACAACCATCTGGAATAAGATGAAACATGATTTCAACTGTTTTTCTCTTGGGTACATTTTGGGGTGAGTCATTATACCAACATCAATTTTCTGATGACTACAATTCTGTGCGTCTCAAAAAACGGCGCTCAAGACGTCCACGCATATGATCATGCATTGAAATTCAGCATTTTACAAGAGGATCCTTCACTGCTAATTTCATTTGTAAGTTACGGTCCAGTTGATTATATAACCTTAGGTGCGTCATTTAGGGTAAATTGAGGATATTAATTATTCAATGTTTGCCGGGGGGCGAGTTTGCCGGGGGGCGAGTTTGCCGGGGGGCGACTTTGCGGAGGGGCGAGTTTGCGGAGGGGCGAGTTTGTGGGGGGCGAGTTTGCGAGGGGGCGAGTTTGTGTCACTGGGGGGCGAGTTTGCTAGGGGGCGAGTTTGTAAGGGGCGAGTTTGTAAGGGGCGAGTTTGCGAGGGGGCGAGTTGACTGGCATCCACACCGACGTGTGTATAGCACTGCACGCTCAGGTGTCAAAAAGCTAAACACGTGTAACATCATAGAGGATCTTTTCTCTTTGGTAACATGTACAGAGGATGGCACATGACACATTCCTATTCCTAAACACGTTTATGTAGTCTACACACAAATAGGAAGAAATTTAATGTTCCCTCCCCGCTCCCACCCCGCCCCCACTCCTCAGATCATGGATGCGTTTTTTTTCCCAGGACAATTAACGTGAGCAATTTTTGAAAAAACAAGTTTATAAAATTGTTAATTTCATAGAAATTGGTCACGTTCATAATTCGTCCTGCAAAAAAATACGCCTCCTGGATTCGAACATTGCATCATTCAGTTTGGTTCAGGTTTGCGTGTCATGAAGGAGTGAGAATCGATTCCAATCGATGGTATTTTAGGACTTGAAAATAATCTTCATGCATATTGAATATCAAACCACGTGAAATTAATAATCAGCTCCTCAACCTCGTCCTCATTGATGTGCGTTACAACCTTATTATATCCATACAATCATGTTACCAAAACACAAACATTTTGCTCGACAACACACGTACACACACGTGCATGCTACGGACGAGGTTGACTTAACGTGCAAGGTTTCAAGATGGCCGACAGTGGCAAGCCGATCGCCGAGGTCGGTAGTTCTTTGCCTAAATCATGGCAACTTGCGTTGGCTATCGGGGCTCCACTGGCAATTGGTGCAGCTGTTGGAGCTTACTTCTATCACAGGAGAAAATCTGACAGATTTAGCGAGGAGATAGTAGGCAGTGTAGGGGCAAAAGTAAAAAGTAACAATGCAGCGGGTGAAGACGATGGAGCAACTGACGACAGGGTAATGCTACGCCAATTTTATATAGGCCTAGGCCTAGGCCTATATAATTATAAATATAGATCACATTTAACACCTTCCTCCAAGTTTAAACTAACATTAACAATCATGAGTGCCTATCAAGTCACCCCTTACAAATTTTCTCCGGACAAATTTTCCCCCTGCTGGTACAAATTCGTCCCCGGAAAGAAAAATATCACATGTGACTAATGACTGCCACTTTTTTTGCAACCACTAACCAATGAATTAGGCCTAAACCCCTTCAGAAAATAAAATTAAAGACAGTGGATATTTTGCCGGCACCGACTAACTTTTAGTAAACGCTATTATTTTATTTATAATAGGTAGGCCCTATGTGCGTATCCCACGTATTGCCGCAAATCTTTTTGGCCGCGGCCTCAATCTCGGGTTGAATCGCCATGGCGAAGACACCGTGGAGATAGCGCTTTGTTACGTTTCGCTGAGGCCGTTCTTTTTGACGTACCCAGTAGCTTTTTTTTCGAAGACGTGAATCACATTTCTACTTCAACCTCGTTCTCGAATTTTCTGAATGCGGCATCTAGAAGTTTCCAAAAAAAAATTCTCAAAATTTGGGTTCGCTCTTGCTCATCAAAACCATCGACGATTTACCAAAAGTTGAGTAAAATACCTTATCAAACCACAAAAAATGGTTTTCTATACTTGTTTTCTACCTCTTGACCAATTTTGACGATTGGGACGATTCCCAGTTATGTTTTGGATTCCCAAACATCGATGTCAACCAAGGATTGTATTGCGCCACGTTCAGCGCGCGATAGACCTGCTTTCGCTGGAATTCAGCGGTCTCCCATATAATGCAGAACCTCAAAGAAGCTGCCCTTTTTGGCTTTGAGAAAGTTCCATTGTCCCTTATATATTTTCCTACATTATCTCGCCGGTAACGCCCAGCACTGTAATTGATGAAAATAATAAAGATGATGAGCAATTTTTTTCTGGAGAAAGGCGTGAGAATTGATTTGTTTATTTTTTGTGGTTTGAAAAAGTTCTGTTGTCTGATATTTTCCCACATGTTCTCGCCGGTAACGCCCGGCACTGTAATTGATTAAAATAAAAACATGAGCAATTAAAAATACGCTTGGAGAAAGGCGTGACCTCCCCCACTAAATCCGCCGATGAAGGATGCCTGAATCGGATATCCATGTGCATGTACACAAAACGGGGGTGAAATTTCATGTCATTTCAGTTTCCCTCATTTTTCGTGTAAAAGCCTTTCCAGAGAATGATTGATAGCCGCATTGTTCAAATTGATACAATGCATCTCTTGTTTGTTACAAAGTATCTATTTCGGGTTCAGCTAAAGGCCACCGGACTTTGAGGACATGCCCCCGGTATTAAAATTGAGTGTTCTTTGCCGAAGAATAGCGATGATATCTCAACCAATGAAATGAGCCGCTTCGGCAAATAAATACGCCATTGGTTGCTTTCATCACGGACCATTATGCTTTCATGAATATGATGTTCCTTCCACCGCAACTGGAGTAGATTGAGCCACAGGTGCATGTCACATTCAACTTGGTTTGCTAGAAATACTGTTGCTAGGAGGCTCCCCTGTGATGTCCGGGACTGCCGGTTGCGTAGCCAAATCTTGTATGGGAGAGAGAGCTTGTGACTATTTTCTCACAGCCTGCAGGAAACTAGTAGCTCAAAATGCTGCCGCTTTTCGGAAATTTGTGAAAGGCATAGTTTGTCATATTGGATGCAGTTTCCATTTCCATTTTTTAATTTATTTATGGTCTTTAACATTTACATGGGATAATCGATATATCGAATATACTCGATATTGGATTTCCGATATATTGATTATTGAAAATTTTGATATCGACGGTGCTTACAACCAACACTGTCCGTGTTCAAGCCTCATCATGTTTTCAGGGTTTTTTTCGTCCCAAAAAATAAGAATATTATTCTTTTATTATTAAAAATTGACTCCTACATTTAAATGGACAGTACTACCTTTTCTTTTTCTGATTTGTGGCTCCGAGGTTTTTTTAAAGGGAAATAAAGTCCGACATTGTAAATGGTCTGAATCCCATCTCGTGAATACGAAGTCACAATGACAATGTTGGTGCGGAACCAGACTAACATTTGTCACGGTAAAATTTTTAAGTCCCAAAAAACAGTTACATTGTGTACTGCGCATGTTCAGTGCCGTTCCAGCTAAATAAGCGTTTACTAAAAAGTTGGCGGTGCCGGCAAAATATCCACAGCCAAAATTAAAAGGATCCTGTTAGTTACAATGCAAAGTGGCAACTACCGTATAATAAGATCCTTTTATTTTCTGAAGGGGAGGATTTTTTTAGAAGGGAAATAAAGTCCGAAAACCATCATAAAAGTGGATTTAAAAGATAGTTTTTGTTTTCTGTACCCAAAAATTGATAGAATCATTTTTTAACTGGTTAGTGGTTGCAAAAAACTCTTTAAAAAGTGGCGGTATTGGGTTCATTCAAGTGGCACATGGTGGCGCTGTTGGGGTCCAAAGACATCCCACAATTCCTTGCAGCCACTATTTGCGATAAACCTTATGGGACCCCGAGTACATTAATTTCAATTAAATTTAAATTTCATTCACATTTATTTCAATGCTGCCCATGTTCACAGCAAAATCTTCTTTGGTCGTTTATTTTTGACTGGTTTTTACTGTCATTTTGACCACCCTGAACAATACCAGACAATGCTTTTACTGGTCAAAAAATGGTGAAACTCATTTTAACCTGTTACTACACATCAGGTTTGACAGTGTTCGACTTTTAAGTGCACTAGATATACCTTGGCAAGTATATCAACATTTTGACTGATTTTGACCCTTGCAGTCAGAAGGGTTAAAAAACATACTTGAAAGAAATTATTTCTTTCATTGAAAATTCAAATATTGCCCCACCCTAATGCGAAGCGACTTTAAGATGCACGTGGTTCAAACAGTGTCATTTTTGTGATTAACCATTACATCATCGATGATGCCATCTTTTAACATTTTGACATGCATGTAATGATATGTAAAGATGCATGCATTGATGTAACAACACAAATATTGTATGCAGCCCTCTATTGGCGAAAGATCCAACAATGACCGCCATCTTGGAATACACATGTTCATGTCTTTGTGTCACTTATTACTAGCTGTGCAACAAACAAGTATTACAACACAGATCATCACTGTAGGCTTAATTGAACACACAAGATTTGCACAGGGATGAACATCAACTGCACATCAAAATTACGTCCATTTCACCTCTTAAAATGCTCTTATTCTGATGATATAAATGTTGGACACTCAACCTAGTGCTGTGCATCCATGGGTAATTTTGGAACAGTGTACCTGGACGCTGTCTGGTTCTTTGGTACCCGTAAGAAATCGGGCACAAGACAGTGGCATTCATTTCCATTTGTTCATTACTATTATCAAAAACAATACACAAACAAAAATATTTCATGAATTTTATGAAATAAAATCAAGTAACTGAAACCTTATATTAAACATGGAATATTGGTATACTGGTTTCTGAAATGTTAAATTAGATTTTAAAAAGTGATTTTAAATTGCAATTGATAAAAAGAACCAGGTATTGAACTCAATGGTCGAGCACCCGTGAACCCATGTGGCAGAACATAATGTGGTCTGTTTTTTCTTGCAGACTGCTGAAGAGAAAGCCCAAAGTAGCAAGAATAAGGAAATAAATACTTCAAAGCTGGACGATATGAGCAAGCTATTGCCTGCTATAATGAAGCTATCCAACTCGTCCCTCAAGATAAGACCAAATATCTCTCAACGTTCTATCAGAACAGAGCCGCAGCTCATGAGCAGTTGGTAAAGAGATATTGAACTCTTGGACATTCCTTAATAAGTAAGGGCAAAATCTAATCAATGGTTTATCACCTGACTCAAACATTTTCTCAATCTGTACATATCGTGGTTCCTGCTGCTACATGTATGTAAGGATTCTAGCCAACCAGTCATGTGTTCAAATCCCACCGAGTCACCTGTACATATAAGCGGATCCTGCTGCTATGTGGATTCTAGCCAGTCATGTGTTCAAAGCCCACCGAGTCACCTGTACATATAGCGGTTCCTGCTGCTATGCTAGGATTCTAGCCAGCCAGTCATGTGTTCAAATCTCACCCGAGTCACCTGTACATATAGTGGTTCCTGCTGCTATGTAGGATTCTAGCCAGCCAGTCATGTGTTCAATCCCACGAGTCACCTGTACATATAGTGGTTCCTGCTGCTGTAGGATTCTGGCCATGCCAGCCAGTCATGTGTTCAAAATCTCACCCGAGTCACCTGTACATATAGTGGTTCCTGCTGCTATGTAGGATTCTAGCCAGCCAGTCATGTGTTAAATCCGTCACCAGTCACCTGTACATATAGTGGTTCCTGCTGCTATGTAGGAGTTCTAGCCGCCAGTCATGTGTTCAAATTCCACCCGAGTCACCTGTACATATAGCGGTTCCTGCTGCTATAACAAGTTCTTGACCATTCATGTGTTCAAATCCCACCGAGTCACCTGTACATATAGTGGTTCCTGCTGCTATGTATGTGATTCTAACCCGACCAGTCATGTGTTCAAATCACCGAGTCACCTGTACATATAAGCGGTTCCTGCTGCTATGTAGGATTCTAACCGACCAGTCATGTGTTCAAATCCACCCGAGTCACCTGTACATATAGCGGATCCTGCTGCTATGTAGGATTCTAAACCGACCAGTCATGTGTTAAATCCCACCGAGTCACCTGTACATATAGCGGTTCCTGCTGTTATGTAGGATTCTAGCCAGCCAGTCATGTGTTCAAATCCCACCCAGTCACCTGTACATATGGTGGTTCCTGCTGCTATGTAAGGGATTCTAGCGGCCAGTCATGTGTTCAAATCCACCGAGTCACCTGTACATATAGCGGTTCCTGCTGCTATGTAGGATTCTAATTGACCATTCATGTGTTCAAATCCCACCAGAGTCACCTGTACATATAGTGGTTCCTGCTGCTATGTAGGATTCTAACCCGACCAGTCATGTGTTCAAATCCACCGAGTCACCTGTACATATAGCGGTTCCTGCTGCTATGTAGGATTCTAATGCCCCAGTCATGTGTTCAAATCCCACCGGTCACCTGTACATATAGCGGTTCCTGCTGCTATATGTAGGATTCTAACCGACCAGTCATGTGTTCCAAATCCCACCGGTCACCTGTACATATAAGCGGTTCCTGCTGTTATGTAGGATTCTAGCCAGCCAGTCATGTGTTCAAATCCCACCAGTCACCTGTACATATAAGCGGTTCCTGCTGCATGTAGGATTCTAGCCAGCCAGTCATGTGTTCAAATCCCACCAGTCACCTGTACATATAGCGGTTCCTGCTGCTATGTAGGATTCTAGCCAGCCATTCATGTGTTCAAATCCCACCGAGTCACCTGTACATATAGTGGTTCCTGCTGCTATGTAGGATTCTAGCCAGCCAGTCATGTTCAAATCCACCGGTCACCTGTACATATCGTGGTTCCTGCTGTTATGTAGGATTCTAGCCAGCCAGTCATGTGTTCAAATCCCACCCAGTCACCTGTACATATAGTGGTTCCTGCTGCTATGTAGGATTCTAGCCGACCAGTCATGTGTTCAAATCCCACCCGGAGTCACCTGTACATATCGTGGTTCCTGCTGCTATGTAGGATTCTTCCGACCAGTCATGTGTGTTCCAAATCCCACCGAGTCGCCTGTGCATTTTTTTCACAAACACTTTCGGAAGCACTGAGTACATGTAACGTGTATACAGTGCATCAGTATAAAATACATCAGTGGCAAAATCAAATCAATTAATTATCACCCGACTTAGAATTTCATCAATCTAAATTTATATATGGGCACATAATGTCCATTACTCGTATTTTTAACTTTCACCGGTGATTCCAGGCAATTTTGTTTTTAATCTTAAAATCAAAATTTCCATGAAAGAAAGGAAAACTAATTTGTAGTTTAGTTAAAAAATGAAATATTTGACCAAATTTTCATAGCTAGAAAACATCCTGTCCCCTTGTGTTGATTGTAATCATAATTGTTGGTTGCTTGTAAAACTTAAATTTTGGAGGTATTTTTCTGATATCGGTGAATGATTTTGCTTATATTGTTAAGCAAAATGCTGCACAAAATTCAAATATTGCTAATTAAAATTCAAATATTGCTAATCAAAATTCAAATATTGCTAATCAAAATTCAAATATTGTTCATCAAAATTCAAATATTGTTCATCAAAATTCAAATATTGTACATCAAAATTCAAATATTGTTCATCAAAATTTTTTTTGCATTAGATACATTAGAGAAAGCTTCTCACTGACATTTCCTGATTTGTACATAATTGGTTTCTTGTCCCTCATGTAGAAAAACTATGGTCAAGTAGTGTCTGACTGTAGCAAAGCTTTGGAACTTAATTCTCGTTATGTGAAAGCGTTGTTCCGACGATCCAAGGCGTATGAGAACATGGACCAAAAGATGCAGTGCTTAGAAGGTAAGAAACCTGTATTGTCTATGAATGGTAAGGAACCTGTCTTGTCTGTGAATGGTATTGTCTTGTCTGTGAATGGTAAGAAACCTGTATTGTCTATGAATGGTAAGACACCTGTCTTGTCTGTGAATGGTAAGACACCTGTCTTGTCTGTGATTGGTAAGACACCTGTCTTGTCTGTGAATGGTAAGACACCTGTCTTGTCTGTGAATGGTTAGACACCTGTCTTGTCTGTGAATGGTAAGACACCTGTCTTGTCTGTGAATGGTAAGACACCTGTCTTGTCTGTGAATGGTAAGACACCTGTCTTGTCTATGAATGGTAAGATACCTGTCTTGTCTGTGAATGGTAAGTAACCCGTCTTGTCTGTGAATGGTAAGACACCTGTCTTGTCTGTGAATGGTAAGGAACCCGTCTTGTCTGTGAATGGTAAGAAACCTGTCCTGTCTTGTCTGGGAATTGTAAGACACCTGTCTTTATCCTGCGGTAAAGACCAAGCGTCAAACTTTTATTCCCATAAATGCCTGTATCAATTTCAAATTCAAATTGTAAAAAAAAATGTAGTTTTTTGTTTAACCCTCCTACTATTGATGCACTTTAGTGGAAAGTTGCTGTAGAGGTCAAAACCAGTCAACTGCCTGTTTTGACTGTTGACCCAAATGTGCACACAGGGTAAATTTTTATTTAGTTTTACTGTCATTTTGACCACCCTGAACAATACCAGACAATACTTTTACCAGTCCAAAAAATGGTTGACTCATTTTAACCTGTAAATGTACTTACTACACGTAAGGTTTGACAGTGTTTGACTTTTTAAGTGCACTTGGAAAGTATATCAACATTTTGACTGATTTTTGACCCTTGTAGTAGTAGGAAGGTTAATAAAGCCCAACAGAAATGGGCAAACTCATGTTTAAGGGACACACAAAACACTTTCAAAGAACATGAGTCAGCGTGATACAAAACAATCTTCTTCCCTCTAATCGGTTCAAATGCACGTTGCACGTCGGCTAAATAGATAAGCCATGTCTTTACCATCCGTTAATACACCCCCATGTGATTAAGTTTGGTCCAGTCAGATTGTCTAAACTGTCTTGGGCAGTTATGAATTGTAGTAATGTAAGCAATATTGTTGGTATGCTTTTTATATCTTTTGTTTCAGATGCAACTGCAGTGTGTATTTTAGAAAACTTTAGACATGGTCAGAGCATGATGTTGGCTGATAAAATGCTGAAGGAACTAGGCAAAGAGAAAGCAGCACAACGATACAAGGTACCAGACTTCATATGCACTTATACTAATAACCAGCATACTAGCACAATGATACAAGGTACCAGACTTCATATGCACTTACACTAATAACGAGCATACTAGCACAATGATACAAGGTACCAGACTTCATATGCACTTACACTAATAACGAGCATACTAGCACAATGATACAAGGTACCAGACTTCATATGCACTTACACTAATAACAAGCATACTAGCACAACGATACAAGGTACCAGACTTCATATGCATTTACACTAATAACAAGCATACTAGCACAACGATACAAGGTACCAGATTTCATATGCACTTATACTACTTAGACGACACTCCACTATATAAAACCACTACACACTATTGGTAATTTAAAAAAAAAAAAACACAATCAAAGATTTAAAGGGAAACTCCACCCAGGAATAAAATATATTGAAAAGAGTGTGAAATGACATGTTGACTCCCATTTTTTTTTTTATGGGTTATGGTTATCCTAAAAATGAATATATTCATCACCGACTCTCGAGTCCATGGAAGCCGCCATTTTGTTTTAGAATCTGGTTACATCCAGGATATTATAACGTAGTGTCTGCACCGTCGGTCTCAGCTAACACGGGCACTGCGTTATGCAAGCAGCTCATGCGATGCGTGCCCGACGTGTTGGGGTCTGATCATGGTACTCCCAATTTAGTTCTCTGTGTGTGGTGGTGACCATATGGTTGCAGGGGTGTTATTTGTCCGGATTGTTGTGATCCTCCTGATTTTAAAGATAAAAGCAAATGCTCAGAACTATATATTTCACCCAATAACCTAGCAAAATATACATGGATTTTCAAAACTGCCTAATCACACCCCTGTGGTTGACTGAAGTCACCAATGGTATTTAAAGCAACAAAGATTTTTTGTTGACTAAATTCGCCAATAGTAATGAAGGGTCGGGCCTTTTTTTTTTTTTTAATTACTCAAGTGGATTAAGGATTTTCTCCCAAAGTTGGGCAGGTAACACGTAAAAATATCACTGATTGAGGGCACTCAATTAGAGAGCTCAATTGTTGAATTTGTTGATAGTCTGTACACTTACTCACAACACTGATAATTATTCATGGTTGATTGAGTGGCAACCAGACACTTCTTGTTGTTTTCCACACCACCTTTGGTAGGTACGAGTGAATTGCACTGCATGAAATTTTCAGTTAAGGAGGGCTGGGGACATATGACATAAAACACAATAAAGGGGGCCACTTTCCTACCGTCACGTTAGCAGTTTTTCTAATGGTTGTATTTTTTTTTTAATATCTGAAACCACCCAAAAGAATTTCCAACATTTGAATAGACATGCATGCTTATTCTAAAGATAATTTGAGTTGATTATTACTATTATTTTTAATTAATTACCTAAAATTTCCATCAACAAATGGGCGGAAAAGTGAGGTAACTTTTTCCGTCCAATTTTTATGGAAATTTGAGGGTAAAAACTAAATAAAAAATGAAAAATTAAATAAATCAACTCAAATTGGTTCTAGTATAGCCTGCATGTCCATTCACATGTTGGAAACACTGATGGGTTTCAGGTACTTAAAATAAATAACAACCATTGGAAAAAACTGCTAACGTGACAACGGATAAATGTTGCCCCCTTTATTGTGTTTTATGTCATAACCATAGGGGTGTCTGTTTCAATTTTGGACACCCTATTTCATCTGTCATTTACATGTAAAAGTATTGTAAGTGAACAATTTGGACACCCTGTTTTGAAATTTCCATCAAATTTGAACACCCTATTTCTAAATCCTGGCTAACACCTTGACTGGGGAAGGGATTTACGGAGCGTTGATATCAATGTACATGTAATACGTGTACATTAGGCCCAAATGCATAAATCCCCCGGTGTTATAAATCCCTCGGTGTTATAAATCCCCCGGTGTTATAAATCCCCCGGTGTTATAAATCCCCCGGTGTTATAAATCCCCCGGTGTTATAAATCCCCCGGTGTTATAAATCCCCCGGTGTTATAAATCCCCCGGTGTTATAAATCCCTCGGTGTTGGCCCGGTCTTAAATTAGCCCGGTGTGAGTCATGGCGCTCGGTAACTCAAGCGTATCGCTTAGTTGCCTTCTGGACTCTGGCTCTGGGGTCGAACAAAAGGCTGGCTAATCGGATAAGTCACTATTGTTAAAGGATTATTCGCTGGCTAGTGATTTTGGATAGTGTCGGAGGTGCCAGTTACTACGATTTTTGGTTTAATTCTGACGATTTCTTCACCCCTTTTAAGATTTTTCTGTGTAAATTTCCGTTGGTAACATGCACACGTTAATAGGTCTTGAGTCCTTTTTATTTCCCCAGCACATAACATTAGGATGCACATACATGTACCTCGTAGCAGACTAATAATTGTATGAATCTTAGCACCTGAATCAGCGACTATGTGGCTGTGTGTACATAAAAATATAATTCTCCTTGGTAACTTCGCCTGTATCGGCGTAAACAAGCGCCACAGCTTCCCAGGTCTCCGCAGTTTACGCACAAACATAATACATCTGTGCGTCGGGACCGGCGTGAACCGTCGCCTTAAAATACTACTATAAAGCTACTTCTCTTTTGCACCGGTGACGAATAATGTTCCACATGCCTTGAGGCGTAACATGTACAGTATACAAATGAAAATTTGAGCATTGGATGCACATTTTAGTCTGTGGACTCATCGTCCGAAAAAAGTCCCCATATGCAACTTTGGGTACAATCTTTGAAAATTTCATGGATTATTCTTCAAACCATAAAGAATCCAAATCAACTTGATGCCATTTTTTCTATGACCGAATGATGTTTTCGAGGTATTTTTCGAACTAAAACGCATAAGCGACGAAACAAAAATTAACGAATTAGCCTACACTTTTTCGGAATCATTACGTGTTACCACTGTGCAATAGTATTCTCAATTGGTGTCCATTTACAAGCCGGGACACTGCCATGTGTCACTTCGCTGTATCCAAAAATCACACACAGTGCGGTGCAGTGTACATGTATGGTTTATACGTGATTCAAATAGCGTCCAGCCGTCGGTGCATCCCATCACTGAACTGTCTTTGTTGCATGGTTTTGTGTCACAATATCTTCGTATTAAGTAGAACAAATAACATTATTCTTAACAGTTATACACTGTTGGCACGAAAATTGCCACAGACATTTGTAGAAAACCTACTTCGAGACATCCAGGCACGGAAAAGGAACACATCGGACAATGACAGAGCCGGATGTTATGTCTTAATTTGCTGAAGAGGGAAATCGAAGATGAACTTGCCTGTCAGAATGTGACAGGAAACTTCGTATGACGAGAATAACAAAATATGTCAAATACCACAAATCAACGGAGAAGTGATTCATGCGATATTTCAGCAAGCAAAACAACAATTCCCGAATTCACAGACTGGTACCACGGACCATAAGTGTAAAACTGTAGAAGTCCTCAGCAGCGGTTTGCAAATGGGCAAGACAAGAATTAAAGGGTCGACTGACAAACTAAGTTTACAATTGGGAATAAAACAGCTATCCGGTATAAAGTTTGGTTGATTGTATTTAAAAATAATTGTAAGATGAATATATTTGTGGAAATAGGGGATCGGGGTTTAAAATAATGTTTTGTAATAAAAGTGTTTTGAAATTTCATAACCTGAAGTACATTGTCTGTTCTTACACTGTTGTTAAAATGTTAGACCCAAAATTCAAATTCCTTGTACAAAACTCATTTTGATTGAAACGGCAAAAAATATCAAACTTAATCAAAAATAACCAAATTGATGAAATGGTTCAAAAGTAAAAAAAAAAAAATTACTGTATAAGCGTTGGTACCGTGAGTGAAAACGTCTAAACTGATGTGTCTATTTTAATATGTTATATCTCCAAATCCATTCATATTAATACAACACTGAAATTTTAAAGGCTGTGGTTGTATTTTGTCCTGTAAGAGTTTACATAAAATATTGTTCTTGGTGATTTTTATATTCTTATTTCACGAGCCCATCACAGCTGGAAGTAGGCTCAATAAGGCGGAACAGCCAAAAGGGCCAATAAAGGGGACCCTTCCAATCACTGATTGCGTTACGGATCACGTGATGCATTTCCTGCTATTCCATGAAAAACGTACTCCCCATACATATTATTTTAAATCACAAATCATTTGGTGCTGTGACCACTTTCGCTCGATTTTCAAGTATTAAACATTGAACCATTTTCAAGCAGTACAAGTAGCACTTTCCCTGTTTTTGTTCGTAAGGAAATATTGAGAAGAATTCTTCCTCTCTTCAAATCTGGAATCATAACTGAAAAAATGTGTTCTTGTTCTTTAGAAAACGATTTTGCAAACGGAATGTTTTTGTACTAGTTTCTAGGTGTGTGTACGCATTGCTGTGTTATTTCAAAATTTAGCACTGGTTCCTGTGACATGCCTAGCAATACGCCATCTTTAACGGTTCTTTTGCATAAATAAATTATTGACCTCAATTATAGTTCTAAAATGTATGCCTCTCGTCATAACTTCTGCAAAAATATTACACGTTTGGGAAGTTTTTTTTAAATATTTGTTTAAATTTTTTTTTTTAGGGAACTCTATAAAAGCACTCACACGTAGTTAATACTGGCAAGTCTTGCGGTTTTAAGGATTAGCGCTGGAGGCCCTTTGAATCTGCTGACTGCCAGCGGAGCTATTGTTCCCTTACCCAGGAGGATTGGCGGCAAATTAGTTCTTTTGTTGTCCGTACTGGCTGGCAAGCAAGCAAAGATCTCTCCAGAATCCATAATGAGGATAAACCCGGTCTGATTCAAATTTTAGCCCGGTAAACAATACCGGGTTCTGACCGGGCTACCAAATTCCACCGGGTTATTTATGCATTTGGGCCTTAGTATACGCTGAATGCACGGAAAGTCAAACAGCTGGGCTGTAAGCATTTTTTACCTTCGAGAATTGTCATTTTCCGGCAGCAATTTTTTTTCTTCAAAAATCAGGGATTTTTGGGCGGTTGGCCTGCATTCCAAGTTATTAAAAAAATGCCTTAAGTAATAAAGGGCTGTGATGTTTGTCTTGTACATCTAGGAGCGAGTGCCAAGTCTACCTTGCGGTCAGTTCATTCGATCTTATTTCTCTTCATTCTCCAGCTCTGATGATGGCTATGAAGAAGATGGACGAGGTGATCATGGGTAAGGTCAAAGTTCAGGGGGTCATAGGTCATGACAAACTTTCAGAGATCTGCTCAAACACTTCAAAAAAAGCAAAAGTTGGGGAAAAATATCATATTTTGTTTATATACTTTGAGAATGCTAAATTGCTAGAAAAAAAGTTATCATTTATTTCCCTGACTGCCGCTTATATCTGTGAAAAATTTGGTTTAAAAAGCACTGGTCAGTTTATTTTGGTTTTGACATGAGCCCAAATTTGATTCCCATATTTCAACAACAAAGATGGTTGCTCTGTTAGCATTTGATTTCAGAAACATCACAAGCTGTGATCTACAAACAAGCGCCCTCAATAGTTCATGCATAGAGTTTTTTGGACATAGAGCTTATTTGGACATAAGCCTCACTTTGATTCCCATAGAGTTATTAAGAAACAAAGATGGCTGCTCCTTGAAAAAAAATGTCTTGGAGTACAATGTCACTGTACTGAACAGCATGGAATCTATGCAAAATGTTCACTGTAGTGGTCATTCTTTATATAAATCCCTTAGAACCATTCTCAATGCAACAGTATGCAACAGAGAACAAAAGAACCATTGTTCTAGCTGGTGGATCTCGTTGCATTGAGCAGCCTGCACACATTTCTGTCGTTACATTGTGTTGCATTCAGCAGGGTGAAATGACTGTAGGGGGGTTAAAGGGACAGTATCATCAGCAGACTTTCAACAGGGCATGGAATCGGTGTCCTAGTTTAAGATGAACACAGTGACTGAAAATTACTGGCTCATTTATGCAGCAGCAACGGTAATATGACCTTATCATGTGGGGTATTATTTTCAGTCACCGAGTTAAAACTAGCACTCCAATTCCATGCCCTGTTGATTGTGACGATACTGCCCCTTTAAATTCAATCATGGTTGTAATGTTAGTACAAATGGGAGGCAAGGCTCATCTTGGATAGAGCCACATGTTTGTTATAGCAGTGTTGTAATGTTAGTACAAATGGGAGGCAGGGCTCATGTTGGATACAGCCACATGTTTGTTATAGCAGTGTTGTAATGTTAGTACAAATGGGAGGCAAGGCTCATCTTGGATAGAGCCACATGTTTGTTATAGCAGTGTTGTAATGTTAGTACAAATGGGAGGCAAGGCTCATGTTGGATAGAGCCACATGTTTGTTATAGCAGTGTTGTAATGTTAGTACAAATGGGAGGCAAGGCTCATGTTGGATAGAGCCACATGTTTGTTATAGCAGTGTTGTAATGTTAGTACAAATGGGAGGCAAGGCTCATGTTGGATACAGCCACATGTTTGTTATAGCAGTGTTGTAATGTTAGTACAAATGGGCAAGGCTCATGTTGGATACAGCCACATGTTTGTTATAGCAGTGTTGTAATGTTAGTACAAATGGGAGGCAAGGCTCATGTTGTTATAGCCACATGTTTGTTATAGTGTTGTAATGTTAGTACAAATGGGAGGCAAGGCTCATGTTGGATACAGCCACATGTTTGTTATAGCAGTGTTGTAATGTTAGTACAAATGGGAGGCAAGGCTCATGTTGGATACAGCCACATGTTTGTTATAGCAGTGTTGTAATGTTAGTACAAATGGGAGGCAAGGCTCATGTTGGATAGAGCCACATGTTTGTTATAGCATTGTTGTAATGTTAGTACAAATGGGAGGCAAGGCTCATGTTGGATACAGCCACATGTTTGTTATAGCAGTGTTGTAATGTTAGTACAAATGGGAGGCAAGGCTCATCTTGGATAGAGCCACATGTTTGTTATAGCAGTGTTGTAATGTTAGTACAAATGGGAGGCAGGGCTCATGTTGGATAGAGCCACATGTTTGTTATAGCAGTGTTGTAATGTTAGTACAAATGGGAGGCAAGGCTCATGTTGGATAGAGCCACATGTTTGTTATAGCAGTGTTGTAATGTTAGTACAAATGGGAGGCAAGGCTCATGTTGGATAGAGCCACATGTTTGTTATAGCAGTGTTGTAATGTTAGTACAAATGGGAGGCAAGGCTCATGTTGGATACAGCCACATGTTTGTTATAGCAGTGTTGTAATGTTAGTACAAATGGGAGGCAAGGCTCATGTTGGATACAGCCACATGTTTGTTATAGCAGTGTTGTAATGTTAGTACAAATGGGAGGCAGGGCTCATGTTTGATACAGCCACATGTTTGTTATATAGCAGTGTTCTACTAATTTGTACACAGTTTTACCTTGAACTTCAATAAATCCTTTGAAAGTAAATTGCACCATCTTGTTCTATGGTGCAAAATTGTAATTTTTAGTTTTAAATTTTAGTTTTGAATAAACTCCATTGCAGACTGCACACTGACATTTGAACTTCATGCATCAGAAAGCATCAATAAACTTCCTGCAATGATTGTTTTACCCTCCTACTATAGAGCTGCACTTTAGTGGCCAGTAGCTATAGAGGTCAACCCTAGTCAACTGCCTGCTTTGACTGTTGACCTAAATGTGCACACAGGGGCATTTTTGACTGAATTTTACTGTCATTTTGACCACCCTGAACAATACCAGACAATGCTTTTTATCAGTCAAAAATGGTCGACTCATTTTGACCTGTAAATGTACTTACTACACGTCAAGTTTGACAGTGTTTGACAGCACTAGATATACCTTGGCAAGAATATCAACATTTTGACTGATTTTGACCCCTATAGTAGTAGGAGGGTTAATAACCAATGCGGCAATAAAGAAAATCTAAAACAACAACACAGGTGGCAAATTCTTCTAAAATTATTGGTTGTATTTTTGAAATACTGGGTTTAGTTAGCCGGTTAGCAAATATCTAAACGGTTAGTGCCATTTCTGTCAGTTAACCATCCCAGTACTAGTCTAATGGAAGTTACCTTTACCAAGAGATAATTGACTTTACACCCCTATAATAATGACATTCATTTCTGTCAGTTAACCATCCCAGTACTAGTCTAATGGAAGTTACCTTTACCAAGAGATAATTGACTTTATACCCTATAATAATGACATTCATTTCGTGTCAGTTAACCATCCCAGTACTAGTCTAATGGAAGTTACCTTTACCAAGAGATAATTGACTTTACACCCCTATAATAATGACATTCATTTCTGTCAGTTAACCATCCCAGTACTAGTCTAATGGAAGTTACCTTTACCAAGAGATAATTGACTTTACACCCCTATAATAATGACATTCATTTCTGTCAGTTAACCATCCCAGTACTAGTCTAATGGAAGTTACCTTTACCAAGAGATAATTGACTTTATACCCCTATAATAATGACATTCATTTCTGTCAGTTAACCATCCCAGTACTAGTCTAATGGAAATTACCTTTACCAAGAGATAATTGACTTTATACCACTATAATAATGACATTCATTTCTGTCAGTTAACCATCCCAGTACTAGTCTAATGGAAGTTACCTTTACCAAGAGATAATTGACTTTATACCCCTATAATAATGACATTCATTTCTGTCAGTTAACCATCCCAGTACTAGTCTAATGGAAGTTACCTTTACCAAGAGATAATTGACTTTATACCACTATAATAATGACATTCATTTCTGTCAGTTAACCATCCCAGTACTAGTCTAATGGAAGTTACCTTTACCAAGAGATAATTGACTTTATACCACTATAATAATGACATTCATTTCTGTCAGTTAACCATCCCAGTACTAGTCTAAAGGAAGTTACCCTTTACCAAGAGATAATTGACTTTATACCACTATAATAATGACATTCATTTCTGTCAGTTAACCATCCCAGTACTAGTCTAATGGAAGTTACCTTTACCAAGAGATAATTGACTTTATACCACTATAATAATGACATTCATTTCTGTCAGTTAACCATCCCAGTACTAGTCTAATGGAAGTTACCTTTACCAAGAGATAATTGACTTTATACCCCTATAATAATGACATTCATTTCTGTCAGTTAACCATCCCAGTACTAGTCTAATGGAAATTACCTTTACCAAGAGATAATTGACTTTATACCACTATAATAATGACATTCATTTCTGTCAGTTAACCATCCCAGTACTAGTCTAATGGAAGTTACCTTTACCAAGAGATAATTGACTTTATACCCCTATAATAATGACATTCATTTCTGTCAGTTAACCATCCCAGTACTAGTCTAATGGAAGTTACCTTTACCAAGAGATAATTGACTTTATACCACTATAATAATGACATTCATTTCTGTCAGTTAACCATCCCAGTACTAGTCTAATGGAAATTACCTTTACCAAGAGATAATTGACTTTATACCACTATAATAATGACATTCATTTCTGTCAGTTAACCATCCCAGTACTAGTCTAATGGAAGTTACCTTTACCAAGAGATAATTGACTTTATACCACTATAATAATGACATTCATTTCTGTCAGTTAACCATCCCAGTACTAGTCTAATGGAAATTACCTTTACCAAGAGATAATTGACTTTATACCACTATAATAATGACATTCATTTCTGTCAGTTAACCATCCCAGTACTAGTCTAATGGAAGTTACCTTTACCAAGAGATAATTGACTTTATACCCCTATAATAATGACATTCATTTCTGTCAGTTAACCATCCCAGTACTAGTCTAATGGAAATTACCTTTACCAAGAGATAATTGACTTTATACCACTATAATAATGACATTCATTTCTGTCAGTTAACCATCCCAGTACTAGTCTAATGGAAGTTACCTTTACCAAGAGATAATTGACTTTATACCCCTATAATAATGACATTCATTTCTGTCAGTTAACCATCCCAGTACTAGTCTAATGGAAATTACCTTTACCAAGAGATAATTGACTTTATACCACTATAATAATGACATTCATTTCTGTCAGTTAACCATCCCAGTACTAGTCTAATGGAAGTTACCTTTACCAAGAGATAATTGACTTTATACCACTATAATAATGACATTCATTTCTGTCAGTTAACCATCCCAATACTAGTCTAATGGAAGTTACCTTTACCAAGAGATAATTGACTTTATACCCCTATAATAATGACATTCATTTCTGTCAGTTAACCATCCCAGTACTAGTCTAATGGAAGTTACCTTTACCAAGAGATAATTGACTTTATACCCCTATAATAATGACATTCATAGTGTTTATTTGATTACTCACCATAAATAGCAATAACACAGGCTACCGTAAGGCTCATCAACTCTTCACTAATGGCGACTATGATGGTGTGATTGAAGCGTGTGACGATGAGATTAATTCTGAGGGAGATAAGATTGGTGAGGCTCTACTCCTTAGAGCTACATTCTACCTCCTGAAGGGACAGTCAGCCGAGCTAGACCAGATCTAGACAAACTTATTGATATGGATAATGGCAGTAAAAGGTCTGTTTAATAATTGAGCTGATCAGAAAATTTACTCTGTCCTTTTAAAGTATTTCCAAAGTCCATAGTATTAGCCAGAGGGTGTCTGGGTGTCTTTTAGACACCCTTTTCAATTTTGGACACCCTATTTCATCTGTCATTTACATGTTTTGAAATTTCCAGCAAATTTGGACACCCTATTTCTAAATCCTGGCTTAGGGACCCTCACCAATCTCACTCGCAAAAACCAATAGGTCATTCTCCCAGTATTATCGTGAGACTCGCCTGGAAAGCAGTGATGAAGCTGCAGTCCTCTAAAAAACTGCCATTGTTAACTCCCTAATCCATTGACAAAAGAGTGTTCTTGTGCAGCATAGACCTTTTGAATTGCCAATTAAGCCTTTCCATTGTGTGGACAGATTAACATTGGGCGGACAGATTAACGTTGGGCCAGATTAGCCCAGTCAGACAAAGCGGTTACATCAAACTAGTGCTGCTGGCTTCTGTTGTTCATGTTTTTTTAAAAGGTCTTGGAGGAGACTTGGAGTAAAAAATAGTGAGGGCGAGAATTTTTGTGGGTGAGAATTTAGATTGTTCCAGGTGGAGTTAGTGGTCCCTAACACCTTGCCAAAGTCGATAAAAATTATGACGATTTACCAGACAGTTGAAGAAAACACCAGTATATCAGAAAAGTTATTTCTGTTGTGATAAAGTATATGGTATATCATCATCAATTTGTTTGGTTTTTCTCTGATTAGTTGTGAGTCAACATGCTGGTCATATGTAGTAGCACGCACATCATGTTATCAAGAAATATCTTTGTTTGGTTTCTATGTGTATATGTGAGCCAACTCACTGATCATACATGTTAGCATGTACATTGTAGATGATGTGTTCATGAAATCAATTTGTTTGGTTTCTCTGTGTATATGAGAGCCAATGTATTGGTCATACATGTTAACATATATATGATGTCATTATTTATAGGTAGATGAAATTCATGCATCAGGTGATAAACAATTGACGCAGGAATTTTATCAATCTATAAATATCGCGGCACCGATAGGTTAAGACGTCTGCACTAGTAAGCAGGAGGTCATGGGTTCGAATTCCACCCGAAGCGCATGTGGAGTGTTTTTCCACAGACACTTGAAAAGCACCGAGTATACAGTGCTATACACACGTCGGTGCAGGGCAAAATTAAATCAGCTGATGTAATCATGAAATATATTTGTTTGGTTTCTCTGTTTAGTTGCGAGCCAATGCGTTGATCAAACGTGGCAGCATGCATATGCAAGAAGGGAACTCCACCGATGCGATGAATGACTTTGTTACGGCAGTTAGGATTGACCCAGATAATGCTGATATCTATCATCATAGAGGACAGGTAATATGACTTCATTCTTTCATTACAACCTTGATAGTAATGTGAATATGATGAAATGTGTTCATTTGCTGTGGGATAAAGGGCTAACACTATGAAAATCTCGCTCGGTTAAAATTTCAATAAACACGGTTAAATTATGGGTACCCTTCATTTTAACCTTAATTTAACCGTGTTAGTATACGGTTAAATCGCCTTTAAAAAATTCCTTTGTATTGTCTCGGTTAAAATGTGGTTAAAACTCGGTACCTGTTCTGAGATCTACTGAGGGCTTGCTCATTAACTCTGCGGTGAGTTAATCCATTGTTGACAGAGATAATCCCCTTACAAAAGGCTCTGCTTGCCCGAGATTTAACAGTCAATGTTTGTTCAACCATGCGCGAAAGAGTATCGTCCACGTTGTGCCCGAGCTTGCGGCCCGCGGTCTATACGAACTTCGGCTGAATTTCGAAATTGGGGTAGGCGGTCACAGTCAGGATGTGCCTAACGTTAGTGTTACGTTATTTGCCGGCGGCCGGCCATTTTTAGCGCCAAAAAAGAAAAGGAAAAAAAGTCCGTCCCCCGGTTAGGATTGACGTCATGTAGTCAGTCAGCACTGACAACTTTGTCTCTGATCTGAGACTATTTTGTGTGTATGTGTGTGTGTGTGTGTAATAAACTCTTTCACGGTATATGCGCCATGTTTTTGTCGGGGCAAAATTGTTTATTTCGAACCTTCGTTGCCGTCTGCGACCCAGCGCTCGAACTTCACGCACGGTCGGTCTGTCCGTACGTCCAGTATGTGTGAAGTTAATTCGAGCACTGGGTCGCACGCAGACGGCAACGAGTGTTCGAAATAAACAAATTTGCACCGTCGAACATTGTCATGCCCTCAAAACACTTTTTTGATTCACGAGTTTCAATTATTACTCAATTTCGCTGGCCAAAACCGCGATTCACAGTAGATACTATCTGAAGATCAGGATCGGCTTGGGGGTTTTAAATTTTTGGCTACTTGGCTTGCCGCCTGGAATAACCGCGGTTTGCAGTTTTACTGTGAATTTTTTTGAAACAAAGAAAAATAATTACATACTGCTAGATCATTGTCTTTGAAAAACATGGTACATGTATATGGTTTCAATTCCAATGCATTTCAATCTTAAAATGACAGTCAAGTGAAAAAAAAATCCCGACCGACCGGCCTTTTACATAGAATTAGGCCTGCAGAGTAAACCACTACCGGTATATAGTCTTCGGACTCTGCACTCTTTCCCGGTACATTTTCCCCAGGCACCTGACTAATGTCAGTACATGTACAGAGTACACTGGCTGGGTAGATGCCGGGTGTTGATCAATAGGCCTATGCTTATTAACTTCATCCTTCATTCCGTCTATCTCTTTCAATACTCTCATAGCCTTGGTTTACGCTTGTTTTCAACTTAAAAAAAAAAAAAGTCATGATATCGCGACAGGAGTTGACATGTCTGAAAATTTCAACGTGGTACATGCACAAAATAAATTGTTATGGAGAAAATTGAAAAAAATTAAGAATTATACTCTTTGGAGTAGGTGGCAATCCTATTTTCAGTATTTTTGCCCCAAAAATGATTACGCTTGTTTTCAACTTAAAAACCAAAAAGTCATGATACCGCGACAGGAGTTCACATCATGTCTGAAAATTTCAACGTGGTACATGCACAAAATAAATTGTTATGGAGAAAATTGAAAAAAATTAAGAATTATACTCTTTGGAGTAGGTGGCAATCCTATTTTCAGTATTTTTGCCCCAAAAATGATTACGCTTGTTTTCAACTTAAAAACCAAAAAGTCATGATATCGCGACAGGAGTTCACATCATGTCTGAAAATTTCAACGTGGTACATGCACAAAATAAATTGTTATGGAGAAAAAAAGGTACAAAGCCTTGCACATCTACGAAGTTCGAGTGAATCACGCAGATCGCCAGTGTGCCGACAAGGCAAGCTTTTTAACCGGGCCCAACTCAGGCTGATGGTACAGTGGTCAACTCGTTCATCACACTGGCACCCGACTAATGTCAGTACATGTACAATGTACATGTACAGAGTACATAATTACACAATGTACATTGCAACCGTACTGGCTGGGTGGATGCCGGGTGTTGATCAATATGCTTAACTTCATCCTTCATTCCGTCTACCTCTTTCAATACTCTCATAGCCTTGGTTTACGCTTGTTTTCAACTTAAAAAAACACAAAGTCATGATATCGAGGCCTTTGTTCACATTTTGTGAGTAACATGATCCAAATCGCTTAACAAATATTTCTATTGGTTGTATGACAAGGTATGTGTTCTTGTTCGACCAATAAGAAAACGTTTTACGCGCTATAGGCATTGTACACAGCGCGTAACGAATATTTATATTGGTTATTATGATGACGTATTGTTCTCGTTGGCCAATAGAACAAATTGTTACGCGCTATGCATAGGCAGCCCTGAAATTACACGACGGCAACGACGGCAATTGCCGTCAATGCCCTCACCCTCTGCCGTGATGCCCTTTAAAAATGCCACTTTTCACGGCAACGAGTTGCTGTGCCTTTTCCCTGCATTGCCGTTGTGCCCACTTGTACACACATACACTTGTACATAGTATTTAGTACATACAATGTACATTCTCACGGAAAAAATATATCGCCGCCGCGCCACGCTCGCCATTGCGCAACCGGTGACTGCGCTGCTAAGACCAAGTTCACGCAACGACCATTTGTGAACAAAATACTAGTAGTTAAAATTACCTGGTACTCATGACCAAAATGATATAGCGGTTACCAGGCAATATCGGCCGCTTGGTCGTTGTACGAACTTGGCCCTTGCTAATACTTTGGTTGGTGTCAACAGTACCCACAACATTAACACTACGCCAGGCGTTCGCGGGTACCAGCTAAAAATAGCATGGCGCGGCTTTGGGGTGCATGCAACGTAAATAATACATGAGTCTGTACCTAGACACGCATGCAGCTGTGCGTGTGCATCATATCGGAAATAGCATATCGACGCATCGCGATCATCGTGTGTAGCTAGCTAGCTAGCTAGCTGTAAACAATACGTGACCGGGGCTTTTGGTGGTTGACACATTAGCATTCCATTTCTCTGATATAAACACAAGTGCATATATTATATTTTCCATTGCCTGAATCTAGCCAACTGTTAACGTGTTTTTATTTATTTTTAATTGGTGACATAAACTAAGTCAAAGTGTTGCAATACTGTACTAGTAGTTTTCATGTAGGCCTACATGTATTTTATTAAAACCCAAACGGAGACAGATAAAGGAAACTTTAGTGTTATTGGCATGTGCTGAATTGGTGTGTGTTAATTTTTCGTTGTTTTTTTATTTAATTTTTTTTAAAGATTGCCTTGGTGCCCTTTTAGTTTTTTTATCATTGCCGTGATGCCCTTTGAAAATCTTAAAAATTGCCTAAGTGCCCTGATTTTTTGTAAAAAGACAAGGCAAAACTGCCTTGCCCCTTTCAAGCTGTAATTTCAGGGCTGCATAGGGCATTGCACACGTGCTAACTCGTACATACCCTGAGTGCCTTCCAATGACTGGATCAAATTAGCGCGCGCGCTGGATCTTAGGATGAGAATGTAATTCCAGTTGGACGATAATTTGTTTGGTGACAATCAGTATTTTACACGCAAAGATCTAAATTACAGGTACACGTACATGTACATCATCTGACCAAAACATTTAAAGAAAATATCTATTTATTTATTTACTTATATTCATAGTTACTTTTTAATAATAATAAAGTGCAGGATTTATACCCGAAATACCGCCACAAATACCGCCGAAATACCGGTTTTCAAAAATAAAACCGCGGTTTTATAAAATCATCCGTTTTTGAGCCCCAGAGCGGGTCAATTTATCCCGACAGTCGAGGCTTACGTTTACTGGTCCTCATCGTATCCTTGTTCTTCGGCAACGATTATTAAAACAACCCATGATAATTAGGAACCCCGATGGATGAATTGTTATTTTAAGTCCAATTGTTAGTATCTGTTTGGCCCGCAACATACCTCAGTTCGGTAATCAATGCATTATAATTATTGTCCATTTCTAATTACACTCTGGAATATGATATATATTATTCTAAACGTATCCCCTTTCCGATGAAAAACAGATTAACAAGTAGGCCTATACCTAAATATACACCTATCACGTACGCCTATCACAGCGGCACGCCAACCCATTCTCAGCACAGACACCTATTCTCATATGGGCAAGGTCAGTGGTATATATTCTGAGCAAATTGCGTGCATGTCCCCCGTTGTATACCACTACCAGTGTTTTTTAGATTGGAAATTTACAGACACTTCGTAAGTGTTTTTAATCTCTTTATCGCCTCTTGTGTGCAAGTTGTACAGGTACGTGTTATACTCTGTTAAACCACGGTTAAACTTGCATCCTCATTATCACATTGAACAAAGGTTTACAGTTATGAATAACAAAGGAAATCCTGGCCGTAAACCACTCGGTTAAAACGCGGTGAGAATGCGGTTGAATAGCCAGCTGAAATCAAAGGGTTAAACATGGGTTAAAACACGGTTAAAAAAACATTTAACCGAGTCTCTTTATATTTTAACCGAGTGGATTTTCATAGTGTAAAGTCATGGTACAGCCAAGCCTTTAAGAAGCCTGGCCAGGCCTAGGCTACCTGGTCTCCTAATCTGTCTTTTGTGAGTCCTAATCCTGTAACAATACAGTATCTGCCAATCAACATAACCTGGGGTTCTGGAAGGCCTATAGCCCAGGCAAGCAGAGCTCATTATATTGGCTGCAGTTATGAACAAGACAGCTGAGGTGTCAGTCAAGTCTGCGTTAACAATAAGAGCTATTTGAGATCTATTCATTAGTAAAGGGTCTTTTGTGCTCAGCTAGAGGATTATATAGGCCTGAAGGTCTGGTCAAAGCCTGGGCCTGGCTTCTCAAGGGCTTGGTTGTACCATGACTTTGGCCCTACTCCATAAGTAAAGACCATTGGCAGTGATACCATGTGACAAAATCTCTTCTGAGTAGTAATTAGTTCTGAAATTCGCTTCCCAGTTCAGTTCATCTGAAGTATAAACTGTCTGTTATGGCCAGATGATTAACGGTCAATTCTTCTGTCCATCTTCAGCTGAATCTACTTCTTGATCGGATCGATGATGCAGCTCTGGACTTTGAGAAGTGTAACAAACTCAAGAGTGACTTTGCCTTGGCACATGCTCAGTATAGCTATGCTAAATATAGACTGGCACTAGTCCATCAGAGTCCTATGCAGCTACAAACAGCAATGCAACAGCTTGAAGATAGCACCAAGAAGTTTCCTACATGTGCTGAGGCCTTTGCACTGTATGCCCAGGTAAGTAGGGACTATGGGGGTAGGGTGGGAGGGGGTGGTTGGGAGAGGAATGGGTACCTTGGAATCCTAGTGTCCTACATGTGCTGAGGCCTTTGCACTCTATGCCCAGGTAAGTAGGGACTATGGGGGTAGGGTGGGAGGGGGTGGTTGGGAGAGGAATGGGTACCTTGGAATCCTAGAGAACAGTTTGAAACATGTGCTGAGGCCATTGCACTCTATGCCCAGGTAAGTAGGGGAAGACAGGGGTATAAGGTGGGAGGGGGTGGTGGGGAGAGGAATGGGTACCAAGTATCCTACATGTGCTGAGGCCTCTGCTCTGTATCTTGGGCGATATAACATGATATTGTACATAGCGATACCTTTTTTTTTTCGATTACGATATCGTGAACTTTTCAAGTTATCAAGATATTGGCAAATCGTGATGAAAAAAATTGGGATTAAAAAATATATCGCCATCAAAAAACAAAAATTGCGATTGTGAGTCAAGTCACGAATTTCCCAATGTCCATAGTGCTCGAGCGAATGGTGGAGTTGTATGTGTCTCTCAGCTAAGCACTGGCGATTTATTGTAACTTATTATCGTGACAGAGGGGTACACATTGTCAGCCCTTTGAATGAACAAAAAAAAAATTGATACTATCGAAAATCATGATATATGTTTGACGATATATCTTGGATGAAAAAAAATCGATATCGCCAAAGCTTATCTGTATGCCCAGGTAAGGACGGACTATGGGGGAAGGGAGAGGTTTGGTGGAAAGGAGAGGGGTTTGGTAGGGAGGGGAATGGGTACTTTCTCTTGTGTGCTGAGGCCTTTGCACTGTATGCCCAGGTAAGCAGGGGAATATGGGGGTTGTTTGAAGGGTGATGGGGTTGGGAGAAAGGGGAATGGGTACCTTAGAATCCTTAAGGAAAATAGTTTAAAATATCACCAAGACGTTTTTTGTGTGCGTCAAACTCTTTGAGCTCTTGGCCCAGGTATGGGTGGGGCATTGGTGATGTGGTCGGGTTGGAGGGTAGATTGAAGAAAGTAAAGGGTTGGAGATGACTAGTCAAGGGAAGAGGGAGTAGGGTAATGAGGTCAGGGGTTATCTGTCAGGGGGAGAGTTGTCATGGTGGGAAATGATTTCAATAGATCCTTTTTACAGAACAGCCATCTTGGTTTTGTAACACACGGGTCAATGGGAATCACATTGAAGCTTATCAAAATAGACTGGTGCCTTTCAAACTATGTTGTTGTTTTATATTAATAGTAGTCAGGACCAAAGGTACTGCCTTGAAGATTACATCATAATGAACTTAGGTCCTGCAATATGTAATTGAATAACGAGTCTTTTGGTCGTATTTTGACCTCATTTTATGTCAAATAGAATTCACAAATCCTGCCCTCATTGTTGTATTTTATCCAGGCTCAGAGTGATCAAGGACAATTCTCCGTTGCAGATGAGCATTTCCAGAAAGCCATATCGCTAGAACCAGATAACCCAACTGCTTATGTACATCGAGGGTAAGCGACTTTTTTATTTATTTATATTTTATTTTCATTTATTTTCATTTACTTTATACCCAAGGTAACCCCCCCCCAAAAAAAAAAAAAAGTAAATAAATTAAATCAAATCAAAAAATAATTCCACATGTCTTTCGCATTTTTACAAAACAATTTTACATTCAATTTATTTTGATATTTTTGTATTAGTAAGGAAATTTGATTATCAGGATGACTGGCGTTAGTCTGATAAAATATTTTGTCTCTGTCACTCAGTCAGTAGAGTATTATAATGATTTTGAGGAAAAAAAGGCTTCCCTGAGACGGTCAATACTTTATTGGAAACTGAATAAAGTGATAGAAGGAACGATTTAGATTGTGTCTCCTCTGCTTCAGAAAAACTTTGTGTAAATGTCTTTAAAATAATGTTTACAAAAGTTATTAAATACACTTATAAATAAATAAATAAATAAATAATTGAACCATAAATGGTTTTGAACTAAAGCTGTCATTGAAGCTGTCATTGGTTATAATCCCATATCAGTCAATATTCCTAACTGACATTACATCCTGTTATTATTTCTTCATCTAAGTTGGAAGAAAGATGCTGATGGAGCAATAGGGATGATCAAGAAAGCATTGCAGATAGACACTAAGTCCTGCACCCCATCACCACCCAGTCCTGCACCCCATCACCACCCAGTCCTGCACCCATCACCACCCAGTCCTACACCCATCACCACCCAGTCCTGCACCCATCACCACCCAGTCCTGCACCCATCACCACCCAGTCCTGCACCCCATCACCTCCCAGCCCTGCACCCCATCACCACCCAGTCCTGCACCCCATCACCTCCCAGTCCTGCACCCCATCACCACCCAGTCCTGCACCCCATCACCACCCAGTCCTGCACCCCTCCCCAGGTACATGTCCACCTATACCTCAGGTCTGGGATTTTTCAGGATTTTTCAGGATTATTCCTGATTTCAGGATTTTTTACAAATCTCTCTTTGCCTCAAAACTTTCTTGAAAGTTGCTAGCAAGGAAATAAAGAAGTAGCCTGTATTGTGTCCAAACCTCTAGTTTCTTGTTTGTGGGGATGTTGGAGAGTCTGTAAATCCTCCAAAATTAAACATCCAGGAGGTTCAGGGGACTCAGTCCTCTAGACCAAAGGGAGACCCAGGCCCGCTACCCACAGGAGGTTCAGGGGACTCAGTCCTCTAGACCAAAGGGTGACCCAGGCCTGCTACCCACAGGAGGTTCAGGGGACTCAGTCCTCTAGACCAAAGGGTGACCCAGGCCTGCTACCCACAGGAGGTTCAGGGGACTCAGTCCTCTAGACCAAAGGGAGACCCAGGCTCGCTACCCACAGGAGGTTCAGGGGACTCAGTCCTCTAGACCAAAGGGTGACCCAGGCCTGCTACCCACAGGAGGTTCAGGGGACTCAGTCCTCTAGACCAAAGGGTGACCCAGGCTCGCTACCCACAGGAGGTTCAGGGGACTCAGTCCTCTAGACCAAAGGGAGACCCAGGCCTGCTACCCACAGGAGGTTCAGGGGACTCAGTCCTCTAGACCAAAGGGTAACCCAGGCTCGCTACCCACAGGAGGTTCAGGGGACTCAGTCCTCTAGACCAAAGGGTGACCCAGGCCTGCTACCCACAGGAGGTTCAGGGGACTCAGTCCTCTAGACCAAAGGGTGACCCAGGCTCGCTACCCACAGGAGGTTCAGGGGACTCAGTCCTCTAGACCAAAGGGAGACCCAGGCTCGCTACCCATTTTTCAGGATTTTGTACTTTTGTCAAATCACACTCCTGATACCCACCCAACCATTCATCCCTCGCCACCCAACCATTCATCCCTCCCCCACCCAACCATTCATCCCTCCCCACCCAACCATTCATCCCTCCCCCACCCAACCATTCATCCCTCCCCACCCAACCATTCACCCCTCCCCACCCAACCATTCACCCCTCCCCCACCCAACCATTCACCCCTCCCCCACCCAACCATTCACCCCTCCCCACCCAACCGTTCATCCCTCCCCACCCAACCGTTCACCCTCCCCCACCCAACCGTTTCATCCTCCCCACCCAACCGCTCACCCCTCCCACACCAACCGCTCACCCTCCCCACCCAACTGCTCACCCTCCCACCCAACCGTTCACCCCTTCCCCACCCAACCATTCACCCCTCCCCCACCCAACCATTCATCCCTCCCCACCCAACCGTTCACCCCTCCCCCACCCAACCATTCATCCCTCCCCACCCAACCATTACCCCACCTTCATCCAGCATTTAACCCCCAACCCTTCAAATACAAAACCACATTGACCTATCTCTCGGTTAAAATACATCAAAGTCAAACTAGAGATGTTTCTCTTTTTGAACAGACCTCAGAGCTGCCTGTATATATTCCTGCTAAAAATTATGCAAAATTATTGTGTTTTGATCTAATTTTATAATAACAAGAAATCGCATCCTCTTCTAATGATCCTCAGATTGCTGCTTCCCAGGTTGTATTTTATTTATTTATTTCTGATATTTTATCAGGGTATCGCGTTCACATAACATGTGGTCTCCCTCGTGGCCCTGGGAATTAAAAGGTAATTCAAAAGATAAAATTAAAATGATCAATAAACAATCATAATAACACATTTAAACAAATAAAACTAAAATAAAAGATAAAATTAATAACTAATTCAGTTACAAACAAAACCCACTGTGGTAAGAAATATATAAGTGAAATAAAACATTATGTACATTGTAAAAAGGTACTTGAGTTGATAGAGATAATCAAATGTTCCTAATTATTGTAAAGTCCTTGTGCTTCATACACTCTAAAAACAGATTGGTTAAATATCTTCTTCGTTATACAAATAAATTGCCCAACTCTATTGCTCCATGTTCAATATTGCTGCTGTTAAGTGTATATGACTATTTACCAGGCAATTTGATGGCTAACATTAATCATTTCCTCCAACCACTCTTATTCAAAGAAATTTACCATGAAGGTCCCCAAGTTGTGGAATTCTGTGGAAATATTTTACAAATATTTAATATTTTAATTAAAACATAAACTAAAGACTCAATTACTAAGAAAGTATTTATAATATGAATAAGATTCTTTGTTAATATGGGTAACATTGTCTTACTTACCGGTATCTTGTGTGCATGTCCTTATGGGAATTTAAAGGTTACTGTGCCCATAACATTATGAATATAGGGTCCCTGCTCGAACAAGCTTCATGCACATTCATAATTATATTAATCTATTATTAAATGTTTCATATGTTTACAATTATAATTTTGTTGTCCCCTTAAGTGTGGAGAAAAAAAAAAAAGCATTTAAAATGCATATAAAATTAATACATTAATATATATTAGTTGGAATCAAAACTGCAAAATGACGAATTACATTTAATACATAACACAAAAACAGTAATACAAGAAAACAAATAAAATTCATTTACATAAAATAAATCTATAATTAAAAAAGGGCAGAACGGATTCTTCTAGAAACACTGCATGACAGTCAATATTGTGGCGTAATCTCCTGAGGTCAAATAAACTCGGAGGTTCAGAGAAACAGTCGCCGACTGCGGCGAGATTTCCCGAAACCTATCTTCGGCCTAAGACCGTGGAAATCTTCGAGCAGTCTCCAGGCCCAGGGATGCGAGCTCGTTTGGAGGAAATATACTGCCCGGTTGGTTGCTGAATTTTACTTGGCCCTAGACACAACTGAACAGACGGACAAACAGACCGGCGATAAAGAGAGAGAGAAAACAGTAAAGAAGAGACGGCAACACGCAGTTCTATTCTGAGAAGAAATAGACGGAAGTTTTATTGGGGAAAGAGAACACTGAAAGGGACTTGGGAAACCTTTAACAACCCTGCTTACTATCCTTTATTCACCCTTGACCTACTTTAATTGCAAGGGAGGACCTCACCAAAACATACCGCAGATGATTCAGTGACACTCCACAAATATAGCACAAGCTCGCATAAATGAGTGCAGTATTCTTGACTTTCCTACTGGTTGGAACTAATCTAGTATTTCTCCAAGGCCATCTACATCGACCTCTGTGATCGATTCTAACGTTGTTCGACTCCCCGGTGAAATCGAGACAACGATTCTACAGCCTTATACTAAATCAACCTAAGTTCCACACTAACCAAAGTCACTGCAATCAATCTCTAATGCAAACTTAATGCTACACAATCGCCCGTACCGATACAACACTGATCACCGTGCGATCTGCCCTGCCGGGTCGCCACTTCACTACCCGTGAAGTCAGGTCGGACATTGACGGCCATCCTGCATACAATACAAGCAAGCAACTCACCTAAGCGCTGACTGCAATCGCTCACCAAGAGTTCTGATAAGCAACTGCCTGGAGTGCTGACAACCAACTGCGCATTTGGAGTTCTGATAGGCAACTGCCAAATTGCCGCCCGGCGGCCGCCCGGCTCTGTTTTTTCCAAAACCCACGCTGGCCACCCACCAACCACAACGTGATTGGCGCCTCACCACCTCAGCCCAGCGACAAGAACTGCAACCCTCAATTGGTTGCCGCATGCCTAACTGCATGCCGATTGGCTGCCTCGTCACATGCACGGTAGCTTGTCCGATCTACTTCTGCACTGAAGTTCAAAGACCTTAACAACATAATAAGGGGGAGACTAGACTTGTGTCGGTCCACCCGTATCTCGTCACAATATCTTGCTTAGTGGATTTTTTGTTATTTCATAGACAAATAGAACTTCATCCAAGAATGGTAAATTTTGGTTTCCTATATAATGCACTTCTCTATTGGAATCAAAATGAGGCTGGTTTAAATAGTGTGGTGCCTTGCAAACTCATAGTGATTTATGATTAGCTGTCAGGTTACCAGACAAATATGGCCTCAATGTGATGAGGATCTATTAAAGCATGGATAAGATAACTTCCTGGCAAGCAATGATTGCTTTAAATTAAAAACAATAAAGTCATGGCAAATTGACCATGCATGTCTAGTTTACTTACACGAGGTCGATGTCAACTATACTATCCTCATACTGTCCATTTTGATGGAAATTGCCTATGCTCCAGGGGAGGACGCAAATTCAAGGCCTGTGAGGTGATCAGACACACTGTAAAAAATTGCTGTAATTTTGGCAGTATTTTACTGTATATATTTACAGTAGTGTATTGTATATTTATTTTACAGTACCTTACTGTAAATAATTATTGCATTAACCGAAAAAATGCAAACATTATACATTGCGGTATAATACTGTAAAATGTATTACAGAATCGCATTGTAATTACGCCATACATTGTCCAATGGCAATGCTGGCATACATTGACACCCCACAATTTTCGCTGCTCAAAAAAGTTGACCCAACGCCATCTTCTTTCTGCAGTTTGATGTTATGATTATGATGTTGTCGGCAGCGGGTAGTGAATTAATCCGTGAATTTATACATTTTGGTACAAGGTACTATTACTGTATTATTATTATTTTTTCCCTGTACAATCTGATAATTTACTGTTCGTTAGAACTTACTGACTGACACTCTGTTGGAAAACCATCGTATTTTTAGATTTGTTTTGATATGTGTGTGTGTGTGCAGGCTAACTGTAACGTGAAGCGTCGTCGACCCGGTTTTGTGCTAGGCCATCCCTACATAGGCCTCGTGTACTAGTACTAGTGCCCAAGGCCTAACATTGTCATTGTGTAGCGGGTTTGGGTGAACGCAGTTAATGCTAGGCTTATATACAAGGTTAAAAGTTAATAGTTAATTAATAGTCCAATTCTATAGTGAAAATGACATGTTCCACTGTCAACTGTGTGAATATTCCAGTGAGTCGCTGAAGGCGTTTACAGTACACTTTGAATTTCATAGAAACGTTCCTAATTTTAATTTCCCTTTTAATTTTCTAGCTTTTAAGTCACATGTTTATAGAGATCACAGAAAAGGGGGACTTAGGCCTACCTTGGGCACAGATACAGATCTGATATGTGAAGTGTGTGAATACAAATTTAAAGATTTTCATACTTTTTGTGCACATTTGAAACATCATATTCAGAGTGGGGTCGAAATTGTGTGTCCATTCAAACATTGTACGAACATCTTTAAATAAAGTCATCATTTTCTTCACATTTATGTCGGAAGCACAACAATTGGTCATTTAAGCTTCTTTCTGATTCAGTGTGTAACATTACACAACATAACAGTACAGACCCAAGTACTAGTGAAGATTCTATAGTTAATGGTAGTGACATTTCTGATGATGAAAACTTCTTAGATAAGGATCAAGACAATATCACTTTGTACACTGTTGATCAAAAGGTTTTTCTGAAAAGCTTAGCTCAATTGTACCTGAAGTTGCAAGCAAAATTCTTACTTCCAGCATCAGTGATTCAAGATATAATTCAGGAGTTTCAAAGCATTCATGATATAGGTCAGTCCCATTTGATTTCCACATTAGAAAAGAAACTGTTGAACCTGAATGTAAGAGAAAATGAAACATCAGACATAATAGATCATGTGTTGAGAACAGATCTTTTGAAAGCATGTAATGCTGGTGTATTGCGATCAGATCAAACCTGCCAAACATACTTCAAAACTGAGTTCCATTTTGTAGAACCTATTGAAATCTATTTGGGACAAGATAGTGAATGTGGAAAACAGATTCTACCAGTACATTCTCATTGAAGCACTGTTCAAACAGAAATCTGTAATTGATCAGTACAAGGAAACCCATGCCCGTAAAATCCAAGAAAATATATTTGAAGATGTGTCGGATGGTAAATCTTTCTTAAACAATGTTCTCCTCAAGGAACATCCATCTTCTATTTCACTGATTCTTTATCAAGACTCGTTGAAGTAGTTAATCCATTAGGATCTGGGAAGAAGAAACATAAGATACTTGCAGTATATGTTACACTTGCAGACCTTTTGCCACATAACCGATCAGGTATTGATCATATGCAGTTGGTCTTGCTCTGTAGAGAACAAGATTACAAAGCATTTGGTGGAGAGGCTGTTTTCTCTCGCCTGATTAAAGATCTTCAGTCTATAGAAAATGATGGCATTACATCTGGAGTTCTAAGGGGCACAGTTTGCACTATTGCTGGTGATAATCTAGGTTCTCATAATATAGGTGGATTCACAGAGAATTTTAGTAAGAGCAAGTATTTCTGTCGTTATTGGATTTGACATATTACCTACAACGACACAGTATAAAACACCAACAATCCAGTTCCATCTATCTCTTAACTAAAACAAAAATGGCCATACCTCTTTCTACCAAGATTTCTTTTGGCACATTTTAACACCTTAACTGATATTCCAATAGTTGCGCAGTTTATCAGGATGCCCTACAAGGGCGGAAAGGACAGCTTAAGTCAAGAGCTACATGGCAAATCTGGAGCAAGGAAACAAACGGGTTCAGGCTGTGTTGGCTGATATTGACTCTGCAATCCATGTACTTGATGACACTCAATCTGTACTGGCAATTAGGGTAATCTTGCTTATGATGGTATATTTCAGAGAGCCCATAGACTCTCTATTTTCTGCTCACTGATGTAAGTAGTGTTTTATTTAAAATACATCCCAACCTACATTTTTTTGTAATTTTTGTGAAGCCTATTCATGATTCGGTAGCAGAGCAAACTTCTCCTGCATAAAGGCTTATAACATTGGTCTTGGTGATATGATTCCCATCTTGAGAAATACATTTAGGTCCAATTTCATAGAGCTGCTAAGTACACAAATTTTCTAAGCACAGAAAATTTCGCTAAGCAAAATGAGTTTACCAGCCAAAATGCCATATAAGCGTATATTATTTTTTAACTGGTTCCCGCTTATTTTTTGCTTAGCAAACAAAATTTGTCCAGTAATATTTTCTGCTTAACACCTCGATGAAATTGGGCCCTATACATGTAATGCTTCATTAAGTTTTTCAGAATTTTTTGGGGAATTTTGGAAAAAGGTTTTCCTATAAAGATGTTTCTTTTATAACCTTGACAATATGTGCACATGTGGAGTTTGTTTATTTGTTATGTCATACAAGAATAATAATAATAATAATAATAATAATGTGTGGACTTATATAGCGCACGTATCCACCAACTGAGTGGTGCTCAAGGCACATATAAGAAGTAAACATCACAATAAAAATTTACAGTGTTTCCATTGGCAATAACAATTGCATGATCTGTGGTGTGGCATTAGGTGATTTTAGAGAAATATGTGTTGTCCCATTCAAATATATTCTACAAATAATGATGAAAAAAATTTTTTGTTTTGATTTGACACTAGGTAACATCTACAGCCACAGAAGTAGAAATTAACCTGCCGGACACTCCAAGGCTAATAATGAAAGGTAGTGTGTATATTCAACTATTAATAGTTATTTCAGAATAAAAGTAATGTGGCTCATCAGAAAATGATGCAAGTAGGATGTAATTTGAAGGGGGAAACTCGGTGGTTCATCGGCTCCCCCAAAACCACCTGATTCGATCAAGGGAGATGGGGATATGCTGTTTCCCTCCGGCTCCTTTTTTAGTCATTATTATTGCATTTTACTTATAAATCTTTGTTTACACTCAACAGGCGATCCATTTTGACTGCAGGGACTGTTTCCTATGTATTGAAAGGTGAAGTACAATGTATTTGTACTGATTTCATATCAGGACTTGGTTTGTTTGCCCCATACTACATCTTCAACTTGGAGTACCAGCCAGAAGCTGCTACCACATTGAATTCATACAAAGGTAATGTACCTGTGTGTGTGTGTGTGTGTGTGTGTGTGTGTGTGTGAACGTGACACCATTCGTTAATGCCAGGGGTCCAAACACACAATAGAACAATTGACCCCACAAGGTAACTATAGAAAATCTTGTACCCCACAGGAGAATTATATAGAAAAGGGATAATAGAACGAACAAAGGAATACCCCACAAATCAATGTGCGTGAGGGTGTGTGTGTGTGTGTGTGTGTGTGTGTGTGTGTGTGTGTACACATACATTTGTAATTGATTGGATGAGAGCCACTGCTGACCAAAAGGTCTGAAATTAGGATCAATATTTTAGAGGATATGTGGAAATGCTGGCCTATTCCACCTTTTATTTATTTCTTATTTATCCTGTGGAAACCATTCAGTGTAATCACTGTTTTTCAAGGGTGCCCACAGGTGAAGAGAAGACAGTGAAGAAATGTTCAGTTTTAGATGTGGGAGGAAAACCCTGGAAAGGGGAAACCCACGGAATCGGTAGGGACTGAAACCCCAATTCATGCAAGGCTCTGGTCCGGGTTAGAACCACAGCCAACCTGATCCCTAGATGAATAACTTTTGGGACCAGATCAAAGAGCAAAAACAGGTAGACATGAAAAGTTCTGAATTCAGACAAAAGTCTGAGAAATATTACCCCTGTAATTGTCTACGAGGATTGCCATGAAAATGTTCAACTGAAAAGTCTAGCTATATAGCTAGACAAAATGGACATGTGACAATCCTTATCTACAATGTTCACAAATGTGAAGATAAAAATCATACACTGACACTTGCTTTAATGTTCTTCCAGCTTACTCCAACCAAAGTTCAGACAGTTGTCTGAACTTTTGGTCACAAAAAGCCATCAAAGAGTCCACAGTCAATTAAGGGGACAGGGGATTGAGGGGAACTGCTACAATAATTGTATGTTGTAAAATAACTAACCATATTTTCACCCTTCTACACCCTTCTACAGATGCTTGATGGGGATAAATCCCAAGAGTGGAACCAAATATACAACGAAGCTGGTCAAAAGCAGTGATGTAGTGCCTTGATGCTGAGCCTTGGCCTTAAGGCTGCCTTAAGGCTTGATTTTAGGGCCTTGGCCTTAGCCTTAAGGGCAAAAGCCTTGGCCTTGAGGGTCAAAGCCTTGCAACTTCAGGGCCTTGTTCTTCAAGGCCCATCGATTTTTGAATTTTTCAGGTAAATTTGTTTGAAATTTTGCTTTTCTACAAACATACAACTTGGGGTCAGCTGTCTGCAAAGTCTGCAGTATCTAATTTAATCATGTTTTACCATGGAGGAGGGAAAACACCCTAGATTTGTGTGTTGACACACTTTCACTTTTACAGCATCACATTTTGTTACCATGATACATTTTGCTGCTTCCCCCAAAACAAAGCTATAATAATTTTCTGTATACATGTACTTGTGGGGCCAGTGATAATAATTATACTTAACTTGCATACAGTTATATATGGGGTAGATAGAACATCATCTGATTTGTGCTGTGGACTGCTTTATTTATTTATTTATCATATGGTTCATACAAAGTTAACATGACAAGGTTAGGTTATGGATCCAGTTTAATGCAGACTGGTCGAGTTCAGTTAAATTTCCATCACATCTGTAAATAATAAACGATGTGATATACAGTCTGGTCATCATGACAACAGGTACATTTAGCGTTGTCACTTAGTTCCATGCGGAGCATGTTGTGTCCAAATCGGCCATGGCCAGTTCTTAGTCTGTTAAGTTTGACCCAGCAGTGGCGAAATGTAGTTAAATATCCACGTCCTGGATTCTGATTCTTGCCACATATTCCGTCACGTGTTTAGTGCCCAAGTCTTTGGGTGCGATCCGGTGTTAATTTCTGGCAGTTTGTGGGCTTGTTGATGGAAAGGATTTCTTGATGGCAGTTGCAGTTGTGGTGGGGGTTTTTGATTGGTGTTTGTCAACAGTTGATGAAGCAGATGGGAGTCACACCCAGCGGCATCGTCACAAGAAACAAGGCATTGCTGCTCTCGTCTCACTTCATAAGGAGCAATTCCACTCACTACTGGAAGGTATTGAGTAGGAGTTGATCTGATACATCCTGAGATGGTGCGCATGGTGTTGTTAACGGCTACGTCAATCTTGCTGGTGTGGGTGCTCCTTGCCCATACCGGTGCACAGTATTCTGCAACAGAGTATACTAAAGCTATTGCTGAGATTCGAAGAACGTTGTAGTCTGCGCCCCAGGAAAGGCCTGCTAGTTGTCTAATGAGACAGTTGCGAGCGTTGGCTTTCTGTGCGAGCTGTGTGAGATGGCTTTTGTATGTTAGAGATCTGTCCAAGGTAACACCAAGATACTTGGGGAAATCATCATATGGGATGGTTGTGGCATTGCAAACGACTTTGATTTTGTAGTTAGCCAGTCTAGTTGCTAAACAGTTTTGGTGATGTTAAGTCGGAGTCTCCAGTTTTTGAAGTAACGGCTTAAGGATTCCATATCGGTGCCAAGTGTTGTTTCAAGCTTGTTAAAGTTTTTGGCAGAGGTTAGGAGTGCTTTGTCATCTGCGTAGATGTATTTCTTTGAGACAGTGGTTGGTAGGTCAGCAGTATAAATGTTGAATTAAATCGGTGCAAGCACTGAGCCCTACGGGAACCCTGTTTTTCAGAAGCATTTTTTACTGGTTTCTTCGCCAACCGTCATTGTAAAGCTTCTGCAGGTGATCATTGTCATGAGAAAGTTTACTAAGGTTTTATCAGGTATGATTTTGTGTAGCTTTAGGGCAAGACCTTTGTGCCATACCGTGTCATATGCTGCTGATAGATCGACCAGTACAGCACCGTTCTTGAGACCTTTTTGGAAGTTGTCCTCTATGTCTTCTGTGAGGAGTGTTACTTGGCCTGTTGTACAGCGTCCTGTACGGAAGACGGCCTGCTCAGGTGGGAGTTGAGGATCCACAATGGGTTGGATACGATTGTATAATTAGTCTCTCCATCACTTTGTAGATTATGCACAGTAGGCTTATTGGACGGTAGCTGCCCGGGTCTTGGGCCTTGTCCGGTTTGAGAATTCCCATTACTTTAGCATGTCTCCATATTTTGGGATTTTCTGAACTTTGATACAGGTGCTGAAGTAATCTCGAAGCCATTCAGTGGATTTTGGTCCAAGATTTTTGACAAATTCTGGGTGAATATAGTCTGGTCTGTTTTAGGTAATGCTAATATTTCTAACCATGATGGCCCAGAAAATAAAATTACTTCCGTGTTACATAATAACGAGGTAACATCAGTTAAAAACAGCCGTTTTTAGATCCCCCTTTTGTTATACTCGGTTTAGATTAATGTGCATCAGTATGGAAGCAAACCATTCTTTTTGTTATATTTAAATGGTATCCACGAAGACCTGAACTTCTACTCAGTCATATATTTGTACGTGAAGTTTTTATTCTTACTTTGAGCGATTCGTTATGATGTGACATGTTTTATATTAGTAGTAATTTTATACTAGAGGGCCTTGGCCTTGAGGGTTAAGCCTTGGCCTTGAGGGTTAAGCCTTGGCCTTAAGCCTTAAGCCTTGGCCTTAGCCTTAAGGCTTGAGGGTCAAAGCCTTGGCCTTGAGGGTCAAAGCCTTGGCCTTGAGGGTCAAAGCCTTGGCCTTGAGGGTGAAGCCTTGGCCTTGGCCTTGGCCTTGAGGATCAAAGCCTTTGCTCCAACACTGGTCAAAAGTAAGCGCTCAGGCAGGGAAGTGCAGCGCAAAAGGGAGCAATGCAATGCCAATATTGCTACATTTGTGAGGAAGCTGGCCGACTTTGAGTGGACATAACTACATGGCACAGTTCATATAATTAGCTATTAGGCATATTGATGTCGTACGAGAAGTCTCTACTACAACACTGATTACTGTCTGGGGTGCTGCTTTTGCAAAATAGAATAGGACAGGGTGTTTTACAAAGCCATGAGTGAAAGGAGCCAGCATTTTTTGGTATACAAACTCAGCTTTGGTGCATGGGCTGCTCATCACTTGCCAACATAGCCCAATTTCATAGAGCTCTTAAGCACAAAAATGTTCTAAGGTTAGCAGAATAGGGTTACCAGCCAAAATTCCACGCACTGTATTTTGCTTAGCAACATAGTTTGTCAAGCAATATTTTCTGTGCAGTTCTTTGAAATTGGGCCCAGAAGTGTGCATTTTGAATACATTGTGCTTAGTATTTTTTTTGAAATAGCCTCTTTAGCATTGCTTCATTTTATAAATATTTTGATGAATGTCGGTTGGTAAGTGTGTGGTCCATGGCAAGAGCTTGGTAACCACATATTAAATGTATAATAAAAGAGATGTTTAATATTATTCCGATTTGACAATTCTTGCTACTTTTTGATATTCAGAGAGTATTAAGTTCAGAATTGTTCACAATTTACAAAAAGAGACATAAAAACTAAGGACAGAGAAGGGGGATTACTGGGCATTGGGTCTTCCAACCTGAAGTTACAGGTACACTCTCGTCATCTTACAACTAAACTCAAATCTTGCCATAATATAACTAGATTTAAGTCGTTGCTTAAAACTCATCTTATGTCACATTCTTCAAAGATGATGTATTTATAATTGCATTGGTAGGTACATGTATCTCAGTACATTTTTTTCTCCTAAGCTATCATTGTAGATTGTTTGTATTCATGTTTTTCTTTGTTTCCGCCTTTGAGCGCCCAGCAGGGTGGATATAAAGGCTTACAAATCTTTATTATTATTATTATTATTATTATGGTTGGTCAGTTGAAAATTGAAAAGTTGAGCAGCTACTCAGCTCAATTTCTAAATTTGGGCATGATCAACCCACAAAAAGTATTGTTCACTTTGCGCCATGCTACATGCAGCGCCTAAACTTGTTCTTATGCATAAATATTGAGCTACAAAGTCTGTTTTTAGTCCAGGTATATGGGTCCAATTAAGTAGGTCCCAAATTTTGAAATTAAGTTTAGTGGTTCATAAAAGTATTTTCAACTGACCAACTACGTAGAGTGTACCTTTAAACATTTACTGGACACATGGAAGTGTACTCTGTGGAATACAAACATATTATTATAGCATTTTACCTGGTTGTTGAGATTTGCGATTGGTGACACCATGAAAATTCTCAATTGAGTAGTAGTTCTGAAAAGAACTGGAGGTATAACCGGTGTGCTCTGATGCATTCTGAAACGTGGGTTGTACCTCCAGTCTTTTCAAAAACAATACTACTCAATTGAGAATTTCACATGGTGTCACTACTTCCTCATGCAAAGCTACAAGTCTTACTTGTTTATGACTTAATATAAACAGATTGAGAATTGTTTTTTTGACAAGGTTTGATTTACTGAATATGTACAGGTATACTAAATTTATCAGTGGGCGTTATATTTCTTGTTCACAAAGCACAACCTCACTTTGTGGTTTTTGGGTGGATGTGGGGCGACTGCTTGTTGCAAGATGGCTAAATTAAACACTTTAGTAAAAGAAGTGATGTATAGAAACCTTTATTATTATAGTGTTAATTGGGTCTGTCCATAATGGGGCCAGAATGTGTGACATTTTAATAAAAACAGGATGTGAAAATGTTTGTACACATTCCAATTTACCACCACGTAAAGATTGTGCCTATCAAAATGTAAGAACACATATTTAATAACATGAACAGACATTTTGTCACAAAATTTCTGTCCATGTTAGCAACAAACATTCAAGCTGTCTTAAAACCCTAAAGATTGCCTTAGTGTTTGCTCATATTCAAACAGGCCTGTGGGTGTAAATGAACAAACATATTTTTATTAAAAATTCCAGATATAATTAGAAAAATGATATTGTTTTTTGGTAAGCATCACTATTCATTCGCTTATTCAAGCCACATCGGCAGGCCACCATAAGCACGAGTATGCTGGATAAATTTAAAAAGAAAAAAGAACAAAATATTCCTATTATTGTATTCTCCTGTCAAAGTGAGTAAGAGATTCCACAACTATTAATGGCCCCAGTATTAGTGTGGACAGAGTCAGACCCAAGTATGTTAACCAGTTTTCATAAATGTTTTGTTATTGTAGTTTCGCTCAACTTTCATAATTTAGAAAATGTTTTCAGTTTTATGCAATAAACATTTTGGAAATGTTGAACAGTTTTATTTGTGCAATTTTTAAAATTTAAATTCTAAATATTATTACTATAATTAGTTCATTGACAACCCTAACTCTCCCAAGCTTTGTTGTCTAGGGAGGGTTAAGATTACTGTAAATTATTTGTTATTACTGTAATTTAATTTACAGTAACAATGGGCACTACTTTACTGCATGCATTTTATAAATCTCGTATTTACTGCGATACAGTATAGCATGTTTGTTGTTGTAAGATTTAGAGTAAGTTACTGCAACCAGCTGCCAGTGCAATCTCACTGTACTTTTTACAGCAATTTATTTATAGTTGGGTTAATGGGGGTTTACAGTAAAAAACCCAACTCAGCTGCCAGTATTGACTTACTGTACTTTTACAGGCAATTTTTTACAGTGCATTGTTAAATTAAAACAATTTGTTAGAATTCAAACACCACACCAAGGTGATTTTGCATGAAGTTGAATGGCAGGACCTTCGTTCCTAAAACCCCTAAGGTTATTAACATTGGGGTTAAGTATGGTCGCCAGCTTTATTACTTTGAAGGACCTATGTCAGAATAACTGATATGATGGGTCTTATCACTAACCATTCTCAAAATTCAACAAGATTCTCTTGTCAACCGAATCCCTTTCCATCCTATAGGTGTAACAGACCTTAATTAATCAACCGCAGCACCATCTTTTGCTTTCCTGTACACAAGTCTATGAGAATCAGAATGAGGCATATGTACAACTGAAACCAGTAGACAGGTTCCCTCAATGTGGATGTTTCCAATCATAACGATACCGCCTGTAGAGGGGAACGTGACTATGGTAGACGTGTGTGAGGAACAAAAAAAACA
>CM055816.1:27463090-27608415 GCA_029582265.1 Zoroaster sp. YZ-2022 | reverse complement strand
ACACGATTTAATTAATCCGCGCATAGTTTGCGTCACCCCCCCCCCCCCCCCCCAGAGATATTTGATGATAGTGACTCGGAAATGGAGATCGACACGGAGAATGATGAAAGCAGCGATGATGAATCCTCAAGCGAAGGCGAAAAAGGACATTCGAGCGACGTGGTATTTATATTGTGTAGGTCATGACCGTATAACATTAGTTAGGCACTAGGCCTACCCTTTTAACATCAGTTTTTAATTGGATTTTGGAGAATAGCTTCATTTTAAGCTGTATGCAACGAATTTAACATTGAGTGTAGATAAATGCCAGTTCTATTTTACGTATGCTCTTTTCCGCGTAATTTCATGTTTGACGAGATCGTGAGTAAACTATTGCCCCCCCCAACAAAAAAACCACACCAAACATCTATACTCTAAATAAATGGCCGCCAATTTAAAAAGCCAAGATGGCCACCATTGGCGGCCATGTTGGATTAAAAGATTTATCACGTGATTATGTTATTCATTTATGTATTCAAAATATAGAAGACGGCGTGTAACATGTTATTAAAGACGAAATATATGCAATTGCATTATTTGTGCATGACACTAAAAAACAAATGGATATTTAATTACATTACAACCGTTGCCATGATAACTGTGCACCTTCCCCCCAAATTAAAATTATTGTATTACGAGATTATAAAAAAAGTCCCCAAAATTTCATCAATCTGGTCATCAAAAAACAGCGGAAATAGTGCCAATTTTAGGCACACTTTTCATAAATTATACTGTGTGATAGACGAAAAGCACCCTCATGCATTTTGTCTCTTCCCTTCCGCAGAAAAATGCCAAATCCAGATGGAATAATAATAATAATAATAATAATGTATAGATTTATATAGCGCACGTATCCACCAACTAAGTGGCGCTCAAGGCGCATTATATTATTATCCCTGCTCATAAGACTCATAAGGCTCATAAGGCTCATAAATCATTCCTGAAACCATCTCAGCTCCCTGGGGAGTATACAGCTCAATTGCTGCCATTTCTAGCGCATAGAGAGCAAACCATCTCTGCCTTCACAGGTACCCATTTAACCCCTGGGTGGAGAGAAGCAATTATGGTTAAGTGTCTTGCTCAAGGACACAGGTGTCACGGCTGGGGCTCGAACCCACACTCTGCTGCTGGCAACACCAGAACTTGAGTTCGGTGCGCTAGACCGCTCGGCCACGACAATCCACTTTACGTGCATTATACAACACACGGGACCTACGGCTTTACGTCCCATCCGAAGGACGAAGCAATTATGGTTAAGTACCTTGCTCAAGGATACAAGTGTCACGACCGGGGCTCGAACCCACACCCTGCTGCTGGCAACACCAGAACTTGAGTTCGGTGCGCTAGACCGCTCGGCCACGACACTCCACAGAAGAAAACAGACTTCAGATCGGGTTGGAAAGAGATCAGTCATCTCAACAGGAAGCCGATGCAATTCACCGGAAGCTCTGGTCCTGCAGGTGACTTCTCAGGCCTTTCTGCAGTACAGGTATTCCAGTTGTTCTTCTGCAGTGCCGTCTGGGATCTGCTTGTAGACGAAACAAACCGCTACGCAGAGCAAACTGTTTCAGAAACCTCCTGGACCCCCACTCACTCGAATGAAATGATGGCATTTGTAGCGCTACTGCTTGCTATGGGCATCAACAAGTCGCCTCAGTACAATATGTACTGGTCAACATATGAAGTTCTACGGATGTCATTTTATCCATCCATAATGTCAAGAAATAGATTTATTTCCATTATGCGATTTTTTTCACCTCTCCGACAACCGGTTGCCTGAACGTGGTTCAGCCTATTGTCGCGAATTTTATAGGTTTATTAGCATGTCTTCAAACTGACAAACCCAACATAATACTGTTTGTAGCCTGACAAAACCAGGTCGGAAAGTTTGAACCAATTGGCCAGATAACTGAATTTAGAAGGTTATACAAAAATTAACCTGCCCCTGGCAGACAGACAGATGTTAAGGACAGCCCCTGTTTATAAGAAGGAATTAATATCTAATTAATCACCGATTGCCGGTCGTCTATAGCTAGTGTAGTTGCCCAGTATAGTGACAGAGACGTTCGCCTTGGACCGAGATCGATTTGGAGGTAGATTTTGTTTCATTGTTTGTGAAGTTTTTTTTCTTCACTTTGTTGTTAAAAAATGAAGTCAGAGGTAACACTGGTTGGCATAACAGCAATTCACGGCTGTGGATGTTTTTTTTCTAAAGAAAATAATAATATAGTCCAAAATCTGTTTTGCATGTGCATGTGCATACTTTATAGGCGGTTGTATCTGGTCTGAAAAAAAAAAAAAACCTCAAACAGGTACCACACTGGGGTGGGGGGGGGGGAGGAGAGGGGGCAACCACCTAATCATCACCCATCCCCCATGTTTTACCGAGCCTACGCCTACCCCGTTTTGCATCCCTACCTAGATCCGGGTACTGTTTTACAGTGAGAGATGCTGATAACTGATGAAACGACGACGGCGATAGAGGGCGGTCTTTCTCCTTGTTCACCGTCTTCTCGTCTCAACCTATTCTCGGGACAAATATTTGTTTAAACGTAATATACAAGTGTGGACGAGACATGCGCAGATCCATTGCATTGTACATTTATATTTTGAGGAATATGCAAATCTATGTATTTTTTCAGACCTAAACAAACGTTTGGGGGTTATTATACAGCCCCCACCCCCATATAAACCGCAGGGCAGGGGATGGTAGGAAATCGTTGTGTATGGAGCTGGAGAAAGAGGCAAAGCGCCCTCATAATTATGCTAGCCACCCCCTCCACCTCCCAAGGATTTATGGGGTCCAACACTGGTTTTAACACTGCTGGTTCCTAAATAGGGCACGAAGGATATAATGGTCAGACCATGTAGAAACACCTTGTAACCACATTGGACTTTTTGAGGTGTGGCAGACATTTTGAGGTGTGGCAGACATATTATAGGAGGGTGCTTTTCACAATGGGTAAGTGGAAAAGAGTTAACCCACTCTAAACAGCGCCCTCTATTTGTGCCTGTCGTACATCGTCAAAATTATGATGCCTTTGTTGGCTCAGAATGCATAGGAAGGGAGGGGAGGACGGAGACAACCCTTGATATGTATTGGGTTATTGACATTTGATCTCCCTCCCCGCCCGCCTCTATAATCTAACTTCAACCCCTTCCCCTTCCTCACCTCCCCTCCCATATCCAACGCCTCTCCCTCTCCAGCGTCAAGTCTAAAATTGAGTGCAACATTACTCTGGTGCACTGAATTTGATACTGGAAATGAAAAGGATTCGTTAAAAACAGTGTCCCTTTGTAATGTTATGTTAGATGTCCCTTCAATAATGTCAGAGAGAGGTTTAGTTATCTGTATAGTCTCTGTAAACCTCCTGTCGCTGTCTGTCCTGATCTGTCAGGTCACGTGGTCAAGTTTAGAAGACTTCGTTATACACAAACTCAGAAATGAAAGAAAACATATGTATTCTGTTCCTATCACTCAGTTTATTTCATATGATTCGAACCATGTTTTTTCAACAATATTACTGATTTTAATTAAGGCTATCCAACATTTTCGACATACCTCTAACCTCCCTTGAAATGGCGCGTTTATTGTTATTCAACATTTTCAAGAAAACACTAAAAAAAAATCAAAAAACGCCCATTATTCTCCTTTGAAAATGTCTTAAATTGTAGATGACCTCTTACAGCTAATTAATAACATCAATGCGTTATGTACAGGCAATTTTCTTTTAATTTCAACGATTGTTCTGAAAGACTGATATTCCGTCAACAATGATTGTTTTATAATAACTAATGTGGCAGAAAAAGCGTCTAGAACAACAAAATGGTTAGTAACGTTTTCCAAAATTGTTGGGTATTTATTTTTAGATATTGGTTCTGATTAGCCGATTAGCAAATTTCTAAATGGTTAGTGCAGGTTTTTTTTCATTTTAATTTATGCAAAAACCAATAAATAAATAAAAAGATTAAGGCCTAAACATTTAAGTATTATTGTGGTGTTTGTAAAAGTAAGTTTTTTCTTCATTCATAAAGTCACTAGTGACTTTTCCAAAAATGTTTCATGACATCATCACAGATCACAACGCCCCATCTCAGAAATTGAACCAAACTATTAATGTTATTTTGTCATGATCATGAAGAAGAAGAATTGTGTCATTATGGACAGTAATCGATAGTTTAGTGTTGATGTTTCCAGATACTTAATGCTAGCTCATTGTGTACAATCCTTCTTGACTTATTTTTACACCAGTAAAAGTTTATTATTGTTATACTTTTAGACTTTCTATTCACAGCTGTGAGACCGAGTGGTGCTGATGGTGGCTGTATGGGCAATGTGCCCAGGAAGTGTTTGAGGATCACGTGTCTCTTTCTGCGCATCGTGATTGGATATATTTGCATCATAACAAATTTATATTGTTCTTATTGGCTATTCGATTGCTCATGAATATATGTTCACCATGTTACATTTCATTGTTGTACCTTGTCTGTACGAACGTAGGCGCTCTGTAAACTACGAAAATGGACTGTTAATCTGTAAATGTATTTGTACAGTCAAAACATAGTTGCGGAGTTCAAAGAACCTTAAAGCTTAACAAATCGTTAGATCTTAACATATAGTTCCAGGTAACGTTGTGACGTCATGGTGAAGTCATCTAATGAATTATGACGTAATTAATTATAATAAAACAATATATTTTATATCTTGTGAATCACAATAGATAATTTCTTGATTCATTCATAATCATACAGAACATGGAGAACTCGACATTTGATACAAATACATGACCTTACTGACTCTTATTTCCGGTCCAAACTGGAAGTTCAAGTTTTAAAAAAGTGGCAGGTTTAAAAAAGTCACCTTTTGCTATCGAAAACATCAGACAGAATTTGACCAAATTTGGCACAATTGACACCCATATTATGAGGAAATATTTTCTGAAGTATGAATGACGTCACATGATTGAACCGGAAGTTACGGTTAAAATAATTTAAAATTATATGGGATGACTGAACAGGAAGTTAATGTATTCAGTATAACACAATATGTGGTATTTTAATTATATATTATGAAAACTCATATCTCCTGAAGTAACTCTTGTCTTTTAACAAATTTAGGTGATGACGTCATCACGTACATATAATGCACTCTCGAACACCTCGAGTTTGTTGTTAACAAACTCAATACCTCTAGTTGCATTAGTGCAGTGTAAGTTTAACTGGACTTGATATGATTATAGTGTATAATATGACCAAACTTTCTCCATACAACTGTCAGCAGACGCATGATCATAAGTTAAAACCAAAGTTGTTGAGCTGTAATATTTTCATGCAGTTTTAAGGACTAGATGTCAGAATGAATGATAAGATGGGGCTTATCCCTAACCATGGTTTAATTCAACAAAAACTTTAACATTATAATGGATCATATTGCCCACAGTAGTAAACAAAAGAAACATAATTGTTCTAGCTGATAGATTTAGTTGCGACCAGCAGTAGCAGGCTTAACACTTTTCTGACGTGGGATTTTTGTTGCATCTATAGCAAGGCTTATTTGAAACCCTTCAAACATCAATTAGTCAAAACATCTTGGAAAATGCAAAAAGTATTACTATTTCTTACACATCCATATCCGTTCTCAACCTAATCTTTCCATCATTCAGGTTGCAATAGGTTTTGAGTATTATATTGCGGCCATCTTTGCTTTCCTGTACACAAGTCTATGAGAATCAGAATGAGGCACATGTACAACTGAACCAGTAGACAGGTTCCTTACAATGTGATGGCTTCAATCATAATGATACCGCCTGTAGATAGGGAACGTGACTATGGTAGACGTGTGTGGGGAACAAACAATATACAGTGGGCAATAATGGTTCCATTGGGGTAAAAGTGAATAATTGGCGCCCTCACCGATGTGGCTCAGCCTATTGTACTGGACCTATCCGACCGTATCCGATGCCATCAAAGGGTACCGTTAAAGCAAATCATTGGTAGCATTTCTAAGGTTTATAGCAGGCATTCAAAGTGACAAACCCGCACCGTGAGGGGGAGGGCACTTCGCAACCATCACTTTTAAAAAGGACTTGGTCTCCCTACTTTGAGCTTTGAGTGAAAGATTTTCGTAAATTATTAAATCCCAAAATCTCCAAATTATTTACAAATCTTTCAAACCGATATTTTTAAAAATAAATTAATTAATATTTTCAGAAATTTCCTTCAAAATGTCCAAAATGATTTCTAATTGCTCATAATTTCTTGATAACAATATTTTTAATGTTTCAAACCCGAATGATTTGATTTATGCAGGTGGAGGTGGGTTGGGCCAGGAAGGGTTAGGACAGAAAGATCCGTTTAGGGTAGTCATTGGAATGTTGACGATTAGGATAAACCAAATCTACAACAATGGGCAGGAGCTCAAATCTTCATGAGGGATGGGGGTATATATCCCGTAAAGATTTGACGGGGGATAACCAATACAATTATCCATCGATAGAGGGCGGGCTTTTCACCTGAATCACAGTCGTCTCTTGTCTCTGCCTAGGTCAGGGAAGGGGTTAGGAAGTTATTGTATATACCCTGTAGCTAGAGGAAGAGACAAGCGCCTTCCTATTATGCTCACCACCCCACCCCCCCCCCCCCCGACACCCCAAGAGATCTTGGCCGGAATCCAACACTGGTTTAACACTGCTGGTTCCAAATTGGGGCACGAAGGATATAATGATCAGACCATGTGGAAACACGTTGAAACCCCATTGGACTTTTTGAGGTGTGTCAGACATAGGAGGGCGCTTTTCAGAATGGGTAAATCTTGTGGAACTGCAAGAGTTCACCCAATCTAAATAGCGCCCTCTTTTTGTGAGGAGACGGAGAGGAGTAAAGGGGTGGGCGGGGAGAGAGGAAGGGTAGCAAATGCCGTGTAATCACGGCATTTGATCCCCTTCCTCTCCCCACCCCGGAAGTCTCCCCTCCCTTCCTCCCGAACTCTACCCATCTAACTCCCTTCCTTCCCTTTCCTCTCCCTTTCCCCTCCCCCTTCCCCTTCCTTCCACCCCTCCCCTTCCCCTTCCTTCCCACCCCTCCCCATTCCTCCCCACCCACCTCCTCCTCCTCCCACCCCACCCAACGCCTCTCCCTATTCAGCATCAAGTCAAAATTTAGTGAAAATTTTTTCTGGTCCACTAAATATTCGCCTTAATACTGGAAAAGGATTCGTTAAAAACAGTGTCCCTTTGCAATGTTATGTTAGATGTCCCTTCAATAATGTCAGAGAGAGGTTTAGTTATCTATAGTCTCTGTAAACCTCCTGTCGCCATTTGTCCTCATCTGTAAAGTCACAAACTCAGAAGACACAAACTCAGAAATGAAAGAAAACATTTGTATTCGGTTCCTATCACTCAGTTTATTGCACTTGATTCGAACCAGGTTTTTCAACAGTATTAATTTAATTGAGGCGATCCAACATTTTCGACATTTGAGTACTCAGCATTTTCAAGATAAAAATTGCCAAACACGTCCATTATTCTCCTTTAAAAATGTCTGAAATTGTGGATGGCCTCTGACAGCTTATTAATAACATCAATGCGTTATGTACAGGCAATTTTCTTTTAATTACAACGATTGTTCTCAAAGATTGATATTCCTTGCTCAAAGTGAGTTTACCTGGGAAATATATTTCAATTTTGAATTGCTGTTTTAGTTTGGTAATCAAAATATTTCATAATTATTTTATAATGGTTTCTCATTTAAAATGACATGTTTAACTTTAGTGACCAACACCGCTTGAGCATGGAATATATTAAAATCGTTAATGAATTTAATTATTCAATTAAGTAAATTGTAAACAATTCAAATCCATTGTCAACAACGACAACTTAAATTCTGCAGACTATTTTATGTTTTGTTTTTTCATCAGTCACTTTCCCAGTAGGTACACTCACGTGAATCAGAAAACAAAAGTGGGGTCGAAAACACATCAATTGACGGGTGCTTCACCCAGGACATTTCAAAGTCCGCAGAATTCAACAGATTGTAATTGTTGACAAGAGACTAGGGTATATGTAAATTCTACAAATACATTCAAATAATTATTCATTTTAAAAATTTCAATAAAGATTTATAAGAAAGAGATACGCTTAAATAGTTGCACAACAGTTTGCCCGAGTCACTGGCTAACAATTACTGGCTAATGGAATGTAAAATAATTTTTGTATTATTATTTTGTTTTTGTGTCTATATATTTTTTGTATTTTTTTTGGTATTTTTATATTTTTGTACTTTTTTAAAAATAATTTATTATTATTAATTGTTAATAAGACCATGTAATATATAATAAACTAGTGATAGTCCTTTCATATCGAAAAATCAGTTCAGGTTGATAAATACAGCTACAACGCTGCTGCTTTCACTGTAATCTCGTTTGGGGAAAAATTACCGTCCGGCTGAACTGGGATTATTTTACCGTTCATATCCATTGTGAATATATGCAGGGATTATGATTTAGACCCGTAGACTAGTTTGAAAATAAGGGATGGAATGGCTTAAAGAGATTGTATACATCACTATTAGTAATATGTCTATAAATGCATCCATACTTTATAAGAATGAAGAGATATTTATACAATAAAATAAATGTGAAAGTTTCAGTTTATTCTCGTCGTTAACGAGAAAATAGTGAACACGTTATCAGATTTGTTTGCATGTATTCAAATGTAGAAAATGGATCCATTCCAAATTTGTAATACATTTCTCACGTTTTACAGAATCTCAGACGGAATAATTTCTCTAGATGTTTGGTACGAGCAAATAACTTCACATAAAGTAAGTTTTTAGATTATAATTTAGTAATCGTGTAATCGGGTGATTACCAAAGGTGTACACTAACATTACACATTTTTTCCAATGGAACCCATTACACATTTGTCGCAACTACAAAATGATGTTTCAAAGTATCATTAGGTTAAACACCAGAGCAAGTGCAACATGTCTGGGGGGGGGGGTCATTATCAAATACAGATCCCCAGTCTACGGGCCAGTGTTTACGATACTAATATGATTACATTTACAAATATTATGTTATTTTCAGTGCAGTGCATACATTTATAATTACAATTACATTCAGCCAAACTTTAAACACCAAATATATATTTCTATATGACCAAACAAATCGCTGAAAGGTCGAAGCCTTTTCATGATTCCTAGCTTGGTTAAGGCTATCAATTATATTGTTAATCTCAAGAGATTTAATTTTCCAAAATGGTGAAACAGTTTGTTAAATCGTTAAAACAATTTAAAAAATAAATAAATAAACTGAACTAGCTTTCAATATGAGGTTTTCAAAACTAAGACCAAAATATTAAGTGTTTCCATTTATAATTATAAAAAATAAGGTGGGTATAAATGGATACCCTTTTCAGCTCCTGTTATTATTATTATTATTTATAATCAAATAATTAGGGTAAAAAAAAACACTTTTTTGGCCTAAACACAAAATATAAGGCCTATAATAACATATGTTTTATTTATTTATAATTATTTATAAATAAACGATAAAGGTATAGGCGTGATGTGTTTGGTAATTGCGGGTAGACGGGAAACACACATATTTATGTTTTTGACCGCCAAATAAAGCTACTTTTTTATATTCTGTTTTTCCAGTATGTTTCCAGTAATGTTAATTGGTGTACTTACATGTCTGTTTCACGCATTTTCATGCTGGATGCTTTGAGAGGATTGTAGTTGTTATGCCAGTGATACCACACAATGCCTTTGGCACTCTGATACTGCCCATCTGGGTAATAAGGAGCATTTAAGTGAGAATAGTGACATCCACTATTAAACCACCAGGCTCCTTCATACCTTTGTGCACAATTCCCCCCATACGGATCATTGTCTTTATCCATTGTAGAGAAGTGCATTCCCTTCTGATACCCAAGAGAGTCACCAGCAGTGCTGCTCACATCGTAGTCGCCATAATTCAGTGTGTACTTCTCACCAGTGATTTGGAAATCCGTGTATTTCGCGAATGCCGTATCGTCACTCCAATCTGTGAGATCTATGCGGAGGTCCCATGTCCCGTGTGATTTATCAGAGGTCAGACTCACCAAGTTATCATTGCCTAACCAATGTTCCCCGCTTAGATCACCGAAGCCAGACTTGTATTGACTCCAGTCACGATTAATAAAGTCAACACTGCCGTCCTCTCTGCGCTGAAACACAATCCATCCGCCGCCGTCAATGTCCATTTCACAATAGACTTGGAGACCGTTGCTGAATCCGTCTGGGTAGATCTTGTAGACACCACTTGTGCGGTAACCTGCCTCCATTAGCCCTTTACAACTTCTGTTGTGAGCAAAGGAGATATCAGGCAATGAGAAGAGAGGCGTGTCTTCATTTTCATCGAAGTACACACTTTCTTGATCTTCAACGAATGATTCAGGATACTCAGCCCTTGTGGAGTTGTTTAACTCACACAGTTTATTGCATTTATAGAAGTTAAATGACTTACAGTTCTTATCCATGTTACAGTCTCGTCCACACATGACGTAATAGGGTACAGTTTTCTTGGCATACGTAAAGTTTTTGAGTGCTCGGTTATCTGCGGGGAGATATTCGTTTGCAAGCCCACCACATTGACTTCCCAAGCTTACCGCTTGTGATATCAGTGGTACTATAAACACGAACATCATTTTGAAATGGAGTACGCACATCAAGAGTACTTGCTGCGTCATCTTCAATGTATTGTTTGTATATGGGTGAAAACGTTTCAATGTAAATACAATTAAATAAGTAGAACTATCAGTTTTTATTCAATCAAGTATTTCGGTATCATCGGTCGACCAACTGTTCGATTGAAACACGACTATACTGCACACGCCGCAATGTAGAAATGTAACACAGCTTCAACCGATGAGTGTTTATATCGAATGTTTGTGATCCAAAGGATTGCATGCGTAAAGCACTGATTGGTCAAAGTGAAGTCACTGCTGAATGGTGATTTACCATGTATCACCTGATTGGTTGACAGAAACTTGATTAGGCTCAGCTTTATCTGTTTTTTGGTTTCCTCAAAAAGATAAAATTATTCACTAATAGACAGTCCCAACCTGAATTGTTTTAATGTTTCGAGGAAACAAAATACAAATTTTGCCTTTATGAATTAATGCCTATATCTATGAATTTGTTTAGCACATAAAATGTTTGGATGAGTGATTTTACTGAAATATTAATGAAATAAATTAAATAGCCTAGTCCTGGCCTCCCCAATGCAGCTAACACAATTCAACAACAGTATCAGTCTATCACCTAATTTGCATATCCAATATTTTTTGTATATTGAAACCGTCCCCTCCCAGGGCGAGAGAGCAGTGGGTACGAGGTATACATAAACTACAGGAACATCCTGGGGACGATGTTGTCGTTCATCATACTGAACACTATATTAAGCCCAACTTTCACGTACGTGACCAATTCAAAACTTGATAATTACTATGGCATTATTCGTTTTGTGTTTATTTAAGTTTATTACTTGGTGACCCCCCCAAAATAGCAATTCTAATTTATTTCTCTTTAGAATGCCCGGAGTGTTCAATGATTGTAATGGTGTATTAGCTGAAGACAGTGTGAATCCAAGCTGTAGGGTAAATGAAAGGGGGAAACACGGTACAATCTGATAACTTGCCCGCTGGCTACACCGATCTGCCAACTAATGCACGCCATGAATCCACGAATAAATCCACTAATTGTGCCTTTAAAGAGGATCTGATGATATTTATTTATTTATTTATTTATTTATTTTTTGCCAACCAGTGAAATACATGTATGCGGTTATTGGAACCAGACCACATTTCCTATACAAAGTATGGTGGCTAAGAGAGACCTCACAAATCGGGCAAACGTTTATACCCCTATGTGAAAAAGTCGTTTAACACATCACGGCAGAAATCCAATTGATCCTTGATCCAGCAATTAAAAATGCCGACGCGCATGTCTGAGATGACGCGTGCGGAGACCAGAAACCAGAGACTTGTTTAACCTGTTAAGCTTTTACCTCAAACAGTTCCACACAATAATTTCTGAGACTGATGTAACTAAAAGGATAGTTCTTCAAAAATGAATAGTTCAAGGTTCTTTGACAATCATCATCTTTTTGACTATTAATATTTTACATCAAGCTTTATATAAAACTCTAATCAAACTTGTCTTTTCATTTAAGATTACCAATAGTGTACAATAGCTTTGATGGGTAAATGAAAGGGGTGAATACGGCAACGGAAGAGTACACTGCAAGAAACGGGGGACGCCTAAATAATGAATGGTAAAATAACATGTATGATGATATAAAGGAACACGTCCCCCTCCCCCTCCCCCCTCCTCCCCCCCCCCCCGCCATCCACCAATGGTTTGATCACCATGATGTACAACGGCTGTTTGATATAAGCCATTTAGCTTAATTATTTTACTGCAGTGAAAAGCGGAACCTTTTTAGGCTACTTCCGTTATAGCCATCATTAAACAGTAGTATGAGTGGTTTACTGAACGAGGTTAAACTTTTTCAAATTAAACAGCGACAATCGTTTGAAAACTAACAATAAGCTACCGTTTCAGTAGGGCTGTTATACTTTTTGTAATTAATAGATGTTTTGCAAGCAGAAAACATTTAGTCCTTCCAGATAGTCCCAGCAAATTAGTTTTCAATCCCTGGCTCATGGACTCTCTGTACTCTCAATGCTTTCGAGTGTATGTGACGTCTTAATATCTTGACCACCGAGCTTGTCCGGTGGCGATTGCCCGGCTAGAATCCCATAGCAGCAGGCACCGCGAGATGTGTATATTAATTAACTCTTACATCGGGTGATAATTTGATTTTACCCTTACAATGACGTACTTGCAATCGCGTGATGAATTTGAATTTCAATAACATTCAATTACTGAATTAAAAGTCAAAGTCCTGAACTTGAAATGGCTCATTAAGTGTTTCCACCCGCAGTCGGCTTGTAAAATAATATATGAGAGAATTCAGCTCTTACTGAGAACAGACTATTGAGGTTATTATCTCACACAAAATGACAATAAAACTACCGAATATAATCATATGTCAACCTTAGAGATATGAAATCAATAAATTTGAATTTTTTATGACAGATCAATTTAGTGTTTCGGCAGTCGGCTTATAAATAATATATAGAGAGGTTTGAGTTCTTTTTGATGACAGACCAATATTATCTTTAACAGTCCAAACAGTACAGGGAACTTTATAAGCAGAATGGACACTTGTCGTCTTTGCCTGCCTCCTTTATCCGCTATAACTTCCCCCTTTGTATAGTTCCCCGATCTGCCAATGTACTTAATTATTTTCATGATCATATTGATCACTTTAATTTAATCTGTTGAATTATATTGTAATTTTCAGGGCCATGTTTTGTGAACAGGTTACTGTGATAAAAGATCAGAAATAAATAAATAAATCATGTGAAGCGGCAACCCGGGGATCACTAGAAGAGGATCCGAGGATGCGATATTAGTTATGATACAATTTCACACAATTTTCAATAGAAAAACAGAATATGTATATGTATAAATATGTATAAATACCTGTACATATTATGTCGGTGTCTGTATTGTACATACAGGCAATATCGAATATCAAAGAGTAGTCTTGGCTCAAGCGTCAATATCCTACTCTCTGCAATTCCACTGGTGGAGGTTCAAGGGATTACTGCTAGCAACATAAGTATTCTATTAATGACTAGTCTTGGTTCAAGTTTCGATTGTTTTGTTCATATATAACATTCAGATTAGACTTTATTTAACCTGACTTGTAAACTTCGTCTGTATTTTTCAGAATAGACTCACTTCTGAAACTGACATATTTCGTTTACACGCGTCATCATTACATCATCAATATAGGCATGTGTTATTTACCAATACTAACAACGTCCGATCGCGACGAGACTTAAGAAGTATGAAATACGAATATTTGTAAGGCTAATTCTGAAGTTACATAATTATTACTTCATAAGGTGCCAAATTACATATTTATAACATTTTACTATAAAAAATCCTTACGTTTCACGTTTTTGATGTGTTAATGAACATGTCATTACACTCATACCTCTAAAACAATGTTGTCAAGAAATCTCAGAACAGCTCTGAGGTCTTTTCAAAAAGAAAAACTTGTTTAGTTTTATGTGTTACCTTGTCCACAATAAACGAAAAATAAACACCTTTATAATTATACAAATACACGTGCATACACGTGTGAGTATATTCGAGCGAGGCCTCCAGTGTTCCCAGCCCGGTGTCTGGACTGGCTCTTGCCGCGCTGGTAGGGTGAGAAAACGCTGGTGTTCAATTTGAAATAAAGAACATTTTTGTTAACTACATGTATGCTAGCCATCAGCACCAGATCAAGAAATATATTTGCAGAAAAGCGTATTTCTAATGACATGAGATCCACGTTTATTTCAACAAGAAATTAATTAACATTTAATTTATTAATTGCAATTTATTAATTTAATTTATTAATGCAAAAACAAAATTATTAAGATGAATATCAAAATCAACAAATTTAATACATTTTCCACAGGGGGTAGTTTCACACACTGTAGCCAGTGTACGTAAACGGCTTCAGCGAAGCCGAGCGAGGTCTCCGGGGTTCCTCAGTGCCCAGACTGACGCTTGCCGCACTGGCAGTCTGAGAAAAACACTGGTGTTCAATATGAAACGATATGTATTAACAATCAGCACCGGATCATCAGCAGAAAATGATTATTTAGAAACATTTATTTCATGCCAACATGAAATAAATAAATTTACATTGAAATAAATTTACATTATTTGTTCCAATTCATATATTAAGACAGATGCAACAACATAATAAGCTGTAAATTAATTAACACAAAATAAAAAAATTAACAACTAAAGAAAACAAATTAACATGTAAGGAAAATGAGGAAGCAAATCTGTTGTACTCTTCCCAAACACAAACAAAACACAATTAACAGGAGATATATACAAGACAAAGACAAGTCAAGCAAAAACAGGAGTAAGACTGGATGTAGCTTTAGACTGGATGTTAAATCAGGTTATCTACATATAAGATTCTAAAATACTACTTTTAAGTTTTTGGCCAAAAGATGTCGGGGAAACAGCTTGTCTTAAGTCTGTACAAAACACGACTCTGTAATAGGCTATTTATTGAGTGAGTTGTCTTACTAAAATTAACATAAATATTACCATTTGATGAACTACGAGTCTCATAGGAGTGAACAGAAGCAATTAATGTAAACCAAGATTGAAAACTAGCAAGCAGTAAGTTAGTTATGAATATATTTCAACCTAAATTTCCCCAAATTAAGATAATAGATGTTTTTCAGTTTTAATTGTTTGAGATTTTCAAATAAAGGATTTTCAAAATAAAAAAAATCACGGAACCCAACCTTGTATACAACGCGAACTGCTCGTTTCTGTAGAAACCCTAACAAAATGCAATGGGTTTACCCCAAGTAAGAATTGCATAATTCAAATCAGGTGTTAGAAGAACTGTTTTCGGCAAAAAGAGTTTCAATCGTGTCATAATAAAAACATTTTTTAGAAATCTTATTAGACAATATATTAAACATTGATTTAATTTTGCCCTACACCGACGTGTGTATAGCACTGCATACTCAGTGCTTTCCAAGTGTCTGTAAAAAATTCATAGGCGACTCGGGTGGGAATCGAACCCACGACCTCATGCTGACTATTGCAGACGTCTTAACATCTTTTAATTGAAACATAAACTAAAGACTCAATTACTGAGGAAGTATTTATAATATGAATAATATTCTTTGTTAAAGGGACAGTATCGTCACGATCAGAGCAGACTTTCAACAGGGCATTGAATCGGTGATCTGGTTTAAAATGAAAAATGTGACTGAAAATCACTGGCTCATTTATGCAGCAGCAATGATAATATGACTTTATTATGTGGTGTATTATTTTCGGTCACTGATGAGTTAATCTAAACTAGCATGTACTCCGATTCCATGCCCTGTTTGATTCTGACGATATTGTCTCTTTAATATGGGTATAATTGTCTTTTTAATGACAGGCCAATTTAGTGTTTCATTACGTTTTTCCGCCCGCTGTCGGCTCGTATTATATGAGAGGTTTCAGCTCTTACTCTTTTTGTTCGGTAATATTAATTGTTGCGCTTGTAACGGTTATTGGCTCAAACAAAATGACAATAAAACTACCGAATATTATATAAATCATTTGTCAATGAGAGATATGAAAATCAATAAATTTGTTTTTGATGACAAACTAATATTATCTTTAACAGTCCAAACAGTACAGACACCTTTTATAATCAGGGATGGATCCAGGGTAGCTGAAATAAAAATGAGACATCATACAGCAAAAAGGGGTGAAACTGCCTAAAAGAGGTCCACATATATAAAGTAAAGGGTAAATGTATTGCAAGGTGATGAATGGACACTTGTCCTCGTTCCCTGCCTCCTTTATCCGCTAATTCCCCCCTCCCCCTTGGTTTGGTTTGGTTTGGTTTTGTAATTTGTGTTATCATAGAGGCATCTTGACAGCTAGAGGGCTACGATATGCACGAAGCGATAGTGAATCTTGATTTGCACATATATTATTATGATTGTGATCGTAGTATAAGGCCATAAAAAAGGTATCCGGTTTGTGGTCGTAGGTAGGCTTCAAAACCATCGAAATACCCGGTACATGTATATATGCGGTTATTGGAACCAGAGCAAAAAAAGGTATCCGGTTTGTGGTCGTAGGTAGGCTTCAAAACCAGCGAAATACCCGGCAAATGTTCATAACCTTATGTTCGTAAGGGGACAATATTGTCACGATCAATAGGGCATGGAATCGGAGTATTCATCTTAAACTAGGACACCGATTCCAAGCCCTGTTGTAATTCTGTTCAGATCGTGACGGTATTGTCCCTTTAAATATCCACAATGTGTGGATATTTGTCCATGAGCCAGCTAATTTTTCGGTACCGTCTGGATGGACTAATTCATATGTTTTCTTGATAAGAAAATATAAGAACATTCCAAACAAATTATGATAGACTTGGTGAAACGGTAGCTTCATAGTCATTTTTAAGCAATTATTGTTGTAAAAAAGTTATATGCTAAGCCTCGTCCAATAAAACACTTTTACGACTGTTTGATGATTGCTACCAGACCAAGCCTCAAAAGATCCCATGTTATTACACGCAGTACAATAATTAAAGCTAAACAGCAACATAAAACAACCGTTGTACATGTTATAATGTCAAAAAAATACACCAACGAAATATGAATTAACGCAGAAAATACGTCTTTGGAAAGCAAACTTCAAAGTTTCCCAAGTTTCACCTCTCTTAGGAAATATTTGTTTTTGGTTTGTGTTTTGGAACTTAAAGCTAAGATTTAGGGTCAGTTTTCTTTGAGTTTATCGCATTACATTGACATCTAAACTCAGTGGCGTGCCGGGGGCACGGGGCCACGTGCCCCCCTCCCCTTAGCCGAGGTCTGTGCCCCCAGGTGCCCCCATTCAAAATTTTGAAAATAGACACTCGTCACGCATTTTAAAAAGTTGTTACATTACATATTATGATGATTATAAACTGCCCCCCTTGACCCCGCCCCCTTCTCGATCCGTCAATGGTTTGAGACGCAATTGCAATCGCGTGTTGAATTTGAATTTCAATAACATTCAATTACTAACTTAAAAGTCAAGGGTCTTTGGACTTGAAATGGCTCATTAAGTGTTTCCATTCGCAGAGTCGGCTTGTAAATAATATGTGAGAGGTTTCAGCTCTTACTGAGAACAGACTATTGAATTTTAAGCGGTTTTTGTTCGGTATTGCTGTGCTTGTAACGGTTATTATCTGAAACAAAATGACAATAAAATTACTAAATATAATATTAATCATTTGTCAACGAGAAATATGAAATCAATAAATTTGAAGTCTTTTTGATGACAGGCCAATTTAGTGTTTCATTACGTTTTTCCGCCCGCTGTTGACTCGTGTTATAATGAGAGGTTTCAGCTCTTACTGAGAACAGACTATTGAATTTTAAGCGTTTTTTGTTCGGTTATTAATTGCTGTGCTTGTAACGGTTATTAGCTCAAACAAAATGACAATAAAACTACCGAATATTATATAAATCATTTGTCAACGAGAGATATGAAATCAATAAATTTGTTTTTGATGACAGACTAATATTATCTTTAACAGTCCAAACAGTACAGACACCTTTTATAGGTCCACATAAAGTATAGGGTAAATTTATTGCAAGGTGATGAATGGACACTTGTCCTCTTTGCCTGCCTCCTTTATCCGCTAATCTTCCCCCTGGTTCACCCGATCTGCCAATGATACTTAGTATTAGTTTTCATGAAGCCATAAGCAAATGCATTTGTGTTTTTACGTGGTGTCTGATGAGGGGGTAAGGTTTAAAAGTGGCGGTGATTTCTAGAGACGACGAGAGGGATGGTATAAGTAGGACCCCTAGCTAACCTAGTACCCCTACACGACTCTGGACCTCTCCCGACTTCCCCGGAACCCCTAGATGCCCAGACTGACATTCCCAATTGAACTATGTAGGATTTTTAATTTGCTTATTTTCTCGGTTTTGGTTATTCTGTCTACGTACACAAATGTACTGCCCACTTTTTCTTTATAGAATTCTAGAAGAAATCGTTATACTTGGACGTGATGTATGTTTTGTAAAATAATAGAAATACGGCAATGGCTACCATGTCAGCGATACAATCGTTTTGAAATCATGGAAAACAGTTCAGTCTTTGTAATAACACATTGAATTATTATTGCCTTGGAGTCACAAGTTGAAAACAAGTGTGCGTGCTTTCAATACGCGCGCGTATGACGCATATAAGTTTTGAAAAGGATAAATCCAGTGGTAAGATCATACCTCTCGCTCTATCTTCTTCATAAGTTATAATTATATGCATTTGTGTACGTAGGCAGTGATTAATGAAATTTCGAAAAATTTAAGAAGAAAATTTCAAAGTTTTTATATTAATTTGATGAATTACTTCGCTGTTAGTTGCTATTTCTTTTTCTTTCATTGAAAATGGCTAAATTGTTGTTATAACGTATTATAACATCATAGCAATGAGGCAGGTGTTGCGGGATGCAAGGTTAAAAATAAACAGGACAAGATGATTATATCCAATGGCCAATTCACCACATCACAGGGTTAAGAGATGAATATGTTGTGCTAGCTGAAAATAAGAAGACAAAATCTGCGAACTATTGCGAAATGAAATTCGTTTACCTGTGTTCAAAATATTTTGCATTTTTCCATGGAGGATTTTAATGAGTGTCCTTCCAAAGATGTATTTTGATGCTCAATATAAATTATATACAATATATATACAAGCTATATATTTCGCTCTTTTTCCTGACATGTCAATCTGTACTCAATATTTTATTTTGTAGTCTTTAATTGTTATTTATTTTGATGGATTATGTAACTTATTTATGTGAAGTTCTTTGTTTTATCTGAATTTATATTTTTATCAGCCATCCTGTAATTGGCGATTCTGTCGCTGTTGGATTTGATCAATAAATAAATAAATATATGCTCCTAAATAGCCTCAGATTGCACCAGAGAGCATCTACAACCTAAAAATTTCCCGGGCCCTTAAACGGGCACCGGACCCCACGCCGTAGTGGCTTCGCGCTACGCGCTCGCAGATTCGTCTCATACAAATGCCCCTACCCTATAATTTCATCATGGCTAGAACACTGGTGCAAGACTAATTACTCCCCCAAAGTACTGGCGTCGATCGCTAGCTAAGAAGGTTTTTTTTGGGGAGGTGGGGGGTGGGGGGGGGGGGGAGTATGCAACGAGTGACACGGGGGCTTTAGAGTTGTATGCCTTAATCTCGTACTTAGTTATTACATTATCAACCATTCAAAGACTTAATGTCTCTTTAATTCGAAATATATGTGAATGTGATTTCCTTTATTTATACTGCAATCTCGTCTCAAACAAGTACACAATCCTCTCTAGACTTAAGGGCCTATGAAATAAGCATTTTCTAACTTGAAAACAGCTTAAGTCGATATCCATATCGACATTTCTTACAGGTTGGTGAAATTCTTGCGTTGGGAGATAAACAATTGATTTAATTTTGCCCTACACCGACGTGTGTGTATAGCTCTGTATACTCAGTGCTTTCCGAGTGTCTGTGAAAAAACTACACAGGCGACTCGGGCGGGATTCGAACCCACGAAGCAGGAGGTCGTGGGTTCGAATCCCACCCGAGTCGCCTGTGTAGTTTTTTCAGACACTCGGAAAGCACTGAGTATACAGAGCTATACACACACGTCGGTGTATGGCAAAATTAAATCAATTGAAATGTCTTATCTTCAGTCTAAACTGTTTAGGGTAGTGACACCATGTGGAACTCTCAATTGACTTATAACGTTCCTGGAAAGGACTGGAGGTTACAAGTTGACGTTTCGATCATTTCAACAAAGAGTTGCAGGTACCATCATTACAGGAGCATTTGCGATTAGGGGTGTCATTGGAGGGGTGTCAATGGAGAAGGGTGTCGACGGAGGGGGTGTCGATGGAGAGGGTGTCAATGGAGAGGGTGGGAGTGTAACAATTATTGTGTATTCCCTTTTCTGTTCCTTTTAACGCACCCAAGCCACGGCCATCATTTGTGGTATCAATGGAGAGGGATGTAAAAGTGTTCGAAGTTTGCCTTCCAACCACCCTTAGCCACCCTGGCTATCTGCCCCTGTTCCAGGAAAGTTACCACAAATTGCTCAATCGACATTCATACAAAATATCCAATCAGAGTGATTATTACACATCACATGTGATTGACAATCAGCAAGAGGGGGAGGGGTCAAACTGACCAATTGACATTCATACACGACATGCGATCAGTCATTACATAAAATCACATGTGATTGGCAATCGGCAATCACAAATTGACCAATTGACATTCATACACTACATCCAATCATAGTGATTATTACACACACGTGATTGGCAATCGTTTACAATAGGCCCTTTGCATGAAACATGCTAATTCATTCACGCATGCGCTCAAGCACCACTGGTTGGAAAACTCAAAATCGGGATCGTCACGCAACGCCTAGCGCGTTATAGCTTGCACTTAGCCATTGGTCTCAATTATATTCACTGAATTTAGCGTGCGCTAAATTGTAGCCGCAACCGTCTTTTCATAGGATGGCAATGGAACTTTTCATACCTGTTCAAAATGATATTTGTTGATATGTGAATATTAATCCTTTTGGCTAGCTTTGATTGCTATTAGTCTAATTTGCTAAAAATACGTTTGTCTGAAACCAATTTATGCAGTGTTTGTGATGACATTGACGACCTATGCTAATATGAATGTCCAATTGCCATCCGACAACAAAATGTGTCGAGCTGGACACAAGGCTACAATGAAAGCAATATGCACAGTATCATATCCCTTGTGACTTTTATTGGTTCAACATTGTCAATCATTGTTCATTTACCATGACAAGAGTCAATCAACAATCCAAGTTATCAATACCCATCAAGAAATCATCCAATGTTAATAACATAAGCAAATACCTTTCCATAACAACCTTGTATTTAAAAAGGGAAACATTCTGTAGTTGCTCTTTAGTAGACTAGATTTACAGGGTAGACCAACACCAGACAAATAATGCAGTCATAACAGTATGATATCAGTGTAATATGTGACGCGGTATGTCAAAACCAGGCGGAATTGGGCAGATCTACGAACGGAGGAACAGCTGCAAAATGCCTTGGGGTGATTTTTTGCGATTTTGCGATTTTTGGAAATTTATGATGCTACAAATGTTTAAAATGTTCTGTAAAAATTTCTAACTGAAATTTCATCGACAAATTACTTTTTAAATACTTTTAAAGAGGCATTATAATTTCACAAAATAAAATCTTACTTTCTTTGGTAAATAATGCAATTTCATAACTGAAAAAAGTTTGAAAATCAACTATAGACCAGTTTCTTTGCTCCTGCATGCCCGTTGCTAAGGTAACATTGTTGACCTACTTGTTTTATTTAAACTCTAACCTTAAAGGGCTATTTCTCAAACTTTAAAGGGCTATTATCTTAGTTTCGATGTTCCGGACAGTCCGATTTCAAATCTTAATAACTTCGCTATGGGATATCCGATTTGAAAAAAGAAAGCGGCATTGTAAAGTGCAAGGTCTATATTTTACTAATATTTCAATAACTCAAAATTGACCTCTTGCCCAATTGTGCCTGGTTTTGACATACGACGTCACATATTTCCAAGACTCTTACAAATATTTAATAATTTTTCAGGACTCAGCATGATGGTACTATAACAGGGCTAACAAGGTTGATGTCAACTATACTATCCTGATTGAGATATATACTACCCTGATTGAGATATATACTTATTCCAATTGAAACCATATACAATGTTTTCCCAATCAGGATACAATCGAGAAACCCTTGGATGACAGCTAGGCCTGCTAAAATAGGGCTGCCAAGCCTTACCTTGGTGGGCTATCCTGGTGGGGTCCAGTAATATCTTCATTGGGAGAATAGGATCCTAATCAGGGTAGAATGGTTACCGCTGACCATATGAACATTAGTTAAAGGTTTCCTGATTGAGATGCAGTACTATCCCGATTGGGAGAATAGGGTCCTAATCAGGGTACAAGTATCTCCCAATCAGGGTACAAGTATCTCCCAATCAGGGTAGGTACAAGTATCTCCCAATCAGGGTAGTACGGTTGCCAATGACCCCCGAGACTGTTAATGTGATTACAGGATAGCATGTTTCTATATACCTGACGTTTGACTTCCATAATCAACACTGTTGTAACACCACATCATATAATATCAATGGAATATGTGAAATTTAAGTCCCAATCAATGCCTTATAAGGTTATTTGTTTTATAATTCAACCTGTGTACAGTGGCCAGACTAAGAACATGTAGCCTCATGGGCAGGTTTTCATAGGATTTGGCATTTGAAGATACCATAGACTGGCCACACTGAGCAGGTGGCATGTTTACCATGTGTCCACTATAAGAGGTTTAACTGTATGGTAATAAGCAGCAAATATTTTGCTTACTCAATGTTTTTACATTTGTAATTTCATAGCACTACTGACTGTATAGTACAGAAAAAAAGGCACACTAACTTTGCCTGATGATTGTTGCTAGCAAGTGAGTGATCCAATACACGTACACAGTGAAGGTATGAAGGTGCACACACACACATTGCCTAAATTTCCTGTTAACTGATGAAATATGCTTATATCTAGTAGATGATTTCTGCTTTTGTTTGCATAAAATATCTACTTACCGGTAAGTAGCGCTATGAAATTGGCCTCCACAAATTACTGTGCTTGGAATGGTTATTTGGTTATTGCTATGTTTTCATTTCTTGGGCTCTTTTCATTCAAATTTTTTTTCCAAACCGTTTCCCACCAAATACAACTCTTCAATGAAACACAAGTTATAACCAAACAGCTTTGAATCAAATTTTAGTTCCCTTAGACGCAAACCTCTCCAACCCCTTCCTCCCACCCCAACCCCTTCCTCCCACCCCAACCCCTTCCTCCCAACCCCCACCCCCAACCCCCACCCCCGACCGGGAAAAAATAAAATAAAATCTCCAAAAAAATAATAAAAAGTATCTGAAAATTTCTTCCAATAAGAAAAATAAGGTGACTTAAGCATACTGCTTCAGTATTTAATATAATAACAAAATCCTGACTTTAAGGATGGCACGCCTAAAGTTTTAAAAACACCATCAAATGTTCCTTACATTTTGTTTTTGGAGATTACCGTAACAGAATAATGTGCGGTTATTTTAGGAATGATAACTCAAGTTTTGAGACATAGAATGTCTTTGATTCTCAACTCTGGAAAATTCATCACAGCTGTCACGTCTTCATATGTCTTTATGTACTCGAGTACGTCTACATACATTTGTATGATCAAGGCAGTAATATTTCAGAGTATTTTTGTACTTTTAGGCATGCCATCCTTATGTCAAATGAGTCTTACTACAACAGGGCTACACCAGTCATAATCACTGCTACACTAACATTTTGCAGACTCCAGACAGTCAAGTACACTGAATGAGTACTTATTGTACTGAGTAAAATGGGTGTCAATAACCATGACGCTGTAAACATAATTATTATCCAGTCATAATCACTGCTACACAGTACCAGAATTCTGCAGACTCTCCAGACATTATAGATTGTCAAGTACACTGAATGAGTACTTATTGTACTGAGTAAAGTTGGTGTCAATAACAATGACGCTGTAAATAGAAGTACAATGTATTATTTTTTATCTTCACTGTTACATGAACAATTGCAAAGGAGAATAATTACATACAGACACCTCTAGTCTGCAGACTACAGTAAACATTTTGTGTGGACCCCATGATGTTTGGTAGAACTTGTAGCTCTGCATGGTGAGGATGATAAGACTAATTGCAGTGACACCATGTGAAATGCTCAATTGAGTAGTAATTAGTTCTGAAAACAACTGGAGGTACAACTCCACGTTTCGATCAGTATGCTCCGATCGTCCTCAGGAGATCGTCCCTTCTGAGAACGATCAGAGCATACTGATCAAAACATCGAGTTGTAACCTCCAGTTCTTTTCAGAACTCATTATTACTCAATTGAGCATTTCACATGGTGTCACCGCAATTAGTCTTACCCATGATGTTTGTTATCGACCTTTAGCATAGAGCAGCCATTTTGTTTTTCTTCCATTCAAATCAATGTAACCAAACCGAGGCTGGAAGGAAAATAGTCTGGCACCATTTAATAAAATGAAAATTAGAACTGTATGTCCTTGTGTATGCAGGGGATATGACCAAGATGGCCGCAGTGTGAAAAAAGGTCTATAGAAGTATTACACTGTACCTTCAATCATGACTGGTGTAACCCACTTTAACTTCTACCTTATCACATCAACACATCCCTCATTCTCAAGGAAATCAAAACAAAGAAAAAACTCTGCATAAAATAAAGATCTCCTTAAAAACAAGACAACCAAAGCCAATTTCATAGAGTTGATGGTTGACATAGCTGCTTAGTAGAAATAATTGCTTAGTTTGATTTCATGGTAACCAGCCAAAGTGAAACAGGATGCATATTCCATTTGGCTGGTAGCCAGTTTCATGTTACTTACAGAATGTATTCGGTAAGCACCATTTTCTGTTCAGTAACTCTACGAAATTGGCAGTAAATTCATTGCTGTAGTGTGTCAGATACTATTTCAAGAAACCTCTGTTAACGTCTTGTATCAGTGATATCTAAAGCAGAGAATATGTGTACTCCTATGAGAAACAGCCATTTCAGATCTTGTTGCGATTGTTAAAAATAACCAAAAAATCTACAACTATTCCCTGCTGTAGATATCTTTGATGTCATACTACAGCAATAAATTGGACTCTACAAAGCAGTGTGTAAATGATCAATAATAGACAGAGTCATGGGATGGTCAAAGCACATAATTATACACTAGGCAGTATCAAGACTAATTGGGTATAAACAAGGATCATGTATCCACCTGCTAATTCATTAACATTGGATTCCAAACATTTCTGGGCGAAAATTCCATGACCTCTCCAGACTAATATGATAACTCATAGTTAACAGGTTAAAATGTTCATGTTTTGTTGTGAATATTTTATAATGACAATTTAGTTATTTCAAAATGACAGTACTTTTTGTATTGACATATGAACATTTTGTTATGACTTTACAAACATGAAAATAAGATTCATAACTTTTCCAAGCATTGAAATCAGCTTTTAAATCTTTTCCAGGAATTAAACAACCTTTTGTAACTTTTTCTATGGATGGAAACATTTGTCATAGTTATTCCACACCTAATCATTACATTTCTTTGACCTTCCTAGATTTCTATGTGCCTTGTCCCAAGTCCCTTACAATGATTTGCATTACTGTTAATTCCACACTGCCCTGTTTTTTTACGCAATTTCAGACATCTGTAAATTACATCATTTTTTGGAAAATACATTCAGACAATCCAGTTATTTTATGTCAAGCAACTCTAAGAAATAAGAACCAGTAATGAAAACATGAAACATTTTAAGCTTCAACAAATTACATTCCAAAGAATTTTAAGAAACTAACATCAGCCCTTAAAAAACTAAAAACTGTTTACTTTGTTAAAGTTTCATGTTTCTCATTACAAAGATCCATTTCAAAGGTTTATTTCAAGAACAAAGAGTTGCACATTTAAAAATAATATAATTTACAAATGTTTTGCTATGTGTTGGTGTACATGTATATGGAAAAGGATAACAGGTTGAACAAATAAAAACAAAACATGAAATCTGAAAGAAAATTGAAGCAGTAAACCAGTCTTCTTAGGGGCCGTTTCATATTTTCACAGTACAAGTGTGAAGGGAAAGGCATTAAACAAGTCTAGTCAAGTACATCTTCAAATGATGATTGAAAAACCTGCTGTTCAGAATATAGACTAATCCGTTGACCAGTTCACTGTGTGCCACTGTAACTGCGATGGTACCTACATGTACGTTACATTCCGTGTTAAGCATTTGTTTTCTACGCAGTCCAGTACTTCTTCAACCAATCTGTTCACTCTAATGCTAGTGTACTACGTATTTGATAATGCATGTTCCGCACGTGTGTAGTGTGGTACCACTGCAGTAATGATGGGAAAACATTGGTCCACGGCTTACTCTATAGATACAACATTGTAAGAGGTTGGGTGGGGCGGTTGTCTTCAAAAGTTGTACTCGACCGTGAAAAATCAGGAACATTTTTAAAAGCACCCTTAGCAAATGTTTCTACTGACCAGTTCTTTGAAAATATTCCGACATATACACCAACATATAGCAAATGATGGTGACTTCATAGTAACAGTTTGAACTATTGGATACTGTACATGAAATCACCAATGAATAACACATGAGTAAACAGAATACAGTGTATTATAAAACAGACAAAAACACAATCAAATAGAATTTGGTTTTCAATTTTCTCAAAACTAGACCCGACGTTCCTAAGATAACATTGCAACAGTTTAATGCATGGTTCTGGGAATAACGGGTGTAATTCAAAGAGAAATAAAATAACGTTATAAGGCAAATCCCATAGTACAGGTGTATTATTAAGGAAAAACAGGTGTAATTCAAGATTAATAAAATAACCTTATGAGGCAACACAATGAGCATAAAGAAATGCTAATTTTCATCTTAACTATAAGTATTTACTTGCAGGTGGGGGGGGGGGAGGGGAGAGAGAGTGGTACAACACAGGTAACCTTTGAGACATGCAATAAATCCATAACAAGTCACAAAGACCTTGTACAAAATTGAAAACCAAATCCTTTATGTTTAACAATTAAAAAGCTACATTGAAATAAAGTTCACCCACGCAACTGCTCCCCAAGTCCAAACCACTCTCAAGAGTAGTAAAAATGTAACATCTCACAACAAAATACATGTATTTCAGTTTGCCCGCAAACATAGGACTTAGGAAATCTTATGTTTTCAGTGATTATTTTCAAGTGACCACCTAGCCAACACGGCCACAGGACTGTCCAATGTGGACAGTATAACAGTCCTTGTGAATTGAATAGACATTGAAACCTGTCTACAGTGGCCCACCTGTCTATAGTGGCCACTGAATGTCCATTCCTTTCAACAGATCCTAATCCTAGCAATATCACAAGATAAGTCAGCACCAGTCACTTTATAAATATGAAAGTAATTTCCATTATGACATGACAACCACTTGAGATGGGTCCTTTTATGAGACGTTTACCAAGCATTTTCACAGGATCCTTAAGTGACTCAAACGGCAATAAGATAACGCCCTGTATTTGTGACCGCAACCACAATATGTCAACTTAAAACAATCGCATGTAACGCATTTTTAGACAGATGCACAAGACAAACAAAATGTTGACATCTTGTGGCCAATTTGACACAGAGCTGCTTAGCTGAATAATGAGTTAAGCAGAAGTATGCTTTCCTTAATTGGATGACAATTTTGATTTAATTTTAGTTGTCTTTAGCAGCCGTTTATTTACTGTAAAACCGGAGATTTTCCATTGTGGAGCAACCTCTGTACATGTACAAGTAAATGTTCCTGCTTAGCAGCTCTATGTAACTCACTACTGCCCCCCTCTCCCCTTTCCAAGACTACACAATATTTTCTTTCATTGTGATGTTTGTAAGCTGGTAATAACTATTCCAAGAGAGCAGGCAATGGACACAACTTAAATTATCAAATAAAACAATGCCAGGTATTTGGCCGTTTTTCCCCTTAACCCTAACCATGCAACAGGATGCAACAGTTGTAAAATTCCGATGGACGTTGTTGCATTCAGCAGCCAGTACTGATGACTCAATCTGTTGTATCTTGTTGCATTCTGCAAAGGACATGTACACCCCTCCCTCCTCCCTCCTCCCTCGCCCCCTCCCCTCCCCTCCCCTCCCTCCCCTCCCCGATGTCTAACCTATGGATTGCCAAATAGAAATGGTATGCTCCCATGAGCTACATCAAAAGGGACTTAAAACTTTCAAAATCCTGATACACTTTAAGAATTAGAGAAAATCCCCAGGTCAGACATCGGGCCGAGAGTGGGAATAATAATAGATAGCCATGTAACACCGACATGGAATTTGCAATCAAAATTGCACAGTAACGAATTACATTTTAAACATAACTCAACATAAACGTAACGCTTGAAACATACATCACAATTATACACAAATTTACATAAAAATAAGACTGAAAAGAAAAACAAGAAATAAAAAATGAGGATACCAATAGGACCCCATGGTGTAACCCTTGGGTGCCATGGTGTAACCCTTGGGTGCCAATGACAACTGCCTTTGTGGATGGGCCAATTTCATAGAACTGTTACTTGCAGAAAACTCTGCTTAGCAATTTGTTAAATACATTCTTGCTAAATTTGTAGTACATGTACGTACATATTGGTTCTGGATGGCAACCAGTTGTATTTTTTTAATAAATTTACTAAGCAAAACATTCCTCTGAACAGTTTTCTGAAACTAGCCTTTAACCCTAGCCACCCCAAACCCATCAAACTCCAACAGCTGGTTGTGTTGCATTTTGATGGACTCAGTACTGTATAGCCCATACATGGTGTTGGATTTTGGTGGACCCTAACCCCTTAATGGTTTTGGCTAGGAACCTTCCTGAACCCACCAAAATCCAACACCATGCATGGGCTATACAGTACCGAGTTCATCAAAATGCAACACAACCAGCTGTTGGAGTTTGATGGGTTTAGGGTGGTTAGGGCTGTACAGTACCGAGTTCATCACAATGCAACACAACCAGCTGTTGGAGTTTGATGGGTTTAGGGTGGTTAGGGCTGTACAGTACCGAGTTCATCAAACTCCAACAGCTGGTTGTGTTGCATTTTGATGGACTCAGTACTGTATAGCCTATGCATGGTGTTGGATTTTGGTGGACCCTAACCCCTTAATGGTTTTGGTTAGGAACCTTCCTGAACCCACCAAAATCCAACACCATGCATGGGCTATACAGTACCGAGTTCATCAAAATGCAACACAACCAGCTGTTGGAGTTTGATGGGTTTAGGGTGGTTAGGGCTATACAGTACCGTGTCCATCAAAATGCAACACAACCAGCTGTTGGAGTTTGATGGGTTTAGGGTGGTTAGGGCTGTACAGTACCGAGTTCATCAAAATGCAACACAACCAGCTGTTGTAGTTTGATGGGTTTAGGGTGGTTAGGGCTGTACAGTACCGAGTCCATCAAAATGCAACACAACCAGCTGTTGGAGTTTGATGGGGTTTAGGGTGGTTAGGGCTGTACAGTACCGAGTCCATCAAAATGCAACACAACCAGCTGTTGGAGTTTGATGGGGTTTAGGGTGGTTAGGGCTGTACAGTACCGAGTCCATCAAAATGCAACACAGCCAGCTGTTTGAGTTTGATGGGTTTAGGGTGGTTAGGGTTAATTTAATGATATACATGTACTTAACCCCAAATGACATTACCAGCTATTTGTGTAATGTATACGGTTGAACTATTGCTTTTAGAGACTTAAGCATGGATCTATTTCATTAAGCTGCTCAGCAGAAAATTTGGCTAAGCAAATATAAAACAGACTACCAACCAAAATGCATTCATTTTGTATAAACTGTGGCTGGTAACCAACAAAAATTGGCAAGTAAATTTATCCGGTAAGCAATTTTATAACATCTGCATGAAAGTGAGCCCAGGCCATACATACATGTACAACACACATGGGAAAATGTGCATGATTTTTGTTTTGTTTTGCACGTTGAGCGTTTCATGACAAGGGCAGGCCTTGAATCATATGGAGGTATGGAGGCATTGAGGCAATTGTCAGCATGCCTCTGGTGTCTTTGCATTGGTGTCTTTTGAATCGTTGTCATAGATATTTAGATATTCTTATAGAAAAGCCATTTGTCAGACATTTAACACCACAAGATTCACACAGTAAGATTTACATGTGTGAGCTGTCTATTCCAATGGTTATTGACATTGGGGTTAAGTACATGTGCATGGTGTCACATGAAATTTGTACTGCATTATAATTCTACCCCTTGGTTATTTATCAGCATGCTTGAGTCGAATCAAAATTATGAGAAATTGCGAAAAAGAACATCACATGATATATGCAAGGGGTAGGATTGTCATGATGGCACAAATTTTGTGTGACACCAGCCTTCATAGCGGCAATTTCTTGATTACTCACGTTACATTTGAGGTTTTGCATAAAATATTAGGTTTTTTCACAGGAGTTGCATTATACCCAGACCTTACTCAGTACAAAATACAAATTTCAGAAATGTGTTATGCATGTATGTATGCTATATGTCCAAAGAATGTCACATGATCATGAGTAACCAGCATTTCTCTTCTATAGTGCACATATATACTACTCAAAACAATTTAGGGAACACCGGATTTTTACCATCAAATAGGTTTGAAATGTTCCATGAACCGGGATTTTCATTTGCAACCCCCTCTCTTTCAGTAGTCATGTCATGAAATGTGTAATCACTACATGCATCCTTTATCATCTGTTTCATTGTGCAGTTGTTTCTCATCAATTCTGTGAAACATTGTGTTTATCTGAAATAAATGATCTTGCTTTAATTGAGATTATTCCGGCGTTCCCTAAATTGTTTTGAGTAGTATATAACAAATTTCTGAAATTATTATTTCGTGTCCACTAAGGTCTGTGCATAATGCAACTACTGTGAAAAAACTGATGAGTGAAATATACAAGTAAGGAAATTATGGCATTAAGAGTGGGTCCAATACCTCAAAAAAGAGTAACCATGGAATTGCCCATAGATAAAAGATAATTTATCAACACTTTCTAAATAAAACTCGATCAGAAAAACCCGGAATCACTTCATGTTATACAGAGATGATAATAGCAGACAAATCTGCTTAGAATTTTTTCAAAGCATGTTTTAATGGTTACCAACTATAATTTCAATGTGTATGTATTGCTTTTAACTGGTAGCCACCTTTATCTTGCTAATCAAATGTTTCCGCTTTATCTTCTCTGTAAAACAAAGCAGTGATTATCAAAGCCTCCCATTTCAATAAAATACTTAAAAAACGGAAGAGAAAAAAAATCATCAATGGTTCGCCCCAGTTAAAATTATTTAATTTTAATAAAGAACCATTGACGAGTTGTTTAAAACTTAAAACTAACAGTCTCTTGGTTGTTTTTTATACTATTAGCAGTTTTAAACTTTGGTTTCATGTTTACAATTAATTGAAAAGATCATTTCCAAAAATGTTGGAATGAATTCATGAAAAAATGTGAATGTTTGTAACTGTTACAAGTTTAATTTTTCTTGAATAACGGTTCATGGTGGTGCTATTTCATTCAACAATTGTTGTTTACTACGTCATTGAAAACTCAAATTCAGCCACTTTGCATAAGTTCTCTATTGATACAGTGCCTGATAACATGGTAAAAAAAATTCAACCTGGGGTGAACCATTGACCCGGTATGCAGCTTTCAAAGTAAGGGGGGGGGGGCCTTGCCAGCAGACAACCCATTGAAACAGTACAGCTGTTATCAATTGACATTACCGCACTAATCCCAGACATTGCCCAGACATTTCGGCAACCTGAGATGTTTATTTTGAAGTCTGGTTGTGGGTATTAGAATGGCACAGAGCGGAGAAGTAGACGTTACCCTAAAGAGGAAATCACAGACCTGGTATTTGCTGATGATATAGTCCTGATGAGTGACAGCATTGGAGCTGCCCAGAAGCTTCTGAAAAATGTTGAATTCCATGCTGGGACAGTTGGATTGGCTATGAATGTAAATAAGACCAAGGTTATCACCATTAACATCCAGGATGAAAGTAGGGCAATTACAACTGCCAGTGGAAATGTGCTAGAAGAAGTTGATGACTTCAGGTACTTGGGATCTTGGATATGCAGTATTAGCAAGGAGGTTCACCATCGTATTGCCCTTGCATGGCAAGCATGCAACAAGCTTAACTGTGTATGGAAGTCCCATTATAGGAAGACCTTTGAGAATATCATTTTTCAGAGCAACTGTCGAAAGCATACTCATGTCTGGAGCTGACACCTGGCCACTCACAAAAGAACTTGAGAAGAAACTGGATGGTAGCTATACCAGAATGCTGAGAAAGTGCCTGGATGTCCATTGGAGAGACAAACTTTCAAATCAAGAGCTATACAAGAACATAGACAAACTATCTACTAAGATCAGAAGAAGGCGTCTCCAACTTGCTGGCCATAGCTATCGACACACTGAAGAGCCAGTATCAAGGTTCATCTTGTGGAATCCCAATCGGGGAAGGAAAAGGAGGGGAAGAAGAAAAACCTTCACCAAGTTCGAGTGTATGTGACGTCTTAACATCTTGACCACCGAGCTTGTCCGATGGCGATTGGCCAGCTAGAATCCCATAGCAGCAGGTACCGCGAGATGTGTATATTAATTAACTCTTACATCGGGTGATAATTTGATTTTACCCTTACACTGACGTATGTATGAAGCACTTTGCTCAGTGCTTTCAGTGCAGGAGGTTGTGGGTTCGAATCCCATCCCAATAGCCTTTGGATTTTTCCAAAGACACTCGTCACACGGCAGAAAGGGGCACGCTGTCATAAAAGTCGTTAAATTACATAAAATGCCCCCTTGACCCCGCCTCTTTCGATCCGCTAATGGTTTAAGACGCAATTGCAATCGCGTGTTGAATTTGAATTTCAATAACATTCAATTACTGAATTAAAAGTCAAAGTCCTGAACTTGAAATGGCTCATTAAGTGTTTCCACCCGCAGTCGGCTTGTAAAATAATATATGAGAGGTTTCAACTCTTACTGAGAACAGACTATTGAGGTTATTATCTCACACAAAATGACAATAAAACTACCGAATATAATCATTTGTCAACCGTAGAGATATGAAATCAATAAATTTGAAGTTTTTTTGATGACAGACCAATTTAGTGTTTCGGCAGTCGGCTTGAAAATAATATATAGAGATGTTTCAGTTCTTTTTGATGACAGACCAATTTAGATGATGAATGGACACTTGTCGTCTTTGCCTGCCTCCTTTATCCGTTATAACTTCCCCCTTTGTATAGTTCCCCGATCTGCCAATGTACTTAATTATTTTCATGATCATATTGATCACTTTAATTTAATCTTTTGAATTATATTGTAATTTTCAGGGCCATGTTTTGTGAACAGGTTACTGTGATAAAAGATCAGAAATAAATAAATAAATCCTGTGAAGCGGCAACCTGGGAATCACTAGAAGAGGATTCGATATTTGTTATGATACAATTTCACACAATTTTCAATAGAAAAACAGAATATGTACAGGTATAAATATGTATAAATACCTGTACATATTATGTTGGTGTCTGTATTGTACATACAGGCAATATCAAATATCAAAGAGTAGTCTTGGCACAAGCGTCAATATCCTACTCTCTGCAATGCCACTGGTGGAGGTGCAAGGGATTAATGCTGTCAACATAATTTTTCTATTAAAGACTAGTCTTGGTTCAAGTCTGGTTTGTTTTGTTCATATATAACGTTCAGATTAGACTTAATTAAACCTGACTTGTAAACTTCGTCTGTATTGTTCAGAATAGATTCACTTCTGAAACTGACATATTTCGTTTACACGCGTCATCATTACATCATCAATATAGGCATGTGTTATTTATCAATACTAACAACGTCCGATCGCGACGAGACTTAAGAAGTATGAAATACGAATATTTGTAGGGCTAATTCAGAAGTTACATAATTATTACGTCATAAGGTGCCAAATTACATATTTATAACATTTTACTTAAAAGCCTTACGTTTCACGTTTTTGATGTGTTAATGAACATGTCATTTACATTCATACCTGTCAAGAAAACTCAGAACAGCTCTGAGGTCTGTTCAAAAAGAAAAACTTGTCTAGTTTATGTGTTACCTTGTCCACAATAAAAATAAATAAACACCTTTATAATTATACAAATACACGTGCATACACATGTGAGTATATTCGAGCGATGCCTCCAGTGTTCCCGGCCCGGTGTCTGGACTGGCTCTTGCCGCGCTGGCATGGTGAGAAAACGCTGGTGTTCAATTTGAAATATAGAACATTTTTGTTAACTACATGTATGCTAGCCATCAGCACCAGATCAAGAAATAAATTTGCAGAAAAGCGTCTTTGTAATGACATGAGATCAACGTTTATTTCAACAAGAAATTAATTAACATTTAATTTATTAATGCAAAAACAAAATTATTAAGAGGGATATCAAAATCAACAAATTTAATACATTTTCCACAGGGGGAGTTTTACAGACTGTAGCCAGTGTACGTAAACGGCTTCGGCGAAGCCGAGCGAGGTCTCCGGGGTTCCTCGGTGCCCAGACTGACGGATGCCGCGCTGGCAGGCTGAGAAAACACCGATGTTCAATTTGAAACGATATGTAACAATCAGTACCAGATCATCAGCAGAAAAATGATTATTTAGAAACATTTATTTCATGCCAACATCATTAAGAAATAAATTTACATTATTTGTTCCAATTCATATATTAAGACAGATGCAACAAAACTATAAGCTGTAAATTAATTAACACAAAATAAACAAAATAAACAACTAAACAAAACAAATTAAATAATGTTAACATGTAACGAAAATGAGGAAGCAAAGCTTTTGTACTCTTCCCAAACGCAAACAGTGTCCTGGCCGAGCGGTCTAGCTTACCGGACTCAAGTTCTGTTGTTAGCAGCAGAATGTGGGTTCGAATCTCGGCCATGACACTTGTGTCCTTGAGCAAGACACTTATCCATAATTGCTTCTCTCCACCCAGGGGTTAAATGGGTACCTGTGAGGGCAGAGTTGGTTGATTAGCCCTATATGCGCTGTAATGGCAGCAATTGAGCTGTATACTCCCCAGGGAGCTGAGATGGTTTCAGGAATGATTTATGAGCCTTATGAACCTAATGATATAATGCGCCTTGAGCACCACTTAGTTGGTGGATACGTGCGCTATATAAGTCCACACATTATTATTATTATTATTATAAGTCAAGCAAAAACAGGAGTAAGAATGGATGTAGCTTTAGACTGGATGTAAAATCAGGTTATCTACATATAAGATTCTAAAATACTACTTTTAAGTTTTTGGCCAAAAGATGTCGGGGAAACAGCTTGTCTTAAGTCTGTACAAAACACGACTCTGTAATAGGCTATTTTTTGAGTGAGTTGTCTTACTAAAATTAACATAAAATTACCATTTGATGAACTACGAGTCTCATAGGAGCGAACAGAAGCAATTAATGTAAACCAAGATTGAAAACTAGCAAGCAGTAAGTTATTTAATATATTTCAACCTAAATTTCCCAAAATTAAGATAATAGATGTTTCTCAGTTTTAAAAGTTTGAGATTTTCAAATAAAGGATTTTCAAAATAAAAGATCACGGAACCCAACCTTGTTTACAATGCGAACTGCTCGTTTCTGTAGAAACCCTAACAAAATGCACTGGGTTTACCCCACGTAAAAATTGCATAATTCAAATCAGGTGTTAGAATAACTGTTTTCGGCAAAAAGAGTTTCAATCGTGTCATAATACAAACATTTTTATAGAAATCTTACTAGACAATAATTATATTAACATTGATTTAATTTTGCCCTACACCGACGTGTGCATAGCAATGCGTACTCAGTGCTTTCCAAGTGTCTGTAAACAAATACATAAGCGACTCGGGTGGGAATCGAACCAACGACCTCATGCTGACTATTGCAGAAGTCTTAACATCTTTTAATTGAAACATAAACTAAAGACTCAATTACTGAGGAAGTATTTATAATATGAATAACATTCTTTGTTAAAGGGACAGTATCGTCACGATCAGAGCAGACTTTCAACAGGGCATTGAATCGGTGATCTGGTTTAAGATGAAAAAAGTGACTGAAAATTACTGGCTCATTTATGCAGCAGCAATGATAATATGACTTTATTATGTGTTGTATTATTTTCAGTCACTGATGAGTTAATTTAAACTAGCATGCACTCCGATTCCATGCCCTGTTTGATCCTGACGATATTGTCCCTTTAATAAGGGTATAATTGTCTTTTTGATGACAGGACAATTTAGTATTTCATTACGTTTTTCTGCCCGCTATTGGCTCGTATTATAATGAGAGGTTTCAGCTCTTACTGAGAACAGACTATTGAATTTTAAGCGTTTTTTGTTCGGTAATATTAATTGCTGTGCTTGTAACGGTTATTGGCTCAAACAAAATGACAATAAAACTACCGAATATTATATAAATCATTTGTCAACGAGAGATATGAAATCAATAAATTTTGTGATGACAGACTAATATTATCTTTAACAGTCCAAACAGTACATGAACCTTTTATAAGCAGGGATGGATCCAGGGTAGATGGAAATGAAAATGAGACATCGTACAGCAAAAAGGGCTGAAACTGCCTAAAAGAGATCCACATATATAAAGTAAAGGGTAAATGTATTGCAAGGTGATGAATGGACACTTGTCCTCGTTCCCTGCCTCCTTTATCCGCTAATTTCCCCCCCCCCCTGGTTTGGTTTGGTTTTGTTTTGTTTTGTTTGGTTTTGTAATTTGTGTTATCATAGAGGCATCTTGACAGCTAGAGGGCTACGATATGTACGAAGCGAAAGTGAATCTTGATTTGCACATATATTATTATGATCGTGATCGTAGTATAAGGCCATAAAAAAGGTATCCGGTTTGTGGTCGTAGGTTGGCTTCAAAACCAGCGAAATACCCGATACATGTATATACGCGGTTATTGGAACCAGAGCAAAAAAAGGTATCCGGTTTGTGGTCGTAGGTAGGCTTCAAAACCATCGAAATACCCGATACATGTATATACGCGATTATTGGAACCAGACCAAATTTCCCATACATAAAGTATTTGAGCTAAATGAGGCCGCAGAAATTCGCCAAATGTTCATAACCTTATGTTCATAAGGGGACAATATTGTCACGATCAATAGGGCATGGAATCGGAGTATTCATCTTAAACTAGGACACCGATTCCAAGACCTGTTGAAATTCTGTTCAGATCGTGACGGTATTGTCCCTTTAAATGTCCCTTTAAATATCCCTTTAAATATAGCCGAGGTCTGTGCCCACAGGTGCCCCCATTCAAAATTTTGAAAATAGACATATCGTCACGCATTTTAAAAAGTCGTTAAATTACATATTATGATGATTATAAACTGCCCCCCTTGACCCCGCCCCCTTCTCGATCCGCCAATGGTTTGAGACGCAATTGCAATCGCGTGTTGAATTTGAATTTCAATAACATTCAATTACTAAATTATAAGTCAAGGGTCTTTGGACTTGAAATGGCTCATTAAGTGTTTACACCCGCAGTCGGCTTGTAAAATAATATATGAGGGGTTTCAGCTATTACTGAGAACAAACTATTGAATTTTAAGCGGTTTTGTTCGGTATTGTTGTGCTTGTAACGGTAATTATCTTAAACAAAATGACAATAAAATTACTAAATATAATATTAATCATTTGTCAACGAGAAATATGAAATCAATAAATTTGAAGTCTTTTTGATGACAGGCCAATTTAGTGTTTCATGACGTTTTTTCCGCCCGTTGTCGGCTCGTATTATAATGAGAGGTTTCAGCTCTTACTGAGAACAGACTATTGAATTTTAAGCGGTTTTTGTTCGGTATTAATTGCTGTGCTTGTAACGGTTAATTAACTCAAATAAAATGACAATAGAACTACTGAATATTATATAAATCATTTGTCAACAAGAGATATCAAACCAATTTGTTTTTGATGACAGACCAATATTATCTTTAACAGTCCAAACAGTACAGACACTTTTATAAGCAGGGATGGGTCCAGGGTAGCTGAAATAAAAATGAGACATCATACAGCAAAAAGGGGTGAAACTGCCTAAAAGAGGTCCACGTTTATAAATTATAGGGTAAATTTATTGCAAGCTGATGAATGGGCACTTGTCCTCTTTGCCTGCCTCCTTTATCCGCTAATCTTCCCCCTGGTTCACCCGATCTGCCAATGATACTTAGTATTAGTTTTCATGAAGCCATAAGTAAATGCATTTGTGCTTTTATGTGGTGTCTGATGAGGGGGTAAGGTTTAAAAGTGGCGATGATTTCTAGAGACGACGAGCGGGATGGTATAAGTAGGACCCCTAGCTAACCTAGTACCCCTACACGACTCTGGACCTCTCCCGACTCCCCCGGAACCCCTAGATGCCCAGACTGACATTCCAAATTGAAATATGTAAGATTTTTAATTTATTTATTTTCTCGTTGTTGTTGTTGTTGTTATTGCTGCTGCTGTTGTTGTTGTTGTTGTTGTTGTTGTGTTGAGTGTATATAGGTAGGTGGGGGATGTTTGAGTAGGATTGTCTTCCATGCCTTTTAGCAAACCAATCACAAACTAATTTGTATATGAATGATTCAGCCGTCGAAAATTCGTCATTCGTCCTGAGTTTTCCATCCAACCATAGACCCTTCTCGATTATTGGCCCCGGGCGTGGCCTTCGGCTTCTGGGCGTGGCATTTATCTGTTCTAAACAAAATGACCGAATAAAAACCCTGTTTTAGGTAGAAACCCACCTCATACTCAATGATATACCCAGCAAGGTATTCCATAACATAAACAAGGTATATTTGGAAGACGGAGCGTAAAATGACGCCGTGATATGCCTAGCCTTTAGTCAAGGCTCACGTGGCCACCCAGAACACCGTAACAAACATCATGCCCACGAGTGATGAAGCCACGATCACCTTCACCTGTCTGATATGTTGTGTTCATGAATAATTCATAAATAAAAAAAAATAATAATAAAAAAGTTGTTTTTGTTGTTGTTGTTGTTGTTAATGTTGTTGTTGTTGTTGTTAATGTTGTTGTTGTTGTTGTTGTTGTTGTTGTTGAGCGTATATGTAGGTGTGGAATGTATGAGTAGGATTGTCATCCATGACATGGACTTCTTAGCGAGTTCAATCTCCTGGGGTCGGTTTAAATAATTAAATTATTAAATATGTTGTTAGTTTAAAGATAAGTTTAATTCAATTTTATTGTATTTGTCATTGAGTATTGAGTATACAGTGCTTCATACGTCGGTGTAAGGACAAAAATCGAATCTGTTTTGTATTTGTGTTATAATTTTGTTATCATAGAGGGCCTGTTTTTGTTTGGTATTGTTGTGCTTGTAACGGTAATTATCTCAAACAAAACGACAATAAAACTACCGAATATTATATCAATCATTTGTCAACGAGAGATATGAAATCAATAAATTCGAAGCCTTGATGACAGGCCAATTTAGTGTTTCATTACGTTTTTCCACCCGCTGTCTGCTCGTATTATATGAGAGGTTTCAGCTGTTACTGAGAACAGACTATTGAATTTGAAGCGGTTTTTGTTCGGTATTGTTGTGCTTGTAACGGTTATTATCTCACATAAAATGACAATAAAACTACCGAATATTAATATAAATCATTTGTCAACTAGAGATATAAAATTATTAAATTTTAAGTTTTTTTTATGACATACTAATATTATCTTTATCAGTCCAAACAGTAATAATAAAAGTGTAAGCAAACTCATCTAACTGAGGAATCAGCAACAATACAAAAGTGGGAAATGCAATAAAGTAAAATAATAAGAATTAAACAATAATCAGAAAGAAATTTAAATAATCCAGTCACTAATCTAAGTTCGTAACATCCAATATAAATCTGAGAAAGAGAAGGAAAGTAACAAAAACAAATGAAATATCAATAAATGTCAAAACAATTTTTCATGATTGGCAATTCTTTAAGTACAACTGTTACAACTGGTCATTGGAACTCGGTCAGACTTACTGACCCGTGAAAGTCTACTTTCAGAAAAAACAGATAAAAAAAAAAAAAAATTACCAGGATCTCCAGGTTAACAATTAAGACTTAATTTTAGCTTTGAACTCATGAACTGTAAGAAAGTCTTTTCTGTAGTAAAATCTATTTCTTTTCTGTTAGGATAATGCATTTGTTGATGCATAACTCCAGCCTATATGAAAGCTTCAGCAATAGTGAAAATACATTCAGGTTGTTTATTATGTGAAATAAATTGTCTCATGAACTTTAAATGTGTTCCTGCCTACAGTTAATACAGTTAGTTGTGTGACAAATTTGATTATCTCAAAATGCAACTTGTGGGACATATTTTGGACAGTGTTGTACACGTACATAATAAACATTCCTTTAATTAACAGTATATAATGGTTGATGCTTTAAACAAATTTATATAAAAATAAAATCATCTAGCTTGTACAATTCGTTTGTGTCCTTTTTGCTTTTAATTATCTTTCATCTAGCCACCCCCCATATAATTACATTTTTGTGTGACCATGAATTTAGGGTATGGTTCTGCTTTAAAATAGTTTGTTGTGAAAGTAGGCATCAGTATATAAAACATACAAATGTTGCTGACTGAAAATTTATTATGGACCAACTCTTGTGCTAGTACCTTTGATTTGCCGACTGAAAATTGATGTATAATTTACTGATGTTTAACTATTGACTTTTATGATGATGTATTTATACCTTTTGTTTTTGTTTAATATGTGAAGAGTATCGCTACGGTGTTTACATTTTTTGCTAATCAACCTTGTTTACATGGTTGTGTATGCAGGGTTTTTCCTTTTTGTCAGAATATCGTATTTGCCTAGCATATTCTGACCAGGGCCAGTCGGCCTTTTTCTTTTTTTACAACCATCGTTCCTTGTAATTTCATATTGCATTGTTCTTACCATGTATTTTGTTTTCTTGTTTACACTGATGTGTCACTGCGCCATGAGCGTCTCTTTTGACAGATACCGGCGCATTACAAATGTTCATTATTATTATTATTATTATTGAGAACAATTATTGGGGTGTCGCACACCATACCCCCTGCCCCTGCTCGCTACGGACCTGGGCGGTGGGGACGAGTGAACCCTGTAGGCCTGAGCAATATTTTTTGCATTAAATAATTTATATTATTTTATAAATACAATTTTACAAAGGTTCTTCTGTACTTAATTCACCGCCAAATTCAAGCGGCATGGTAGTCTTGTGGTTTAGAATGCTCACCATCCATGTAGGTTGTTGGGATCGAGACTAGGTTTAGGTTGTAAATATTTGTAACAGGATTAGCAACAGTTTTTGTTAACAACACTAATTCAGAAACAAAACCTTTCTGTAAAACAATAATGTATGGGCTGTGGAGGACTTTTTTAAAGGAATATAAATCCCAAAATTCATGTTTAGTACCGTATGCATGCCTGCCAACCAGTCTGGTTGCCGCTTTTGTATAATTGGTTTTTCTAGTAAATACATGGATTTACATTTATTTTAGTCTTATATATTAATTAGTCAAAATTTAGTCACATACGGCTCTTCATACGAGAAAAACTGCAATGGTGAACACTTCTAGTGCGACGCGACAACACTTTTAGTGCGACGCGACAACACTTCTAGTGCGACGCGACAACACTTCTAGTGCGACGCGACACACTTCTAATGCAACGCGACAACACTTCTAGTGCGACGCGACAACACTTCTAGTGCGACGCGTGAATCCTAATGCGACGCTTACACACTCTTCTTGCAATGTGCATGTGGCCGTTTTAGAACACCAGACCAGAGACTTGTTTTGGCCTAAGAGAGGCAGGTGGCAATACCTGGCTAGAGCATTAAGTTGGCATAATAGGGGAGTTAGGGGGTCAAAGAGGGTATAGGGCCCTTTTTGGCAGTGCCCCCTTTAAACCATGTGACCTTCTTTAGCGATCACACTGTGTATCTTGAGGGACAGAATCGATCAACGGGCGGATCACTGGGGAACCAATGTTTCCGGAGGATGCTGGAGAATTTGTTTAATTTGTAAATTTTTAATTTTAATTATAATTAGTTTAAAAGAATTTAACTTGTAAAGAATTTATTTATTTATTATATTATTTATTTTCTACAGTGGTTTTTAAATATTTATGTTGTCTTAACTTTGTAGGCCTAAATGTAAACGCAATTCGACTCTACGGCCGCCATGATTTTTTCATTGAAATAAACCAACAACAATAATTATTATTATTGGATTCTCTAATGCAATATCAGCGTTTTCAGGAAAAAAGTTGCAAAGTATTGTAGCTCACGATGCAGTTGTGTGAGTAAGTTTTTAACTTCCCAACGCACCAACGACGATTCATTTTTTTTTCGGGGGGGGGGGACTTTGGAAACCTTTCCCCGTCCCCGAGGCGCCAGTGGTCATCATTCTCCATCCATGCGTTCGGGCCTGTTTCAGACCGGACGGATCTAGCACGAGACTAGATGAGGGTCGGTCTGCATACACATACAATGTAACAATGGTGTTTAGAATTTAACAACATTTCTAGACACTTAGATTGTATTCACATGTTGAGCCTAAAACACGTTGAGATTGTGCTTTTCTTTGATGTGTGTTTGAATGCTAAATATCATATATGAACAGGTGTCAAAAAGCTAAGCACGTTTAGCTGTGTATCATCATAGAGGATCATTTCTCTTTGGTAACACGTACACGTTTATGTAGTCTACACACAAATAGGAAGAAAATTAATGTTCCCTCCCCACTCCCCCACTCCTCATGGATGAGCATTTTTTTTCCAGGACGAACGTGGGCAATTTTTTAAAAAACAAGTTTATAAAATTGGGAATTTCATAGAAATTGGCCATGTTTGTCCTGCAAAAAAAAATACGCCTCCTGGATTCCAACATTGCATCATTAAGTTTGGTTCAGGTCTGCGTGTCATGAAGGAGTGAGAATCGATTCCAATCGATGGTATTTTAGGACTTGAAAATAATCTTCATGCGTATTGAATATCAAACCACGTGAAATTAATAATCAGCTGCTCAACCTCGTCCTCATTGATGTGCGTCACAACCTTATTATATCCATACAATCATGTTACCAAAACATTTTACTTAAAAACCCCTTACGTTTCACGTTTTTGATGTGTTAATGAACATGTCATTTACACTCATACCTCTAAAAATGTTGTCAAAAAACTCAGAACAGCTCTGAGGTCTGTTCAAATAGAAAAAAATTGTCTAGTTTTATGCGTTACCTTGTCCACAATAAACTTAAAATAAACACCTTTATAATTAACAAATACACGTGCATACACATGTGAGTATATTCGAGCGAGGTCTTCAGGGTTCCCGGCCCGTGTCCGGACTGGCTCTTGCTTCACTGGCATGGTGAGAAAACGCTGGTGTTCAATTTGAAATAAAGAACATTTTTCTTAACTATATAGGCCTAATAATAATAATAATGTGTGGACTTATATAGCGCACGTATCCACCAACTAAGTGGTGCTCAAGGCGCATTCTTTTTTACGTGCATTACACAACACATGTATGCCAGCCATCTACACCAGATCAATAAATAAATTTGCAAAAAAGCGTCTTTCTAATGACATGAGATCAACGTTTATTTCAACAAGAAATTAATTAACATTTAATTTATTAATGCAAAAACAAAATTATTAAGAGGAATATCAAAATCAACAAATTTAATACATTTTCCACAGGGGTAGTTTCACAGACTGTAGACAGTGTACGTAAACGGCTTCGGTGAAGCCAAGCGGGGCCTCCGGGGTTCCTCGGTGCCCAGACTGACGCTTGCCGCGCTGGCAGGCTGAGAAAAACACCGGTGTTCAATTTGAAACGATATGTAACCATCAGCACCAGATCATCAGCAGAATAATGATTATTTAGAAACATTTATTTCATGGCAATATCATTAAGAAATAAATTTTCATTATTTCTTCCAATTCATATATTAAGACAGATGCAACAAAACTATAAGCTGTAAATAAAATAAACAAAATAAACAATTAAACAAAACAAATGTAAGGAAAATGAGGAAGCAAAGCTTTTGTACTCTTCCCAAACACAAACAAAACACAATTAACAGGAGATATATAAAAGACAAAGACAAGTCAAGCAAAAACAGGAGTAAGACTGGATGTAGCTTTAGACTGGATGTAAAATCTACATTATAAGATTCTAAAATACTACTTTTAAGTTTTTGATGTCGGGGAAACAGCTTGTCTTAAGTCTGTACAAAACACGACTCTGTAATAGACAATTTTTTGAGTGAGTTGTCCTACTAAAATTAACATAAATATTACCATTTGATGAACTACGAGTCTCGTAGGAGTGAACAGAAGCAATTAATGTAAACCAAGATTGAAAACTAACAGGCAATAAGTTATGAATATATTTCAATCTAAATTTCCCTAAATTAAGATAATACATGTTTCTCAGTTTTAAAAGTTTGAGATTTTCAAATAAAGGATTTTAATAAAAGATCACAGAACCCATAACCTTGTTTATAATACGAACTGCTCGTTTCTGTAGAAACACTAACAAAATGCAGTGGGTTTACCCCACGTAAGAATTGCATAATTCAAATCAGGTGTTAGAAGAACTGTTTTCGGCAAAAAGAGTTTCAGTCGTGTCATAATAAAAACATTTTTTTAAAATCTTACTAGACAATATAATTATTAACATTGATTTAATTTTGCCCTACACCGACGTGTGTGTAGGCACTGCATACTCAGTGCTTTCCAAGTGTCTGTAAAACAATTATAGGCGACTCGGGTGGGAATCGAACCCACGACCTCCTGCTGACTATTGCAGACGTCTTAACATATTTTAATTGAAACATAAACTAAAAACTGAGGAAATATTTATAATATGAATAAGATTCTTTGTTAAAGGGACAGTATCGTCACGATCAGAGCAGACTTTCAACAGGGCATTGAATCGGTGATCTAGTTTAAGATGAAAAATGTGACTGCAAATCACTGGCTCATTTATGCAGCAGCAATGATAATATGATTTTATTATGTGGTGTATTGATGAGTTAATCTAAATTGGCATGCACTCCAATTCCATGCCCTATCCTGACGATATTGTCCCTTTAATATGGATATAAATGTCTTTTTTATGTCTTTTTAGTGTTTCATTACGTTTTTCCGCCCGTTGTCGGCTCGTATTATAATGAGAGGTTTCAGCTCTTACTGAGAACAGACTATTGAATTTTAAGCGTTTTTTGTTCGGTATTATTAATTGTTGTGCTTGTTACGGTTATTGGCTCAAACAAAATGACAATAAAACTACCGAATATTATATAAATCATTTGTCAACGAGAGATATGAAATCAATAAATTTGTTTTTGATGACAGACCAATATTATCTATAACAGTCCAAACAGTACAGACACCTTTTATAAGCAGGGATGGATCCAGGGTAGCTGAAATGAAAATGAGACATCGTACAGCAAAAAGGGGTGAAACTGCCTAAAAGAGGTCCACATATATAAAGCATAGGGTAAATTTATTGCAAGGTGATGAATGGACACTTGTCCTCTTTGCCTGTCTCCTTTATCCGCTAATCTTCCCCCTGGTTCACCCGATCTGCCAATGATACTTAGTATTAGTTTTCATGAAGCCATAAGCAAATGCATTTGTGCCTTTACGTGGTGTCTGATGAGGGGGTAATGTTAAAAAGTGGTTGTGATTTCTCGAGACGACGAGAGGGATGGTATAAGTAGGACCCCTAGATAACCTAGTACTCCTACACGACTCTGGACCTCTCTCGACTCCCCCGGAACCACTAGATGCCCAGACTGACATTCCCAATTGAAATATGTAGGATTTTTAATTTGTTTATTTTCTCGGTGTTGTTGTTGTAAATTAGTAAATATGTTGTTAGTTTAAAGATAAGTTTAATTCAGTTCTATTGTATTTGTCATGATCAGCATAAACCTCGTCCTCAAGTCGCCTGTGGAGTTTTTCACAGACACTTGGAAAGTATTGAGTATACAGCGCTTTGTACATCGGTGTAAGGGCAAACAAATTATTATTAATATATATATATATATATATATATATATATATATTTTTTGTGTGTGTTATAATTTGTGTTATCATGGCCTAAATCAATAGAGCAAGCTAAATTAATACATTTTGGATTGAACAAACTTGCTGAGGCCAAAACAAAACAGGTATTTATTTCAAATATAAAGGTTCGTTTTTTATTTGTTAGAAACCTTTTCATTTTTATTGATGGCATTCATGTTCTGAACTGTTTTTTGTTTTGTTTTGTTTTGTTTTGTTTTGTTTTGTTTGTTTGTTTGGTTTTTTTTTTTTTTTTTTTGGGGGGGGGGGTGTGTTCAAAGTATTAATTGCAAATCCACATCGTGTTTTGCCTTTTAGCAAACCAATCACAAACCAGATTGTATGAATGATTCAGCCGTCGAAAATTCGTCATTCGTCCTGAGTTTCCAACCGTCGACCCTTACAAATTATTGGCCTACGGCGTGGCCTTTGGCTTCTGGGCATGGCATTTATCTGTTTTAAGCCAAATGTAACTGTTCTAAACAAAATGACCAAATAAAACCCTGTTTTAGGTAGAAACCCACCTCATACTCAATGATATACCCAGCAAGGTATTCAATAACATAAACAAGGTATATTTGGAAGACGGAGCGTAAAATGACGCAGTGATATGCCTAGCCTTTAGTCAAGGCTCACGCGGACACCCAGAACACCGTAACAAACATCATACACGCGAGTGATCAGACCTTCACCAGTCTGATCCGTTGTGTGCACGTGGATGCTATAATGAATAATTCATAAATCTCTAAAATATGAAAAATATGTGTGCATATATTTTATTTGAACCAATCACCGTAAGCAACAAGCTGGGTTCAGCTCGTCATTATTTGAATAGCACTGGTGGCATCATAATGCATCATGCTTTAACATTTCTCTATCATACCCATTCAAATCGCTAGAGAAATATGAAGAAAAACATAGATCACAGAATAGACTGGTACTTGGGGCGTCGCCTCAGTCGCGTGCTAGGACACCGATTCCAAGCCCTATTGAAATTCTGTTCAGATCGTGATGATATTGTCCTATTAAATATCCACGATGTGTGGATATTTGTCCATGAGCCAGCTAATTTTTCGGTACCATCTGGAGGGATTCATGTGTTCTTGTTACGAAAATATACCAAAATTCCAAACAAATATGATAGACTTGGTGAAACGGTAGCCTAGTACTCATTTTTAAGGAATTTTTGCTGTAAAAAATTAAATGCTAAGCCTCGTCCAATAAAACACTGTTACGACTGTTTGAAGATTGCTGCCAGACGTAGCCTCAAAAGATCCAAAGCTAAACAGCAACATAAAACAACCGTCGTATATGTTATGTCAATACAATACACCAACGAAATCAGAATTGCCGCAGAAAATACATCTTTGGGAAGCAAACTCCAAAGTTTCACCTCTCTTCAAAAAATATTTGTTTTGGTTTTGTGTTTTGGAACTTAAAGCTAAGATTTAGGGTCAGTTTTCTTTGAGTTTATCGCATTATATTGACATCTAAACTCAGTGGCGTGCCGGGGGCACGGGGAAACGGGGAAACGGGGACACGTGCCTGCCCCCAGCCGAGGTCTGTGCCCCCAGGTGCCCGCATTTAAATTCTGAAAATAGTCACGCATTTTAAGAAGTCGTTAAATTACATATTATGATGATTATAAACTGCCCCCCTTGACCCCGCCCCCTTCCCGATCCGCCAATGGTTTGAGACGCAATTGCAATCGCGTGTTGAATTTGAATTTCAATAACATTAATTTACTGAATTTCAATAACATTCAATTACTAAATTAAAAGTCAAGGCCTTTGGACTTGAACTGGCTCATTAAGTGGAAACACCCGCAGTCGGCTTGGAAATAATAAAATGAGAGGTTTCAGCTCTTACTGAGAACAGACTAGTGAATTTTAAGCGGTTTTTGTTCGGTATTGTTGTGCTTGTAACGGTAATTATCTCAAACAAAACGACAATAAAACTACCGAATATTATATCAATCATTTGTCAACGAGAGATATGAAATCAATAAATTCGAAGCCTTGGTGACAGGACAATTTAGTGTTTCATTACGTTTTTCCGCACGTATTATATGAGAGGTTTCAGCTCTTACTGAGAACAGACTAATGAATTTTAAGCGGTTTTTGTTCGGTATTGTTGTGCTTGTAATGGTTATTATCTCACACAAAATGACAATAAAACTACCGAATATTAATATAAATCATTTGTCACCGAGAGATATGAAATTAATAATTTTGAAGTTTTTTTTTAAGGCAGACCATAATATTATCTTTAACAGTCCAAACAGTACATCCCAGTGGGCACACGACGTCTTTAAGACGTCTTATAGACGTAAATTATTGACGTGTTATAAATGTCTTATTTTGGTCGTATATGCAAAACAAAACGACGTCTTTTTCTGACGACTAAACGACGTCTTTTTCTGACGAATAAACGACGTCTGTTTCTGACGACTAAAAGACGTCTTTTAGTCGTCGGCACTGTAAACAAATTCCTGGTACCCTATAGCTGCCAGGTAGAGCACCGTAAATTTTACGGTGGAAGTTTTACAAATTGTGCCGTACATTTAACGTGATTTATGTATGGATGGAACGCTGCATCTGCTATGGGATGGATCTGCATTCAGATGCTGGAATTAATCAATGCAACTGTTTATTGTACACAATGTTTTACACTTAGCTTCACGTACACGTAGTCCGTTTCTTTTTTTCAACCACTCCTGATCCTCTCCAGTTACTAATGTACAGAACATGTATCCTTTATAAATTATATACTGTCTTTTCGAAACTCTTTTTAGTCATGGTGGCATGCAATTATAATCTGTATTTCAATATTTAAATGTACTTTTTTGAATGTACTTTTTACATAAACATAGAAGAGAACATCAAAATCTTACCTTTTTAATCATAAAATTAACAATAAATTATTTGAAAATGACCTTAAATCACCCATTTTTACATATTTAAACATTGGAAATGATTCGTGCGCAAAGCTATGTCAAAGTAAGGTCAAGATCATTTACATATTGGATATATCCCAGAGTGCAATGGGAGCGGCCATAATATGGGTTTCGGCAGTAAAACAATGAGAAAGGGATGATTACGGTAATTCACCGGAGAATTTACAAACTTTTTGGCGTAAAATTACGTTTTTTGGCGGGTGGGGATGAATTTTCAGGTAGGGAGAAAAACGTCTTTAAGACGTAATTTTTTGGTCACGACCGCTGTAGTACTGACACACGACTAGATAACGACCGTAAAACGATGTCGTAAAGACGTCGTTTTTGTTGTTTTTTGGTGAGTGGGGATGAGTTTCGGGTAGGGAGAAAGACGTCTTTAAGACGTCGTTTTTTGGCTACGGCCGCTGTAGTACACACGACTTGATAACGACCGTAAAACGAAGTCATAAAGACGTCGTGTTTTTTGTTATTTTTTGGCAGGTGGGGATGAGTTCCGAATAGGGAGAAAGACGTCTTTAAGACGTCGTTTTTTGGTCATGACCGCTGTAGTACACACGACTAGATAACGCCCGTAAAACGATGTCGTAAAGACGTCGTGTTTTTGTTGTTTTTTGGTGGGTGGGGATGAGTTTTCGGGTAGGGAGAAAGACGTCTTTAAGACGTCGTTTTTTGGCTACAGCCGCTGTAGTACACACGACTTGATAACGACCGTAAAACGACGTCATAAAGACGTCGTATTTTTTGTTATTTTTTGGCAGGTGGGGATGAGTTCCGAATAGGGAGAAAAACGTCTTTAAGACGTAATTTTTTGGTCACGACCGCTGTAGTACTGACACACGACTAGATAACGACCGTAAAACGATGTCGTAAAGACGTCCACATGGTGTCACCGCAATTAGTCTTACTTACCCCCAGTTCTTTTCAGAACTAATTACTACTCAATTGAGATTCCACATGGTGTCACCGCAATTAGTCTTACTTGACGTCGTTTTTGTTGTTTTTTGGTGAGTGGGGATGAGTTTCGGGTAGGGAGAAAGACGTCTTTAAGACGTCGTTTTTTGGCTACGGCCGCTGTAGTACACACGACTTGATAACGACCGTAAAACGAAGTCATAAAGACGTCGTGTTTTTTGTTATTTTTTGGCAGGTGGGGATGAGTTCCGAATAGGGAGAAAGACGTCTTTAAGACGTCGTTTTTTGGTCATGACCGCTGTAGTACACACGACTAGATAACGCCCGTAAAACGATGTCGTAAAGACGTCGTGTTTTTGTTGTTTTTTGGTGGGTGGGGATGAGTTTTCGGGTAGGGAGAAAGACGTCTTTAAGACGTCGTTTTTAACTACAGCCGCTGTAGTACACACGACTTGATAACGACCGTAAAACGACGTCATAAAGACGTCGTATTTTTGTTATTTTTGGCAGGTGGGGATGAGTTCGAATAGGGAAAAACGTCTTTAAGACGTAATTTTTTGGTCACGACCGCTGTAGTACTGACACACGACTAGATAACGACCGTAAAACGATGTCGTAAAGACGTCCACATGGTGTCACCGCAATTAGTCTTACTTACCCCCAGTTCTTTTCAGAACTAATTACTACTCAATTGAGATTCCACATGGTGTCACCGCAATTAGTCTTACTTGACGTCGTTTTTGTTGTTTTTTGGTGAGTGGGGATGAGTTTCGGGTAGGGAGAAAGACGTCTTTAAGACGTCGTTTTTTGGCTACGGCCGCTGTAGTACACACGACTTGATAACGACCGTAAAACGAAGTCATAAAGACGTCGTGTTTTTTGTTATTTTTTGGCAGGTGGGGATGAGTTCCGAATAGGGAGAAAGACGTCTTTAAGACGTCGTTTTTGGTCATGACCGCTGTAGTACACACGACTAGATAACGCCCGTAAAACGATGTCGTAAAGACGTCGTGTTTTTTGTGGTTTTTGGTGGGGGGGGTTGTGTTTTCGGGTAGGGAGAAAGACGTCTTTAAGACGTCGTTTTTTGGCTACAGCCGCTGTAGTACACACGACTTGATAACGACCGTAAAACGACGTCATAAAGACGTCGTATTTTTTGTTATTTTTTGGCAGGTGGGATGAGTTCCGAATAGGGAGAAAAACGTCTTTAAGACGTAATTTTTGGGTCACGACCGCTGTAGTACTGACACACGACTAGATAACGACCGTAAAACGATGTCGTAAAGACGTCCACATGGTGTCACCGCAATTAGTCTTACTTACCCCCAGTTCTTTTCAGAACTAATTACTACTCAATTGAGATTCCACATGGTGTCACCGCAATTAGTCTTACTTGACGTCGTTTTTGTTGTTTTGGTGAGTGGGGATGAGTTTCGGTAGGGAAAGACGTCTTTAAGACGTCGTTTTTGGCTACGGCCGCTGTAGTACACACGACTTGATAACGACCGTAAAACGAAGTCATAAAGACGTCGTGTTTTTTGTTATTTTTTGGCAGGTGGGGATGAGTTCCGAATAGGGAGAAAGACGTCTTTAAGACGTCGTTTTTTGGTCATGACCGCTGTAGTACACACGACTAGATAACGCCCGTAAAACGATGTCGTAAAGACGTCGTGTTTTTGTTGTTTTTTGGTGGGTGGGGATGAGTTTTCGGGTAGGGAGAAAGACGTCTTTAAGACGTCTTTTTTTGGCTACATCCGCTGTAGTACACACGACTTGATAACGACCGTAAAACGACGTCATAAAGACGTCGTATTTTTTGTTATTTTTTGGCAGGTGGGGATGAGTTCCGAATAGGGAGAAAAACGTCTTTAAGACGTAATTTTTTGGTCACGACCGCTGTAGTACTGACACACGACTAGATAACGACCGTAAAACGATGTCGTAAAGACGTCCACATGGTGTCACCGCAATTAGTCTTACTTACCCCCAGTTCTTTTCAGAACTAATTACTACTCAATTGAGATTCCACATGGTGTCACCGCAATTAGTCTTACTTGACGTCGTTTTGTTGTTTTTGGTGAGTGGGGATGAGTTTCGGTAGGGAGAAAGACGTCTTTAAGACGTCGTTTTTGCTACGGCCGCTGTAGTACACGACTTGATAACGACCGTAAAACGAAGTCATAAAGACGTCGTGTTTTTTGTTATTTTTTGGCAGGTGGGGATGAGTTCCGAATAGGGAGAAAGACGTCTTTAAGACGTCGTTTTTTGGTCATGACCGCTGTAGTACACACGACTAGATAACGCCCGTAAAACGATGTCGTAAAGACGTCGTGTTTTTGTTGTTTTTTGGTGGGTGGGGATGAGTTTTCGGGTAGGGAGAAAGACGTCTTTAAGACGTCGTTTTTTGGCTACAGCCGCTGTAGTACACACGACTTGATAACGACCGTAAAACGACGTCATAAAGACGTCGTATTTTTTGTTATTTTTGGGCAGGTGGGGATGAGTTCCGAATAGGGAGAAAAACGTCTTTAAGACGTAATTTTTTGGTCACGACCGCTGTAGTACTGACACACGACTAGATAACGACCGTAAAACGATGTCGTAAAGACGTCCACATGGTGTCACCGCAATTAGTCTTACTTACCCCCAGTTCTTTTCAGAACTAATTACTACTCAATTGAGATTCCACATGGTGTCACCGCAATTAGTCTTACTTGACGTCGTTTTTGTTGTTTTTTGGTGAGTGGGGATGAGTTTCGGGTAGGGAGAAAGACGTCTTTAAGACGTCGTTTTTTGGCTACGGCCGCTGTAGTACACACGACTTGATAACGACCGTAAAACGAAGTCATAAAGACGTCGTGTTTTTTGTTATTTTTTGGCAGGTGGGGATGAGTTCCGAATAGGGAGAAAGACGTCTTTAAGACGTCGTTTTTTGGTCATGACCGCTGTAGTACACACGACTAGATAACGCCCGTAAAACGATGTCGTAAAGACGTCGTGTTTTTGTTGTTTTTTGGTGGGTGGGGATGAGTTTTCGGGTAGGGAGAAAGACGTCTTTAAGACGTCGTTTTTTGGCTACAGCCGCTGTAGTACACACGACTTGATAACGACCGTAAAACGACGTCATAAAGACGTCGTATTTTTTGTTATTTTTTGGCAGGTGGGGATGAGTTCCGAATAGGGAGAAAAACGTCTTTAAGACGTAATTTTTGGGTCACGACCGCTGTAGTACTGACACACGACTAGATAACGACCGTAAAACGATGTCGTAAAGACGTCCACATGGTGTCACCGCAATTAGTCTTACTTACCCCCAGTTCTTTTCAGAACTAATTACTACTCAATTGAGATTCCACATGGTGTCACCGCAATTAGTCTTACTTGACGTCGTTTTTGTTGTTTTTTGGTGAGTGGGGATGAGTTTCGGGTAGGGAGAAAGACGTCTTTAAGACGTCGTTTTTTGGCTACGGCCGCTGTAGTACACACGACTTGATAACGACCGTAAAACGAAGTCATAAAGACGTCGTGTTTTTTGTTATTTTTTGGCAGGTGGGGATGAGTTCCGAATAGGGAGAAAGACGTCTTTAAGACGTCGTTTTTTGGTCATGACCGCTGTAGTACACACGACTAGATAACGCCCGTAAAACGATGTCGTAAAGACGTCGTGTTTTTGTTGTTTTTTGGTGGGTGGGGATGAGTTTTCGGGTAGGGAGAAAGACGTCTTTAAGACGTCTTTTTTTGGCTACAGCCGCTGTAGTACACACGACTTGATAACGACCGTAAAACGACGTCATAAAGACGTCGTATTTTTTGTTATTTTTTGGCAGGTGGGGATGAGTTCCGAATAGGGAGAAAAACGTCTTTAAGACGTAATTTTTTGGTCACGACCGCTGTAGTACTGACACACGACTAGATAACGACCGTAAAACGATGTCGTAAAGACGTCCACATGGTGTCACCGCAATTAGTCTTACTTACCCCCAGTTCTTTTCAGAACTAATTACTACTCAATTGAGATTCCACATGGTGTCACCGCAATTAGTCTTACTTGACGTCGTTTTTGTTGTTTTTTGGTGAGTGGGGATGAGTTTCGGGTAGGGAGAAAGACGTCTTTAAGACGTCGTTTTTTTGCTACGGCCGCTGTAGTACACACGACTTGATAACGACCGTAAAACGAAGTCATAAAGACGTCGTGTTTTTTGTTATTTTTTGGCAGGTGGGGATGAGTTCCGAATAGGGAGAAAGACGTCTTTAAGACGTCGTTTTTTGGTCATGACCGCTGTAGTACACACGACTAGATAACGCCCGTAAAACGATGTCGTAAAGACGTCGTGTTTTTGTTGTTTTTTGGTGGGTGGGGATGAGTTTTCGGGTAGGGAGAAAGACGTCTTTAAGACGTCGTTTTTTGGCTACAGCCGCTGTAGTACACACGACTTGATAACGACCGTAAAACGACGTCATAAAGACGTCGTATTTTTTGTTATTTTTGGGCAGGTGGGGATGAGTTCCGAATAGGGAGAAAAACGTCTTTAAGACGTAATTTTTTGGTCACGACCGCTGTAGTACTGACACACGACTAGATAACGACCGTAAAACGATGTCGTAAAGACGTCCACATGGTGTCACCGCAATTAGTCTTACTTACCCCCAGTTCTTTTCAGAACTAATTACTACTCAATTGAGATTCCACATGGTGTCACCGCAATTAGTCTTACTTGACGTCGTTTTGTTGTTTTTTGGTGAGTGGGGATGAGTTTCGGGTAGGGAGAAAGACGTCTTTAAGACGTCGTTTTTTGGCTACGGCCGCTGTAGTACACACGACTTGATAACGACCGTAAAACGAAGTCATAAAGACGTCGTGTTTTTTGTTATTTTTTGGCAGGTGGGGATGAGTTCCGAATAGGGAGAAAGACGTCTTTAAGACGTCGTTTTTTGGTCATGACCGCTGTAGTACACGACTAGATAACGCCCGTAAAACGATGTCGTAAAGACGTCGTGTTTTTGTTGTTTTTTGGTGGGTGGGGATGAGTTTTCGGGTAGGGAGAAAGACGTCTTTAAGACGTCGTTTTTTGGCTACAGCCGCTGTAGTACACACGACTTGATAACGACCGTAAAACGACGTCATAAAGACGTCGTGTTTTTTGTTATTTTTTGGCAGGTGGGGATGAGTTCCGAATAGGGAGAAAGACGTCTTTAAGACGTCGTTTTTAGGCCACGGCCGCTGTAGTACACACGACTAGATAACGCCCGTAAAACGATGTCGTAAAGACGTCTTGTTTTTGTTGTTTTTTGGGTGGGTGGGGATGAGTTTTCGGGTAGGGAGAAAGACGTCTTTAAGACGTCGTTTTTTGGCTACGGCCGCTGTAGTACACACGACTTGATAACGACCGTAAAACGACGTCATAAAAACGTCGTGTTTTTTGTTATTTTTTGGCAGGTGGGGATGAGTTCCGAATAGGGAGAAAAACGTCTTTAAGACGTCATTTTTTGGTCACGACCGCTGTAGTACTGACACACGACTAGATAACGACCGTAAAACGATGTCGTAAAGACGTCGTTTTTGTTGTTTTTTGGTGGGTGGGGATGAGTTTCGGATAGGGAGAAAGACGTCTTTAAGACGTCGTTTTTTGGCTACGGCCGCTGTAGTACACACGACTTGATAACGACCGTAAAACGAAGTCATAAAGACGTCGTGTTTTTTGTTATTTTTTGGCAGGTGGGGATGAGTTCCGAATAGGGAGAAAGACGTCTTTAAGACGTCGTTTTTTGGTCATGACCGCTGTAGTACACACGACTAGATAACGACCGTAAAACGACGTCTTTAAGACATCGTGTGCCCATTGGGATGCACCTTTTATAAGCGGGGATGGATCCAGGGTAGCTGAAATGAAAATGAAACATCGTACAGCAAAAAGGGGTGAAACTGCCTATGACAGAGGTCCACGTATATAAAGTATAGGGTAAATTTATTGCAAGGTGATGAACGGACACTTGTCCTCTTTGCCTGCCTCCTTTATCCGCTAATCTTCCCCCTGGCTCCCCCGACCTCCCAATGATACTTAGTATTAGTTTTCATGAAGCCATAAGCAAATGCGTTTGTGCCTTTACGTGGTGTCTGATGAGGGGGTAAAGTTTAAAAGTGATGGTGATTTCTAGAGACGACGAGAGGGATGGTATAAGTAGGACCCCTAGCTAGCCTAGTACCCCTACACGACTCTGGACCTCTCCCGACTCCCCCGGAACCCCTGGATGCTGAGACAGACATTCCCAATTGAAATATGTAGGATTTTTAATTTGTTTATTTTCTCTTCGTTGTCGTTGTCGTCGTTGTCGTTGTTGTTTTCGTTGTCGGCGTCGTCATCGTCGGCGTCGTCGTTGAGTGTATATAGGTAGGTGTGGAATGTTTGAGTAGGATTGCCATCCATGACATGGACTTCTTAGCGAGTTCAATCTCCTGGGGTCTGTTTAAATCATTAAATTATTAAATATGTTGTTAGTTTAAAGATAAGTATAATTCAATTTTATTGTATTTGTCATTGAGTATCGAGTATACAGTGCTTCATACGTCGGTGTAAGGACAAAAATCGAATCTGTTTTGTATTTGTGTTATAAATTTTGTTATCATAGAGGGCCTCTTTTTGTTTGGTATTGTTGTGCTTGTAACGGTAATTATCTATAAAAATAAAACGACAATAAAACTACCGAATATTATATCAATCATTTGTCAACGAGAGATATGAAATCAATAAATTCGAAGCCTTGATGACAGGCCAATTTAGTGTTTCATTACGTTTTTCCACCCGCTGTCTGCTCGTATTATATGAGAGGTTTCAGCTCTTACTGAGAACAGACTATTGAATTTTAAGCGGTTTTTGTTCGGTATTGTTGTGCTTGTAACGGTAATTATCTCACATAAAATGACAAAAAAAACTACCGAATATTAATATAAATCATTTGTCAACGAAAGATATGAAATTATTAAATTTGAAGTTTTTTTTATGACAGACTAATATTATCTTTATCAGTCCAAACAGTAATAATAAAAGTGTAAGCAAACTAATATAACTGAGGAATCAGCAACAATACAAAAGTGGGAAATGCAATAAAGTAAAATAATCAGAATTAAACAATAATCAGAAAGAAATTAAAATAATCCAGTCACTAATCTAAGTTCGTAACATCCAATATAAATCTGAGAAACAGAAGGAAAGTAACAAAAACTGGTCAGTGGAACTCGGTCAGACTTACTGACCCGTGAAAGTCTACTCACATGTTTAAGAAAAAACAGATGAAAATAAAAACAATTACCAGGATCTCCAGGTTAACAATTAAGACTTACTTTTAGCTTTGAACTCATGAACTGTAGGAAAGTCTTTTCTGTAGTAAAATATATTTCTTTTCTGTTAGGATAATGCATTTGTTGATGCATAACTCCAGCCTATATGAAAGCTTCAGCAATAGTGAAAATACATTCAGGTTGTTTATTATGTGAAATAAATTGTCTCATGAACTTTAAATGTGTTCCTGCCTATAGCTAATACAGTTAGTTGTGTAACAAATTTGATTATCTCAAAATGCAACTTGTGGGACATATTTGGGACAGTGTTGTACATGTACATAATAAACAAGTTTATATAAAAATAAAATCATCTAATTTGTACAATTCGTTTGTGTCCTTTTTGCTTTTAATTATCTTTCATCTAGCCACCCCCCATATAATTACATTATTGTGTGACCATGAATTTAGGGTATGGTTCTGCTTTAAAATAGTTTGTTGTGAAAGTAGGCATCAGTATATAAAACATACAAATGTTGCTGACTGAAAATTTATTATGGACCAACTCTTGCGCTAGTACCTTTGATTTGCCGACTGAAAATTGATGTATAATTTACTTATGTTTAACTATTGACTTTTATGATGATGTATTTATACCTTTTGTTTTTGTTTAATATGTGAAGAGTATCGCTACGGTGTTTACATTTTTTGCTAATCAACCTTGTTTACATGGTTGTGTATGCAGGGTTTTTCCTTGTTGTCAGAATATCATCTTTGCCTAGCATATTCTGACCAGGGCCAGTCGGCCTTTTTTACAACCATTGTTCCTTGTTATTTTATATTGCATTGTTCTTACCATATATTTTGTTTTCTTGTGTACACTGATGTGTCACTGCGCCATGAGCGTCTCTTTTGACAGATACCGGCGCATTACAATGTTCATTATTATTATTATTATTATTATTATTATTTATTTATTTTATTATTATTTTTGTTGTTGTTATTATTATTATTATTATTATTATTGAGAACAATTATTAGGGTGTCGCACACCATACCCCTGCCCCCGCTCGATACGGACCTGGGTGGTGGGGACGAGTGAACCCTGTAGGCCTGAGCAATATTTTTTGCATTAAATAATTTATATTATTTTATAAATACAATTTTACAAAGGTTCTTCTGTACTTAATTCACCGCTAAATTCGAGTGGCATGGTAGTCTTGTGGTTCAGAATGCTCACCTTCCATGTAGGTAGTTGGGATCGAGACTAGGTTTATGTTGTAAATATTTGTAACAGGATTAGCAAAAAATCTTGTTAACTACAACACTAATTCATAAACAAAACCTTTCTGTAAAACAATAATGTATGGGCTGTGGAGGACTTTTTTAAAGGAATATAAATCCCAAAATTCATGGTTAATACCGTATGCATGCTAGCTGCCAACCAGTCTGGTTGCCGCTTTTGTATAATTGGTTTTTCTAGTAAATATATGGATTTACATTTATTTTAGTCTCATATATTAATTAGTCAAAATTTAGTCACGCCATACGGCTCTTCATACGAGAAAAAACTGCAATGGTTAACACTTCTAGTGCGACGTGACAACACTTCTAGTGCGACGCGACAACACTTCTAGTGCGACGCGACAACACTTCTAGTGCGACGCGACAACACTTCTAGTGCGACGCGACAACACTTCTAGTGCGACGCGACAACACTTCTAGTGCGACGCGACACACTTCTAGTGCGACGCGACAACACTTCTAGTGCGACGCGACAACACTTCTAGTGCGACGCGTGAATCCTAATGCGACGCTTACACACTCTTCTTGCAATGTGCATGTGGCCGTTTTAGAACACCATACCAGAGACTTGTTTTGGCCTAAGAGAGGCAGGTGGCAATACCTGGCTAGAGCATTAAGTTGGCATAATAGGGGAGTTAGGGGGTCAAAGAGGGTATAGGGCCTTCTTGGCAGTGCCCCCTTTAAACCATGTGACCTTCTTTAGCGATCACACTGTGTATCTTGAGGGACAGAATCGATCAACGGGCGGATCACTGGGGAACCAATGTTTCCGGGGGATGCTGGAGAATTTATTTAATTTGTAAATTTAAATTTTAATTATAATTAGTTTAAAAGAATTTAACTTCTGAAGAATTTATTTATTTATTATATTATTTATTTTCTACAGTGGTTTTTAAATATTTATGTTGTCTTAACTTTGTAGGCCTAAATGTAAACGCAATTCGACTCTATGGCCGCCATGTTTTTTTCATTGAAATAAACCAACAACAATAATAACTAGAGCTTAAGTGTTTGTTTGAACAAACACAGGGTGTTCGAGTCAACTTCCGGTTCAATAAAATTATCAACGATGATGTAAATATTATATTGTACAATGGTTTATCATCTTTTATAATAACAATATCAATTTCATATTCAAAAGATATATCAATTTTGCGTTAGAATGTGTTGAATTTGAACTTCCTGTTTGGACAGCAAGTAAAGGTCAGATTAGGTGGTTTGAAGGTCATATATGACGTCCTCATGATTATGAAAAAATAACAAATTTGTCAACTTATACATCAAACTGAAGCTATGAGATATGACCTTTTAAAATTTGTAAAATCGTTACTTCGTGTGCCACTAATTGGACCATTGGCAAAGCATTTGTGGTAACTCATTTCACAAGAATTACAAGCTATTAATGTAAGGAATTCAATTGTGTTTTTTGTTTTCTAATAGGTCATTTAGTTCTTGAGATATTGGCTGTTGAACTTGGAAAAGCTGTGAGATTTAAGCAATAAATTAGAAATTAAGAAGTGTGACTTGGAACACTATGTTTTTTATTTTAAATATTGACACTAGCCCAACACATGCTTTTCAAAAAGCATGCTAGATGATAAATCAACATTAAAAATCACTCATATGAAAATAGTTTGCCAGGGTTGTAGGCAGCCAGATCAACCTATTCAGCGTTATTATGGGCATACATGTAAAGTCACAAAGTTGATTTAGGGTATAAGGGGACTACATGTATAGTAACTGGATTAAACTTGGCTGCAAATTCAAAGAGCAGGAAGTGTGGGTTAAATTGTTTGGGGGAGCTGGGGGTTTAAATACTGAAGACACTGAAGCATGGAAGAGCATATAAATATTTCCCCTTTCCTTGTTTTTCCAACTTTACCAAGGAAAAGTTACCCTGTGAGAGAAGAGTCTTTACACTCCTGAGATTTCCATTTCCATGTTGTGATTAATTTTTCCCTACATGGAACATAATAGAAAGTTAGCTAATAATTGTGCATTTCATGTTCACGTATCAGGTACCACAGAGTTTACTCAAAGTACAGCCGTATAGTAGTTGGGTGGAGAAGAAACAATGCAGCTTATGTCAAATAGCTGATGTCTGCAAGTCTTCAAAGCTTGTATGGATATCAGCTAATTAGCCTTTCATTAGAAAACAAGCTTATAACTACTATGATGAAGTTGGAAGAAAGCTTGCATCCGTGCTTTCCATCTTCCCCTGCCCCCCGCAGAAGAGTTGTCAAAAAGTAAATAATTCCCAATTCAAACAAAATTAAGTGTAATTATATCTACTGGATCAAATCTGATAATTGGTTGCCCTTTTTATTTTGTTTATGAAAAAACCTTTCAATTCTAGATTTAAATGAAGCCCACATTGGTATTTATCTCTTGGTATTAAGTACAAAAATTAATTTAATTGATGGACTGCATGTTTATATACTGAGAGTGATCTTTATTTATATTATACTTCACTTTCAGGTCAAGTTTATAACAAAAATATAATGATAAATTGACAATGATAGTGTCACTGTCATCAAGCATCTCCTTATTGTGACATGCTTATAAACTGTCTTTGTTTTCCCCTATACTGCAAATAATTAAAAAATAATTTATAAAATTTAAAAATAAATTCTACATTGATTTTCACATTTTCAAGGTTGTACACATGATTGGCAAAATGTCTGTAGCTGCATCCATACTACAGAATTACAACCTAAAGATCAGATGCCATTTTGTACATACATTTTTAGACATTGAAATAATCAAAGAGTTGTATGGGTGCTTGTAAATTGCTAATAAAACAATGAAATACATATTTATTTTAACAGTCTATTGGGTTTCATGACTTGACTTTTTGTGGTTACACACTTCCCTCCCCCACAATCAATTGAAACCACTTTGTTGACATGTTTAACCTACTTGTAACCAATCTAGAAATGAGTGTGCATGGTCTTACACATGTAACAAGTGAAATGACTTCAGTGTAAATGAACCCAACCATGATCCTTTGTTGATAAGAAAACAGAATCAATCTGCATTTATAATAAATGTACGCTCTGTATGTACGATTTAGTGACAGTTCAGAATGGGTGGCATTCAGGGGTTGTCATTGGAATCGGTAATTTTGGAATAAAATGTCTGCCCCTCCCCCCCAAGTTCTTGGTGATGGCATGTACTGCCACTGGTGATGAACCAACACATTTGTTTGTTTTCTAAAATTATTTGGTCTATCATTGCAGCACTATAGAATCCAATAACTAGGGAAGGGAGTGGCAAACAAGCAATAAAAGTATAAGGGGCCCAAATTACCAATTCCATTGACTGATGACTGGTGCTTCATTATGTCGAAAATCACACCCAGCATCAACTCTGCATAGCTAAAGTTGCAAGATGTTTCTGTCCTCTTTTTAAAAAAGATTTAAGATTGAAAATAGGAGTAAGGGCTTAGAGTTAAATAAATGTTGTTTAACTGACATGGATTGGAAAGGTGGTTATCAGATACACCCCTTCTCTTGGACTGAAATGCCAGTACTGCTATAGCAAACTAAACCTTAACTTTTTTGTAATAAACAACCATTAAAACTAAATGAAATGTTCATCATTGGTATTTGATAATGAACATTAACTTCAACCCTGTAACACGTTAACATTAGATCTCTTGAAAAATGTATGTGAAAATCTGTGAAAATTTATTAAAAATTGGTGCTCCCCTCGTGTTTCATAAAGTTATATCATGGTAACTTCTTGAATTTTTCAATATTTTTTTATAATGTTTTTGTTTGTTTCCCTAAGATAAAAGCACTTTAGACAAATTAATTTGGCCATTAGGCATGTGTCCAAACCAAATAAAAATGTTTGATAATATAAGAATCTACCCCAAACTCTTCACTTTCACCACCTTTCCTGCCAAATATGTACAGTATGTAATCAGGGGTTACACATAATTGCCAGGGGACATTGTCATGATTGTGTTCATTATGTACACATGTACGTCATGTTAATTCATTGTTATGTCTACCGATGGTGAAATGTTGTTTAACTGACATGGATTGGAAAGGTGGTTATCAGATACACCCCTTCTCTTGGACTGAAATGCCAGTACTACTATAGCAAAAAATAATAACAAATTATACTAAACCTTAATTTTTTGTAAAAAACAACCATTAAAACTAAATGAAATGTTCATCATTGGTATGAAGACCCCTTCTCAAACGATCTGTTAACATAAGACGTTAAACCATACCAAGATTGTTGATGACTTGAACAGTTACGATACTGCATTTGGATGTGGTGTCAACGCCGTGTTGGGGTACTGTAGGCTGGAACTCAGTCTGAGCCATTATACATCGGAGTCAACATGCTGTAAAAAATAATAGTTAAATTTTTTATTATTATTATTATTATTTCTGGTTTATTAAAACATTGCACTTGTAGCCAAAGGCTAAATTGAGGCAAAGTATACAATTAACCACACTCAACAAATACTAAATACATAATAAAACATTAAAAATACATGCACAAAATAGGACACAAAACTAATTACCATTCAAAATATTGACAAAATAAGGGATAGGACTATTTTTAAACCGATTAGTCTTACACTTAAATGTTATGGAAGTACATGGAATAAAGTATTTGAAATTTCTGAGTTCTAATTTATGTGAATGAGGAAAATAATATGTCACAGCGAACATGCTGTAAAAAATAATAGGAAGGTTTTATAAGTACATGGACCAAGAATAAAATATTTGAAAATTCAGAGAAGTTCTAATTTATGAGAATGGGGAAAATAGTGTATAATTTTAGAGTAGCTGGACCATTGAAATTGAAAAGGGCATTGGTTTGTTTTCAAAATTGCACACAATTATTCTTGACAACTTGTGTAATAAATTAAAGAAATGTTCTCGCACGAAACTCTCATCAAAAGAGAAAGGTATTTAAGGAAATTGCAGAGTCTCATATACTCATATAATTTCATGTGATTGTGATGTGAGTGATGTCTGAGAGAGGCCTCGGGGAGCAGGACCTACAAAGTACATGTATTGTGTCATGAATATTGTGCATTTTTCCTGTGGCGCGGCCGTGGACAGGAATGAATGGCGCCCGCAGCGGCAACTGGTTTATCCTTGCTCTATGGTTTATCAAATCACAGTGGATCATTCGGCGCGGCTTATACGTATAAAATCACGAGTAACGTCTTAACTATCTCCATCCATGAGTTCCGGCCTGTTTCAGACCGGACGGATCTAGCACGAGACTAGATGAGGGTCGGTCTGCATACACATACAATGTAACAATGGTGTTTAGAATTTAACAACATTTCTAATAAACACTTAGATTGTATTCACATGTTTAGCCTAAAACACGATTGTGCTTTTCTATGATGTGTGTTTGGATGCTAAATATCATATATGAACAGGTGTCAAAAAGCTAAGCACGTGTAACATCGTAGAGGATCTTTTCTCTTTGGTAACATGTACAGAGGATGGCACAGAGGATGGCACATGACACATTCCTATTCCTAAACACGTTTATGTAGTCTACACACAAATAGGAAGAAATCTAATGTTCCCTCCCCGCTCCCCCCCCCCCCCCCGCCTCCTCCACTCCTCATGGATGTGTTTTTTTCCCAGGACGAACGTGAGCAATTTTTGAAAAAACAAGTTTAGGCCAAATAAACAAATAAACATGTTTAGCGTCCTGCCTTTTTGAAAAAAGGAAGGAAGAGGGCCTTTTTTTTTTTTTTCTTTTTTTTTAAATCGACAACTTTATACACGGTGTGCTAAAGTAAAAAAAATACGATCTTTATTTATTTTAAAATTTATTTTTTTCGTCTGAGATCGTTAAAATGTATCCTTTTTTTTCGTAAAAAAAAAAAAAAAAAAAAAAAAGGAGGCGGCCTCTAAAAAGGAAGCGGGCGGGGACGCTAAATATGTTTATTTTTTTACTTGGCCTTATAAGATTGGGAATTTCATAGAAATTGGTCACGTTCATAATTCGTCCTGCAAAAAAATATGCCTCCTGGATTCGAACATTGCATCATTCAGTTTGGTTCAGGTTTGCGTGTCATGAAGGAGTGAGAATCGATTCCAATCGATGGTATTTTAGGACTTGAAAATAATCTTCATGCATATTGAATATCAAACCACGTGAAATTAATAATCAGCTCCTCAACCTCGTCCTCATTGATGTGCGTTACAACCTTATTATATCCATACAATCATGTTACCAAAACACAAACATTTTGCTCGACAACACACGTACATGCTACGGACGAGGTTGACTTAACGTGCAAGGTTTCAAGATGGCCGACAGTGGCAAGCCGAGCGCCGAGGTCGGTAGTTCTTGGCCTAAATCATGGCAACTTGCGTTGGCTATTGGGGCTCCACTGGCAATTGGTGCAGCTGTTGGAGCTTACTTCTAAGTTCTATCACAGGAGAAAATCTGACAGATTTAGCGAGGAGATAGTAGGCAGTGTAGGGGCAAAAGTAAAAAGTAACAATGCAGCGGGTGAAGACGATGGAGCAACTGACGACAGGGTAAATGCTTCGTTAATTTTATATAGGCCTAGGCAGGGCCTAGGCCTATATAATTATAATATAGATCACATTTAACACCTTCCTCCAAGTTTCAACTAACATTAACAATCATGAGTGCCTATCAAGTCATCTCTTACAAATTTTCTCCGGACAAATTTTCCCCCTGCTGGTACAAATTCGTCCCCGGAAAGAAAAATGTCACATGTGACTGCCACTTTTTCAGGGTTTTTTGGAATTTTTTTGCAACCACTAAAGACAGTGGATATTTTGCCGGCACTGACTAACTTTTAGTAAATGCTATTATAGGTATATGCGTATCCCACGCATTGCCGCAAATCTTTTTGGCCGCGGCCTCAATCTCGGGTTGAATCGCCGTGGCGAAGACACCGTGGAGATAGCGCTTTGTTACGTTTCGCTGAGGCCGTTCTTTTTGACGTACCCAGTAGCTTTTTTTTCGAAGACGTAGGTCACATATTCTACTTCAACCTCGTTCTCGAATTTTCTGAATGCGGCATCTAGAAGTTTCCAAAAAAATTTTTCAAAATTTGGGTTCTCTCTTGCTCATCAAAACTATCGACGATTTACCAAAAGTTGAGTAAAATACCTTATCAAACCACAAAAATAATTTTTCTATACTTGTTTTCTACCTCTTGACCAATTTTGACGGCGATTGGACGATTCCCAGTTATGTTTTTGGATTCCCAAACATCGATGTCAACCAAAGATTGTATTGCGCCACGTTCAGCGCGCGATAGACCTGCTTTCGCTGGAATTCGCGGTCTCCCATATAATGCAGAACCTCAAAAGAAGCTGCCCTTTTTTGGCTTTGAGAAAGTTCCGTTGTCCCTAAATATATTTTCCTACATTATCTCGCCGGTAATGCCCAGCACTGTAATTGATGAAATTAATAAAGATGATGAGCAATTTTTTTCTGGAAAAAGGCGTGAGAATTGATTTGTTTATTTTTTGTGGTTTGAAAAAGTTCTGTTGTCTGATATTTTCCCACATGTTCTCGCCGGTAACGCCCGGCGCTGTAATTGATTAAAATAAAAACATGAGCAATTAAAAATACGCTTGGAGAAAGGCGTGACCTCCCCCACTAAATCCGCCGATGAAAGGATGCCTGAATCGGATATCCATGTGCATGTACACAAAACGGGGGTGAAATTTAATGTCATTTCAGTTTCCCTCATTTTTCGTGTAAAATTTTCCCTGGTCTTTGAAAAAAAAATGCCCAAATAAAATCTCAACTCAGAAAAAGCCTTTCCAGAGAATGATTGATAGCCGCATTGTTCAAATTGATACAATGCATCTCTTGTTTGTTACAAAGTATCTATTTCGGGTTCAGCTAAAGGCCACCGGAATTTGAGGATGTGCCACCGGTATTAAAATTTAGTGTTCTTTGCCGAAGAATAGCGATGATATCTCAACCAATGAAATGAGCCGCTTCCCGGCAAATAAATACACCATTGGTTGCTTTCATCACGGACCATTTATGCTTTTATGAATATGATGTTCCTTCCACCGCAACTGGAGTGATTGAGCCATAGGTGCATGTCACATTCCAACTTGGTTGCCTAGAAATACTGTTGCTAGGGAGGCTCCCCTGTGATGTCCGGGACTGCCGGTTGCGTAGCCAGAAATCTTGTATGGGAGAGAGAGCTTGTGACTATTTTCTCACAGCCTGCAGGAAACTAGTAGCTCAAAAATGCTGCCGCTTTCGGGAAATTTGTGAAGGCATAGTTTGTCATATTGGATGCAGTTTCCATTTCCATTTTTTTTTTAATTTATGGTCTTTACATTTACATGGGATAATCGATATATCGAATATACTCGATATTGGATTTCCGATATATTGATTATTGAAAATTTTGATATCGACGGTGCTTACAACCAACACTGTCTGTGAATACGAAGTCACAATGACAATGTTGGTGCGGAACCAGACTAACATTTGTCACGGTAAAATTTTTAAGTCCCAAAAAACAGTTACTGCGCATGTTCAGTGCCATTCTGGCTAAATAGCGTTTACTAAAAGTTAGCCGGTGCCGGCAAAATATCCACAGCCAAAATTAAAAGGATCCTGTTAGTTACGATGCAAAGTGGCAACTACCGTATACATGTAATAGGATCCTTCTATTTTCTGAAGGGGAGGATTTTTTTAGAAGGGAAATAAAGTCCGAAAACCATCATAAAAGTGGATTTAAAAGATAGTTTTTGTTTTCTGTACCCCAAAAATTGATAGAATCATTTTTTTAACTGGTTAGTGGTTGCAAAAAACTCTTAAAAAGTGGCGGTATTGGGTTCATTCCGTGGCACATGGTGGCGCTGTTGGGTCCAAAGACATCCCACAATTCCTTGCAGCCACTATTTGCGATAAACCTTATGGGACCCCGAGTACATTAATTTCAATTAAATTTCAATTTCATTCACATTTATTTCAATGCTGCCCATGTTCACAGCAAAATCTTCTTTGGTCGTTTATTTTTGACTGGTTTTTACTCTCATTTTGACCACCCTGAACAATACCAGACAATGCTTTTACTAGTCAAAAACGGTCGACTCATTTTAACCTGGTACTAATAATAATAATAATAATAATAATAATAAAGATTTTTAGCGCGCACATGTCCACCCTGCTGGGCGCTCAAGGCGCGAAAACAAAGAAAAAACATGAATACAAACAATATACAATGATAGCATAGGGGAAAAACTAATAAATAAATAAATTATGTACCGAGATACATGTACCTACAATGCAATTACAAATATACATCATCTTTGAAGAGTTGTGACATAAGATGAGTTTTAAGCATCGACTTAAATCTAGTTATACTATGACAAGATTTGAGTTTAGTTGGAAGATGATTCCAGAGTCTCGGAGCTGCGACAGAAAACGACCTATCACCCCAGTTCCGTTTACTACACATAAGGTTTGACAGCGTTTGACTTTTAAGTGCACTAGATATACCTTGGCAAGTATATCAACACTTTGACTGATTTTGACCCTTATAGTAGTAGGAGGGTTAATGTACTTACTACACGTAAGGTTTGAGAGTGTTTGACTTTTAAGTGCACTAGATATACCTTGGCAAGTATATCAACATTTGGACTGATTTTGACTCTTGTAGTCATAGAAGGGTTAAAAAAAAACATACTTGAAAGAAATTATTTCTTTTTCATTCGAAAATTCAAATATTGCCTCACCCTAATGCAGAAGCGACTTTAAGATGCACTTAATTCAAACAGGGTCATTTGTGCCAGTTAACCATTACATCATCGATGATGTCATCTTTAACATTTTGACATGCATGTAATGATATGTAAAGATGCATGCATTGATGTAACAACACAAATATTGTATGCCGCCCTCTATTGACGAAGATCCAACAATGACCGCCATCTTGGAATACACATGTTCATGTCTTTGTGTCACTTATTACTAGCTGTGCAACAAACAAGTATTACAACGCAGATCAACACTATAGGGTCATTCCGTGTCAAATCAACCAGAGGTCCCCAGGTCACCCTCTCAGATTTACATGAAACTTTGTTAAACTGTTCCACTATGGCCAAAATGAACACACACACAAAAGTAGATTCATATTCCATATCGTGTCCGAGATACGGCCTCTTGAAATTTTATTTAAAAAAACCTTTTTTGTGCTCCGCCCCCCGGCCGAGTCGCGAAAACGCGCCATCGCGCTTTTTTTCAACTTTAAGAGCCCATAATTTGATAACGGTAACAGCTATAGAGCTGAAAATTTGTATTCTAACTTACTTTTGGCCCTAGATTCATAATCTGGCCTTAAATAATAGATATCTCATCTACATATCAAGTTACTTGCCCCCAAAGTAGGCACTTTATTCAACCGGGTGTGATTTGGATGATTTTTGGGGTCACCCTGTGACCTCATCAGGGATCACATGAATCCCAAATCTCAGATAAATCATCTATAGGTGCATTTCTATTACCAAAATCAAATATGAGCTAAATAAAACATTTATAAAGGAGTAGCATTCATCCAAAGTTGGGTCCAGGTGAACAAAAATAAAAAAGACCCCTTCCGTCATGCGAGTGGTCCCCCCTGTGGACAGTTTTTTGTTTTTTTTAGAGAACATAATGGGGTCTGTTTTTGTTTTTTTCTTGCAGACTGCTGAAGAGAAAGCCCAAAGTAGCAAGAATAAGGGAAATAAATACTTCAAAGCTGGACGATATGAGCAAGCTATTGCCTGCTATAATGAAGCTATCCAACTCGTCCCTCAAGATAAGACCAAAGATCTCTCAACGTTCTATCAGAACAGAGCCGCAGCTCATGAGCAGTTGGTAAGAGATATTGAACTCTTCGACATTCCTTAATAAGTAAGGGCAAAATCTAATCAATGGTTTATCACCTGACTCAAACATTTCATCAATCTGTACATATCGTGGTTCCTGCTGCTATGTAGGATTCTAGCTGGCCAGTCATGTGTTCAAATCCCACCCGAGTTGCCTGTGCATTTTTTTCACAAACACTCGGAAAGCACTGAGTACGTGTATACAGTGCATTGAAGTATAAATTACATCAGTGTAGGGCATAATCAAATCAATTAATTATCACCCGACGCAAGAATTTCATCAATCTAAATTTATATATATGGGCACATAATGTCCATTACTCGTATTTTTAACTTTCACCGGTGATTCCAGGCAATTTTGTTTTTAATCTTAAAATCAAAATTTCCATGAAAGAAAGGAAAACTAATTTGTAGTCTAGTTAAAAAATGAAATATTTTACCAAATTTTCATAGCTAGAAAATATCCTGTCCCCTTGTGTTGATTGTAATCATAATTGTTGGTTGCTTGTAAAACTTAAATTTTGGAGGTATTTTTCTGATATCGGTGAATGATTTTGCTTATATTAAGCAAAATGCTGCACAAAATTCAAATATTGCTAATCAAAATTCAAATATTGCTCATCAAAATTCAAATATTGTTCTTCAAAATTCAAATATTGTTCATCAAAATTCAAATATTGTTCATCAAAATTCAAATATTGCTATTCAAAATTAGCATTAGATACATTAGAGAAAGCTTCTCACTGACATTTCCTGATTTGTACATTGGTTTCTTGTCCCTCATGTAGAAAAACTATGGTCAAGTAGTGTCTGACTGCAGCAAAGCTTTGGAACTTAATTCTCGTTATGTCAAAGCGTTGTTCCGACGATCCAAGGCGTATGAGAACATGGACCAAAAGATGCAGTGCTTAGAAGGTAAGAAACCTGTATTGTCTATGAATGGTAAGGAACCTGTCTTGTCTGTGAATGGTATTGTCTTGTCTGTGAATGGTAAGACACCTGTCTTGTCTATGAATGGTAAGACACCTGTCTTGTCTGTGAATGGTAAGACACCTGTCTTGTCTGTGAATGGTAAGAAACCTGTCTTGTCTGTGAATGGTATTGTCTTGTCTGTGAATGGTATTGTCTTGTCTGTGAATGGTAAGACACCTGTCTTGTCTGTGAATGGTAAGACACCTGTCTTGTCTGTGAATGGTAAGACACCTGTCTTGTCTGTGAATGGTAAGAAACCTGTATTGTCTATGAATGGTAAGACACCTGTCTTGTCTGTGAATGGTAAGGAACCTGTCTTGTCTATGAATGGTAAGACACCTGTCTTGTCTGTGAATGGTAAGACACCTGTCTTGTCTGTGAATGGTAAGACACCTGTCTTGTCTGTGAATGGTAAGAAACCTGTCTTGTCTGTGAATGGTAAGACACCTGTCTTGTCTGTGAATGGTAAGACACCTGTCTTGTCTGTGATTGGTAAGACACCTGTCGTGTCTATGAATGGTAAGACACCTGTCTTGTCTGTGAATGGTAAGTAACCTGTCTTGTCTATGAATGGTAAGTAACCTGTCTTGTCTGTGAATGGTAAGACACCTGTCTTGTCTGTGAATGGTAAGAAACCTGTATTGTCTATGAATGGTAAGACACCTGTCTTGTCTGTGAATGGTAAGACACCTGTCTTGTCTGTGAATGGTAAGACACCTGTCTTGTCTGTGAATGGTAAGACACCTGTCTTGTCTGTGAATGGTAAGACACCTGTCTTGTCTGTGAATGGTAAGACACCTGTCTTGTCTGTGAATGGTAAGACACCTGTCTTGTCTGTGAATGGTAAGACACCTGTCTTGTCTGTGAATGGTAAGTAACCTGTCTTGTCTGTGAATGGTAAGTAACCTGTCTTGTCTGTGAATGGTAAGACACCTGTCTTGTCTGTGAATGGTAAGAAACCTGTATTGTCTATGAATGGTAAGACACCTGTCTTGTCTGTGAATGGTAAGACACCTGTCTTGTCTGTGAATGGTAAGACACCTGTCTTGTCTGTAAATGGTAAGACACCTGTCTTGTTTGTGAATGGTAAGACACCTGTCTTGTCTGTGAATGGTAAGAAACCTGTATTGTCTATGAATGGTAAGACACCTGTCTTGTCTGTGAATGGTAAGAAACCTGTCTTGTCTGTGAATGGTAAGACACCTGTATTGTCTATGAATGGTAAGACACCTGTCTTGTCTGTGAATGGTAAGAAACCTGTCTTGTCTGTGAATGGTAAGACACCTGTCTTGTCTGTGAATGGTAAGACACCTGTCTTGTCTGTGATTGGTAAGACACCTGTCGTGTCTATGAATGGTAAGACACCTGTCTTGTCTGTGAATGGTAAGTAACCTGTCTTGTCTATGAATGGTAAGACACCTTTCTTGTCTATGAATGGTAAGGAACCCGTCTTGTCTGTGAATGGTAAGAAACCTGGCTTGTCTTGTCTGGGAATTGTAAGACACCTGTCTTTATCCTGCGGTAAAGACCAAGCGTCAAACTTTTATTCCCATAAATGCCTGTATCAATTTCAAATTCAAAATGTAAAAAAAAAATGTAGTTTTTTGTTTAACCCTCCTACTATTGATGCACTTTAGTGGAAAGTTGCTGTAGAGGTCAAAACCAGTCAACTGCCTGTTTTGACTGTTGACCCAAATGTGCACACAGGGTCAATTTTGACTAGTTTTTACTGTCATTTTGACCACCCTGAACAATACCAGACAATACTTTTACCAGTCAAAAATGGTCGACTCATTTTAACCTGTAAATGTACTTACTACACGTAAGGTTTGACAGTGTTTGATTTTTAAGTGCACCAGATATACCTTGGGAAGTATATCAACATTTTGACTGATTTTGACCCTTGTAGTAGTAGGAAGGTTAATAAAGCCCAACAGAAATGGGCAAACTCATGTTTAAGGGACACACAAAACACTTTCAAAGAACATGAGTCAGCGTGATACAAAACAATCTTCTTCCCTCTAATCGGTTCAAATGCACGTTGCACGTCGGCTAAATAGATAAGCCATGTCTTTACCATCCGTTAATACACCCCCACGTGATTAAGTTTGGTCCATCAGTCAGATTGTCTAAACTGTCTTGGGCATTTATGAATTGTAGTAATGTAAGCAATATTGTTGCTTTTTATATCTTTTGTTTCAGATGCAACTGCAGTGTGTATTTTAGAAAACTTTACTCATGGTCAGAGCATGATGTTGGCTGATAAAATGCTGAAGGAACTAGGCAAAGAGAAAGCAGAAAAACGATACAAGGTACCTGGGACCTTATTCACGAAGCATCCGCTATTACCGGGTCCGTAACATCCTTTGCGGATGGCCTAACGGATACATTAGAATTGCGCTACGCCGTATTCACGAAAGGTTCCGTTAGGTATCGGTAAACTTGCGGAGCTCCGCTAATAATGGGGGTGTCGTTCAACGAGCTGTACGGGTGAATGAAGCGCCTGCTAATAATGTCGTTCAACTAATTCCACTTAAATCTCCACTTGTTAATTGGAAAGAACCTTCGGCGAAAAATCGGAGGGCTGTTATGATCTGCAGCGTGGCGGGTATTGCATGTGACCTCTTTGTTGGATGTTCAACTTGATCACGGATCAAATCTATCACCTCCAACAGTACATGCCTTGGCATTCGATACCTCTTCATCAGTTCCACATCGTCATAAATGTCCAGTGGCTGTAACCAATCCCGAAATACTCGCTGGCGGCGAAGAGCACACCTGTTTTCCTCCTCCAGCAGAACCACAAACACTGCCGCCATTTCATTTTAGCGCTATGCGGAGACCCGTAACCCAGCCGGCACACGACGTCGATATGACGTCGAAAACAGGTTGATATGACGTTGTGACGTTGATCAACATAAACACGACGTTGATTCAACGTCGTTTTTGTGACGTTGCTTTTATGTCGAAAACAGACGTTGATTCAACGTTGATTTTCTGACAAATAAGCCCAAATTAATTTGATTTCTTTTTCTTTAATTAACTTTTTGTCCAAAATATTCCTTGATTTAGCATCGTTTTTGTGACAAATTAATTATCACGGTACTGTCGATCATGATAATTCGTTCTTTCAATATTTTTTTGTGTCAAAATAAGACGCACTTGCCGCTATAATATTTTTCGTATGATTTATAACGTCATTAACACGATCCACGATCGAGCTGACCGCGCGCGGGACTTTCACTAGGAAGTTCGCCTCTGTTGGTGAAAAATGGAAATGATGCATGCGCAGCGCCGCTTCGCTTGGCACTCGACAAGTCGGATCACTGTGAAACCAACGTGCGGGCAAGCTCTCTTCATTCATTTGTTATTATTCCACTTCATTAAGTAACAGTTACAGAAAACAACTAACCAGGTAATTTCCATAAATAATGTAGATATAATTTAGGCATGCATGGTCTGATGGTAGGTTAGAATGTATTTGAAGATGGCATGAATGACCGAGCGCTTACGCTTACTGCAGATTTCGCACAATGATGGAAAGCACACTGCATCATGTACATTGTACATGTGTACATTGACTTGTACTGTCGAAGACTGGAAACCAGACCGCTTTCGAGTCAGATTTTTTTTTAAATAGGTTTTATTTTGTAGGGCCAATATATTCCATTTCCCTGAACATGTTAAGCAAACACTCACCCAGCATGATGGAGTAATCATTCATGCAGCAAATAATCCCCTCAAAATGAGAATACGATAAAGTTGAACCCGAAATAAAATCATGTTTCAAAAGTCCTTCCTCGTGCATGTATAATCATTTGGATTTGGTGCACAGCTTTGGGATGACCTGGGAATTGTTTTGTAAAACTGCGGTGTATGTAAACTTTCGACTACAACTGTATGTGTACCCAGATTAAATTATATCCCCATCATTGAAGGAAAAACCACTTCTCAACGTTGCAAATATACTTTTCACAATTACAATTGAGTTGAAACTGTACAGGTAAAGTAATCATGATATGTATGCATGAATTGTGGCCTTTCGCAATGAACAGAAAACTAATTGATGATAATTGCTTTCATAATGTACGCAATATGTAAATGTTATCAACAGGAATAAATAAATACATTTGGGGACACAAAATTAATCACAACTTAAGTTGTGATTAATTTTGTGTCCCCAAATGTATTTATTTATTCCTGTTGATAACATTTACATATTGCGTACAGAACCACTCTTTGCATACATTTTTTTTTCCTACCCATATTTATTGAGAAAGCTCAAAGAAATTATAATTTTTCAGAGAGTGCACTCAAGAATCAGCCAGGCACAGAGACGGAGGTGTGTGGAATTATCTCCAGATGTCTGAAGTATGCCCCTGACAGATGTGGAGGCGGTGGGCGGAAAAAGTAATCACATTCTTCCTGGATGTATTTGGACATTTTACTTGTAATTGTGATGCGATCTGGAAAACCCGTTGGATGTGATTTTAAAAATTGACAAAATAGTACCAAAACATTTCTTTTGGTGAAAGTGCTTTTTCAGGTTGTAATAAAGTACGATCAAAAGTCTGATCAAAAGTCCGATCAAAAGTCCGATCACAAGCTACATGGGATGAACGGTGAATAAGGAATGCTTTTGTTATATAGTGTTTGAATAGTTTGCTACAAGGCCTTAGACCAGAATTGTAAAGTGACTTGTGATGACTTTACTAACAATTGTGTTTTTTTGCTTGAATTTTGCTGAAAAATACTTTAGTTCAGTTAAACCTACAAAACTACAAAATTATAAAGCTTGGGAATTGTTTGACAAATTATAAAGCTATATCCTGCAGTAATTTAAAATACCCATGTGCAATGTGATTTACCATATTAAATATTGGTAATTCTATAAATCAGGGGTCCAAACTTGTGACATTTTGGTGTCCCCCGTTAATCGTGCAACCATTCAGTTTTTTGCATGTAATAGTATAACAACTTAATGAAACATTTTCATGTATAATACACTGTTCAATCTACAAAATGTTTCATTAAGTTGTTATAATATTACATGCAAAAATCTGAATGGTTGCACGTGTAACGGAGGACACCAATATGTCACAAGTTTGGACCCCTGATTTATAGAAACATCCATATCCCTGTGCAACTTATTTCTGGGTTCATGGTGCAATTTTGAGTTCTTATAGCTTTCGTCGTATTTTACCATCATTATTTCCAATCAATCTGAATAATTAACTGAGTAATCTTTAAGTTAGTACATGTAATTGTTTTTGCTATGTTTTCAACATTTTGTATGAATGACATGTTTACTTGTTTTCATTAAGCTTGTTTTATCTGAAAATAATTCTGGCATACAATTAATGCTTTGTAAAATTTGGCATACCTCCAAACTTATTCCAAATTAAAGATAATGCTCTTTCTAGCCACATATAAAGTTCAAGTTCCAAAATGTGGTCCATGTCACTCATTTTCAGAGTGGGTCACACAGGGTGGGTCACACAGAGTGAGCTGTAATATGTGGGATCATTATACATGAATACGTTCAAATACGGTTGGCACCTTTGTCTTAAACAGCATTTAATACATGGCACATGATCATGATCATCTCTGAACGGTTCAGAATGCCTAAACACTACCGAGGTATTTATATTAACCATACCCCCTTATAGGGTGAATTGGAGGATTCGGACTGTTAGCTAGTGTTGGGGTTAATTGTAAATGTTATCCTGGATATGTTATCCTTTTTTCTTTCAATAAAATTGTCATGGCCTTCATTCGAGTGCTTTCCTTTGTGCATTTTTTCCTTTATTTCCACCTCCTTAAAAATGTAATGGACATCTCAACAATTTTGTTGCAGGGATTCTGTGTGCAATTGGATTGTCAATAAAATGGCTGATACAGCGCGGTCCAAACACACAGGCCATGATCTGCATGGTTTAATACACACAGAATCTCCACAACAGAGGAAATTAATGTGACTGCAACCCGATTAATCCTGACGTTGATCCAACGTGGAAATCCTGACGTTGATCCAACGTGGAAATCCTGACGTTGATCCAACGTGGAAATCCTGACGTTGATCCAATGTGGAAATCCTGACGTTGATCCAACTTTCAAATCCAATGTATTTTCAACGTTGATCCAACGTTGGTACATGACGTTGTATCAACGTTGATACAACGGTGTTGTGCCCGCTGGGAAGTATTTACGGGAACGCTGGAGTTCCCGCAAAACAATTGCTCTTTTACGGACGTGTTCTGCGGATGCGCTATTATGCGGTTACTTCGTGAATATGGCGCAAACCATAACGGAGGCTTAACGGATCCGTTAAAGCGTACGGATGCTTCGTGAATAAGGTCCCAGACTTCATATGCACTTACACTAATAACCAGCATACTAGCACAATGATACAAGGTACCAGACTTCATATGCACTTACATTAGTAACCAGCATACTAGCACAACGATACAAGGTACCAGACTTATACTAAGACGACACTCCACTATATAAAACCACTACACACTATTGGTAATTAAAAAAAAAAAAAAACAATCAAAGATTTAAAGGGAAATTCCACCCAGGAATAAAATATATTGAAAGAGTGTGAAATGACATGTTGACTCCCATTTTTTTTTTATTGGTTATGGTTATCCTAAAAAAATTGATATTTCATCACCGACTCTGCGAGTCCATGGAAGCCGCCATTTTGTTTTAGAATCTGGTTACATCCAGGATATTATAACGTAGTGAATACACCATCGGTCTCAGCTAACTGCACGGGCATAATTATCAAAATTAATTTCTGTCCTCCAAAGACAGAAATTCTACATTAGGATGAATATAAACTGAATGCATGTCATTATTTTATTGAACTAACACTATGAAATAGGCTGAAAAGGTGGGTTAACCTTGATTTTTATAAAGTATGGATGCATTTACACAATTTTATTTTTCAAAAGTGGATATTAGCTATACTCAGCAGTAAGCTTAGGCAATAACATGATAATAACCGGAACCAAGTTTCAAGTAATCGATATATCGGCAAATCGCGATTTAAAAAATATATCGTGAGTCGAATCAGAAATTCCATGGAAACAAAAATTAGGCCAGTCTTTTCATGCTTTCAGAAGTGAGAAACAAAAGCGAACTGCTTCAGTGATTAGCTGACTGTCAGATCACAAAGGAGCCGCCATACAGGGTCTAGACACAGATAGCTGACTGTCAGATCACAAAGGAGCTGCTATACAGGGTCCATACCCAGAACTCTATCATTTCTCTTTATCCACTACCACTCGAAGAAATCTATTCAGATGGATTAAGTGTTGGGAATTGTATGCATACCTGTGATTGTTGGCTCTAAAGCAATCGTGTGCGATACTATCGAAAATCTCCATATAATTATGTTTGATGATATATCATGGATAGAAAAAAAAATTGATATTGTCCAATCTTACTCAGTAGTATGTCCCACTGGTTACTAAATTCCCTGCCCAGTCATGCATGAATTCACACATTGCACTACAGTGTGCATCTATTTACAGATACATTTTTCACCATGAACAATTTGTTGGAGATAGAAATATTCAATAAAATGATTGTTATAGGTTGTTGAAATTCTTGCGTCGGGAGAAAAACAATTGATTTAATTTTGCCCTACACCGACGTGTGTATAGCACTGTATACTCAGTGCTTTCCGAGTGTCTGTGAAAAAACTACACAGGCGACTCGGGCGGGATTCGAACCCACGACCTCCTGCTTACTAGTGCAGACGTCTTAACCTCTCAACCACCGAGCTTGCCCGATGACAATTGGCCGGCTAGAATTCCATATAGCAGCGGGTTCCGCGATATACATGTATATAGGTTGGTGAAAATGATAGTTGCTCAACAAATTCTCTTTCATATGATACCAAATAAATGATCACATATAAATGAATTGGGTTATCGATGTAACTTCACCTGACCTTGTTTCACAAACACAAATAACAAGTGTACATGTATGGCGTTCCATATTACAATCGACTATTGAGAGGTTCAGCTTATATTATGTCTGATTTCTGTAATATCAACCTGTAGGTTTGATAACACCATAAGGAAGATCCAGAATCGATCTTTCCAACCTTGTATAGCTTGGGTATGGAAGGCAAAGAAGGTAAAAAAACATACTTCTGATTATGGTACTCCCAATTTAGTTCTCTGTTGTGGTGACCATGGTTGTAGGGGTGTTATTTGCCCGGATTTTTCCGGATTTCTGGATTTTTACAAATTGCAATGTTGTGATCCTCCTGATTTTAAAGATTTAAGCAAATGCTCAATACTATAGATTTCACCCAATAACCCTAGCAACATTTACGTGGATTTTTCTGCAAAATCACACCCCTGTGGTTGACTGAAGTCACCAATGGTATTTAAAGCAACAAGCTATTTTTGTTGTTGACTAAATTCGCCAATAGTAATGAAGGGGTCGGCCCTTAAAAATTGTTTTTATTACTCAAGTGGATTAAGGATTTTTCTCCCGAAGTTGGGCAGGTAACCGTAAAAAATATCACCGATTGAGGGCACTCAATTAGAGAGCTCACTTGTTGAATTTGTTCATTGTCTGTACACTGACTCACAACACTGATAATTATTCATGGTTGATTGAGTGGCAACCAGACACTTCTTGTTGTTTTCCACACCACCTTTACCGGTGGGTACGAGCGAATTGCACCGCATGAAATTTGCAGTTAAAGGGGGCTGGGGACATAGTGTTAACCATAGGGGTGTCTGTTTCAAATTTGGACACCCTATTTCATCTGTCATTTACATGTAAAAGTGTTGTAAGTGAACAATTTGGACACTCTGTTTTGAAATTTCCATCAAATTTGAACACCCTATTTCTAAATCCTGGCTAACACCTTGACTGGGGAAGGGATTTACGGAGCGTTGATATCAATGTACATGTAATACGTGTACATTAGTATACGCTGAATGCACGGAAAGTCAAGCAGCTGGGCTGTAACCATTTTTTTTCCTTCGAGAATTGTCATTTTCCGGCAGCAATTTAAAATTTGTTTCTTCAAAAATCAGGGATTTTTGGGCGGTGGGCCTGCATTCCAAGTTATTAAAAAAATGCCTTAAGTAATAAAGGGCTGTGATGTTTGTCTTGTACATCTAGGAGCGAGTGCCAAGTCTACCTTCCGGTCAGTTCATTCAATCTTATTTCTCTTCATTCTCTGATGATGGGATCTCCCGCTCTGATGATGGCTATGAAGAAGATGGACGAGGTGATCATGGGTAAGGTCAAAGTTCAGGGGGTCATAGGTCATGACAAACTTTCAGAGATCTGCTCAAACACTTCAGAAAAAGCAAAAGTTGGGGAAAAATATCATATTTTGTTTATATACTTTGAGAATGCTAAATTGCTAGAAAAAAAGTTATCGTTTATTTCCCTGACTACCGCTTATATCTATGTGAAAAATTTGGTTTAAAAAGCACTGGCCAGTTTATTTTGGTTTTGACATGAGCCCAAATTTGATTCCCATATTTCAACAACAAAGATGGTTGCTCTGTTAGCATTTGATTTCAGAAACAGCATCACAAGCTGTGATCTACAAACAAGCGCCCTCAATAGTTCATGCATAGAGTGGAGTTTGGACATAAGCCTCACTTTGATTCCCATAGAGTTATTAAGAAACAAAGATGGCTGCTCCTTGAAAAAAATGTCTTGGAGTACAATGTCACTGTACTGAACAGCATGGAATCTATGCAAAATGTTCACTGTAGTGGTCATTCTTTATATCCCTTAGAACCATTCTCAATGCAACAGTATGCAACAGAACAAAAGAACCATTGTTCTAGCTGGTGGATCTCGTTGCATTGAGCAGCCTGCACACATTTCTGTCGTTACATCGTGTTGCATTCAGCAGGGAGAAATGACTGTAGGGGGTTAAAGGGACAGTATCATCACGACTTTCAACAGGGCATGGAATCGGTGTCCTAGTTTAAGATGAACACAGTGACTGAAAATTACTGGCTCATTTATGCAGCAGCATCGGTAATATGACCTTGTCATGTGGGGTATTATTTTCAGTCATTGAGTTAAAACTAGCACTCCAATTCCATGCCCTGTTGATTGTGACAATACTGTCCCTTTAACGTCAATCATGGTTGTAATGTTAGTACAAATGGGAGGCAAGGCTCATGTTGGATACAGCCACATGTTTGTTATAGCAGTGTTGTAATGTTAGTACAAATGGGAGGCAAGGCTCATGTTGGATGGAGGCAAGGCTCATGTTGGATAGAGCCAACATGTTTGTTATAGCAGTGTTCTACTAATTTGTACACAGTTTTACCTTGAACTTCAATAAATCCTTTGAAAGTAAATTGCATCATCTTGTTCTATGGTGCAAAATTGTAATTTTTAGTTTTAAATTTTAGTTTTGAATAAACTCCATTGCAGACTGCACACTGACATTTGAACTTCGTGCATCAGAAAGCATCAATAAACTTCCTGCAATGATTGTTTTACCCTCTTACTATAGAGCTGCACTTTAGTGGCAAGTAGCTATAGAAGTCAACCCTAGTCAACTGCCTGGTTTGACTGTTGACCTAAATGTGCACACAGGGGCATTTTTGACTGAATTTTACTGTCATTTTGACCACCCTGAACAATACCAGACAATGCTTTTTATCAGTCAAAAATGGTCGACTCATTTTGACCTGTCAATGTACTTACTACACGTAAGGTTTGACAGTGTTTGACAGCACTAGATATACCTTGGCAAGAATATCAACATTTTGACTGATTTTGACCCTTGTACATGTAGTAGTAGGAGGGTTAATAACCAATGCGGCAAAAAAGAAAATCTAAAACAACAACACAGGTGGCAAATTCTTCTAAAATTATTGGTTGTATTTTGAAATACTGGGTTTAGTTAGCCGGTTAGCAAATTTCTAAACGGTTAGTGCCATTTCTGTCAGTTAACCATCCCAGTACTAGTCTAATGGAAGTTACCTTTACCAAGAGATAATTGACTTTATACCCCTATAATAATGACATTCATTTCTGTCAGTTAACCATCCCAGTACTAGTCTAATGGAAGTTACCTTTACCAAGAGATAATTGACTTTATACCCCTATAATAATGACATTCATTTCTGTCAGTTAACCATCCCAGTACTAGTCTAATGGAAGTTACCTTTACCAAGAGATAATTGACTTTATACCGCTATAATAATGACATTCATTTCTCTCAGTTAACCATCCCAGTACTAGTCTAATGGAAGTTACCTTTACCAAGAGATAATTGACTTTATACCGCTATAATAATGACATTCATTTCTGTCAGTTAACCATCCCAGTACTAGTCTAATGGAAGTTACCTTTACCAAGAGATAATTGACTTTATACCGCTATAATAATGACATTCATTTCTGTCAGTTAACCATCCCAGTACTAGTCTAATGGAAGTTACCTTTACCAAGAGATAATTGACTTTATACCCCTATAATAATGACATTCATTTCTGTCAGTTAACCATCCCAGTACTAGTCTAATGGAAGTTACCTTTACCAAGAGATAATTGACTTTATACCGCTATAATAATGACATTCATTTCTGTCAGTTAACCATCCCAGTACTAGTCTAATGGAAGTTACCTTTACCAAGAGATAATTGACTTTATACCCCTATAATAATGACATTCATGGTGTTTATTTGATTACTCACCATAAATAGCAATAACACAGGCTACCGTAAGGCTCATCAACTCTTCACTAATGGCGACTATGATGGTGTGATTGAGGCGTGTGATGATGAGATTAATTCTGAGGGAGATAAGATTGGTGAGGCTCTACTCCTTAGAGCTACATTCTACCTCCTGAAGGGACAGTCAGCCGAGGCTAGACCAGATCTAGACAAACTTATTGATATGGATAATGGCAGTAAAAAGGTCTGTTTAATAATTGAGCTGATCAGAAAATTGACTCTGTCCTTTTAAAGTATTTCCAAAGTCCATAGTATTAGCCAGAGGGGTGTCTGGGTGTCTTTTGGACACCCTGTTTCAATTTTGGACACCATATTTCATCTGTCATTTACATGTTTTGAAATTTCCAGCAAATTTGGACACCCTATTTCTAAATCCTGGCTTAGGGACCCTCGCCAATCTCACCAGCAAAAACCACTAGGTCATTCTCCCAGTATTATCATGAGACTCGCCTGGAAAGCAGTGATGAAGCTGCAGTCCTCGGAAAAACTGCCATTGTTAACTCCCTAATCCATTGACAAAAGAGTGTTCCAGTGCGGCATAGACCTTTTGAATTGCCAATTAAGCCTTTCCATTGTGTGGACAGATTAACATTGGGCCAGATTAGCCCAGTCAGACAAAACCGTTACATCAAACTAGTGCTGCTGGCTTCTATTGTTAATGTTTTTCTAAAAGGTCTTGGAGGAGACTTGGAGTAAAAAATAGTGAGGGCGAGAATTTTTGCGGGTGAGAATTTAGATTGTTCTGGGTGGAGTTAGTGGTCCCTAACACCTTGCCAAAGTCGATAAAAATTATGACGATTTACCAGACAGTTGAAGAAAACACCAAGTTCTGGTGTTAGCAACATAATGTGGGTTCGAATCACGGCCGTGACACTTGTGTCCTTGAGCAAGACACTTAATCATAATTGCTTCTCTCCACCCAGGGGTTAAATGGGTACCTGTGAAGGCAGAGTTGGTTTGCTCTATATGTGCTAGAAATGGCAGCAATTGAGCTGTATACTCCCCAGGGAGCTGAGATGGTTTCAGGAATTATTTATGAGCCTTATGAGCCTTATGAGCAGGGATAATAATATAATGCGCCTTGAGCACCACTTAGTTGGTGGATACGTGCGCTATATAAATCCACACATTATTATTATTATTATTATCAATTTGTTTGGTTTTTCTCTGATTAGTTGTGAGTCAACATGCTGGTCATATGTAGTAGCACGCACATCATGTTATCAAGAAATATCTTTGTTTGGTTTCTATGTGTATATGCGAGCCAACTCACTGATCATACATGTTAGCATGTACATTGTAGATGATGTGTTCATGAAATCAATTTGTTTGGTTTCTCTGTGTATATGAGAACCAATGTATTGATCATACATGTTAGCATGTACATTGTAGATGATGTGTTCATGAAATCAATTTGTTTGGTTTCTCTGTGTATATGAGAACCAATGTATTGATCATACATGTTAGCATGTACATTGTAGATGATGTGTTCATGAAATCAATTTGTTTGGTTTCTCTGTGTATATGAAAGCCAATGTATTGGTCATATATGTTAACATATATATGATGTCATTATTTATAGCTTGATGAAATTCTTGCGTCGGGTGATAAACAATTGATGCAGGAATTTTATCAATCTATAAATATCGTGGCACCGATAGGTTAAGACGTCTGCACTAGTAAGCAGGAGGTCATGGGTTGAATTCCACCAAAGCGCATGTGGAGTGTTTTTACACAGACACTTGAAAAGCACCGAGTATACAGTGCTATACACATCGCCGGTGTAGGCGAGGGGCAAAATTAAATCAGTTGATGTAATCATGAAATATATTTGTTTGGTTTCTCTGTTTAGTTGCGAGCCAATGCATTGATCAAACGTGGCAGCATGCATATGCAAGAAGGGAACTCCACCGATGCGATGAATGACTTTATTACGGCAGTTAGGATTGACCCAGATAATGCTGATATCTATCATCATAGAGGACAGGTAATATGACTTCATTCTTTCATGACAACCTTGATAGTAATGTGAATATGATGAAATGTGTTCATTTGCTGTGGGATAAAGGGCCAAAGTCATGGTACAGCCAAGCCTTTGAGAAGCCTGGCCAGGCCTAGGCTACCTGGTCTCCTAATCTGTCTTTTGTGAGTTCTAATCCTGTAATAATACAGTATCTGCTAGGCTTGGGCGATATCGATTTTTTTTCATCCACGATATATCGTCAAACATATATCGCGATATTCGATAATATCGCGATTATTTTTGTTTTTCACGCATGAGTGCTTTAGAGCCGGTAATGACAGGGATATACCCGTCTACAAGCGTCACAATAAATTGCCAGTGCTTACCTGAGAGACACGTGCAATTGCGCCGTTCACGAGTGCAACATATGGGGCGGGTTTACGCTACCCTAACCAGAAACAAAACGGCACAGCTACGCGAAAATGCGAACGTAACCAGACAATTGTTTTCAGTTTGTGACATGTTCAGTCATCAACGTTGCTCAAAATAGAACTTACTCGCGAGTGCTCGTAACTTGAAAGATATACTGGTATACGAACAATCACTTAATCATGTTTTAACACTTTTTACAATCCGCCATCTTGAAACTAAGCGTAACCGATCACAAAGTTCGGTTTATGTTTGGTCAGAACCATGATATCGATGTCATCGCAGCATGCACAACCGAACTTGCGAAAACGCTTAACCAATGACCAAAGCCCAAACATGTCTCTGGTTACGGTCGCAAAAACGCACCCATCGCTATTGGCAAATTGTTTGCATAATAATTATGTGGGACGGTTACTGCGTCGTGCGTCCCAATCAAATCATCAGCCCGAGTTCACGTGATTCACGCGTTCACGTGACTGGGTCATAGTATAAACACATGACTAGGTTTATTCCTGCATATAGTACCGTGGAGAATAAAACCATATGATTCAGAACTTGTGGATTGTAGTCACACTATTTTAAATAAACGTCACATGGTTTATCAAGAGTATGTGTATGTGTTTTGTCACACGAGACAAGAGTCCCAGTATGGTACAACATAATAGTGTCCTAATCCCAACTTTGATCGAGCCGCTGCGATCCATGCTTTGATTTAATTCATGACTATGTGTTTTAAGGCAACGCCCATATTCTGCATATATTTAAATATGTATGATATAAATATACTCGCCCGTGGTGCGCCAGCCAGAGTCACAGACCACCATGGATAGACTAGACAGTGAGACGTAAACATTGTCTCCACATTGTTGGATCAAATACCCCACTCAATCCCAACACTTAAATCAGTCTTAATAGATTTCTTTGAGTGGCGGTGGATTATTAAACAACACCCTGTCAGGCGGCTCCTTTGTGATCTTGACAGTTGGTTTACTACAGAAGTAGTTCGATTTTGTTTCTCACGAAAGCTGAAAAGACTTCCTAAGTTTTTTCCCAGGGAATTTCTGGCCCAAATGACAATCGAGGATTTTCTTTAATCGCGATATATTTTTTTCTTCACGATGATTTTTTTCATCGCGATAAATTTTTTTCATCGCGATATTTTTGTTTCATCGCGATCTACCGATATCTCGATGATTTAAAAAGTTCTCGATATCATAATCGTGTAAAAAAATATCGCGATATTCGATATTATCGTGTCATCGCCCAAGCTTAGTATCTGCCAATCAACATAACCTGGGCTTCTGGAAGGCCTATAGCCCAGCCAAGTAGAGCTCATTATAATGGTTGCAGTTGTGAACAAGACAGCTGAGGTGTTAGTCAAGTCTGCGTTAACAATAAGAGCTATTTGAGATCTATTCATTAGTAAAGGGTCTTTTGTGCTCAGCTAGAGGATTATATAGGCCTGTAGGTCTGGTCAAAGCCTGGGCCTGGCTGGGCTTCTCAAGGGCTTGGTTGTACCATGACTTTGGCCCTACTCCGTAAGTAAAGACCGTTGGCGGTGATACCATGTGACAAAATCTCTTCTGAGTAGTAATTAGTTCTGAAATTCGCTTCCCAGTTCAGTTCATCTGAAGTATAAACTGTCTGTTATGGCCAGATGATTAACGGTCAATTCTTCTGTCCATCTTCAGCTGAATCTACTTCTTGATCGGATCGATGATGCAGCTCTGGACTTTGAGAAGTGTAACAAACTCAAGAGTGACTTTGCCTTGGCACATGCTCGGTATATATAGCTATGCTAAATATAGACAGGCACTAGTCCATCAGAGTCCTATGCAGCTACAAACAGCAATGCAGCAGCTTGAAGATAGCACCAAGAAGTTTCCTACATGTGCTGAGGCCATTGCACTCTATGCCCAGGTAAGTAGGGACTATGGGGGTAGGGTGGGAGGGGGTGGTTGGGAGAGGAATGGGTACCTTGGAATCCTAGAGAACAGTTTGAAACAGCACCAAGAAGTTTCCTACATGTGCTGAGGCCATTGCACTCTATGCCCAGGTAAGTAGGGGAAGACAGGGGTAAGGTGGGAGTGGGTGGTGGGGAGAGGAATGGGTACCAAGTGTCCTACATGTGCTGAGGCCTCTGCTCTGTATCTTGGGCGATATAACATGATATTGTACATAGCGATAACTTTTTTTTCGATTACGATATTGTGAACTTTTCAAGTTATCAAGATATTGGCAAATCGTGATGAAAAAAATTGGGATTAAAAAATATATCGCGATTAAAAAACAAAAATTGCGATTGTAGTCAAGTCACGAATTTCCCAATGTCCATAGTGCTCGAGCGAATGGTGCAGTTGTATGTGTCTCTCAGCTAAGCACTGGCGATTTATTGTAACTTATTATCGTGACAGAGGGGTACATACCTGTCGTTGTCAGCCCTTTGAATGAACAAAATTTTGTTCGATACTATCGAAAATCATGATAAATATGTTTAACGATATATCTTGGATGAAAAAAAATCGATATCACCCAAGCTTATCTGTATGCCCAGGTAAGGACGGACTGTGGGGGAAGGGAGGGGTTTGTTGGGAAGGAGAGGGGTTTGGTAGGGAGGGGAATGGGTACTTTCTCTTGTGTGCTGAGGCCTTTGCACTGTATGCCCAGGTAAGCAGGGGAATATGGGGGTTGTTTGAAGGGTGGTTTCAGGGTGATGGGGTTGGGAGAAAGGGAAATGGGTACCTTAGAATCCTTAAGGAAAATAGTTTAAAATATCACCAAGACGTTTTTTGTGTGCATCAAACTCTTTGAGCTCTTGGCCCAGGTATGGGTGGGGCATTGGTGATGTGGTCGGGTTGGAGGGTAGATTGAAGAAAGTAAAGGGTTGGAGATGACTAGTCAAGGGAAGAGGGAGTAGGGTAATGAGGTCAGGGGTTATCTGTCAGGGGTTATCTGTCAGGGGGAGAGCTGCCGCGGTGGAAATGATTTCAATAGATCCTTTTTACAGAACAGCCATCTTGGTTTTGTAACACACGGGTCAATGGGAATCACATTGAAGCTTATCAAAATAGACTGGTGCCTTTCAAACTATGTTGTTGTTTTATATTAATAGTAGTCAGGACCAAAGGTACTGCCTTGAAGATTACATCATAATGAACTTAGGTCCTGCAATATGTAATTGAATAACGAGTCTTTTGGTCGTATTTTGACCTCATTTTATGTCAAATAGAATTCACAAATACTGCCCTCATTGTTGTATTTTATCCAGGCTCAGAGTGATCAAGGACAATTCTCCGTTGCAGATGAGCATTTCCAGAAAGCCATAGCGCTAGAACCAGATAACCCAACTGCTTATGTACATCGAGGGTAAGTGACTTTTATTTATTTATATTTTATTTTCATTTATTTTCATTTACTTTATACCCAAGGTAACCCCCCCCCAAAAAAAAATAATAATAAGTAAATAAATAAATCAAATCAAATCAAAAAATGATTCCACATGTCTTTCACATTTTTACAAAACAATTTTACATTCAATTTATTTTGATTTTTTTTGTATTAGTAAGGAAATTTGATTATCAGGATGACTGGCGTTAGTCTGATAAAATATTTTGTCTCTGTCACTCAGTCAGTAGAGTATTATAATGATTTTGAGGAAAAAAAGGCTTCCCTGAGACGGTCAATACTTTATTGGAAACTGAATAAAGTGATAGAAGGAACGATTTAGATTGTGTCTCCTCTGCTTCAGAAAAACTTTGTGTAAATGTCTTTAAAATAATGTTTACAAAAGTTATTAAATACACTTATAAATAAATAAATAAATAAATAATTGAACCATAAATGGTTTTGAAGTAAAGCTGTCATTGAAGCTGTCATTGGTTATAATCCCATATCAGTCAATATTCCTAACTGACATTACATCCTGTTATTATTTCTTCATCTAAGTTGGAAGAAAGATGCTGATGGAGCAATAGGGATGATCAAGAAAGCATTGCAGATAGACACTAAGTCCTGCACTCCATCACCACCCAGTCCTGCACCCCATCACCACCCAGTCCTGCACCCCATCACCACCCAGTCCTGCACCCCTCCCCAGGCAGCACTGCTTATCATCAAGTACAGAGGTAAACTATGTCCACCTATACCTCAGGCCTGGGATTTTTCAGGATTTTTCCTGATTTCAGGATTTTTTACAAATCTCTCTTTGCCTCAAAACTTTCTTGAAAGTTGCTAGCAAGGAAATAAAGAAGTAGCCTGTATTGTGTCCAAACCTCTAGTTTCTTGTTTGTGGGGATGTTGGAGAGTCTGTAAATCCTCCAAAATTAAACATCCAGGAGGTTCAGGGGACTCAGTCCTCTAGACCAAAGGGAAACCCAGGCTCGCTACCCACAGGAGGTTCAGGGGACTCAGCCCTCTAGACCAAAGGGAAACCCAGGCTCGCTACCCACAGGAGGTTCAGGGGACTCAGTCCTCTAGACCAAAGGGAGACCCAGGCTCGCTACCCACAGGAGGTTCAGGGGACTCAGTCCTCTAGACCAAAGGGAGACCCAGGCTCGCTACCCACAGGAGGTTCAGGGGACTCAGTCCTCTAGACCAAAGGGAGACCCAGGCTCGCTACCCACAGGAGGTTCAGGGGGCTTTTTTACTTTTGTCAAATCACTCCCCTGATACCCACCCAACCGTTCACCCCTCCCCACCCAACCATTCACCCCTTCCCACCCAACCATTCACCCCTCCCCCACCCAACCATTACCCCACCTTCATCCAGCATTTAACCCCCAACCCTTCAAATACAAAACCACATTGACCAATCTCTCGGTTAAAATACATCAAAGTCAAACTAGAGATGTTTCTCTTTTTGAACAGACCTCAGAGCTGCCTGTATATATTCCTGCTAAAAATTATGCAAAATTATTGTGTTTTGATCTAATTTTATAATAACAAGAAATCGCATCCTCTTCTAGTGATCCTCAGATTGCTGCTTCCCAGGTTGTATTTTATTTATTTATTTCTGATATTTTATCAGGGTATCGCGTTCACATAACACGTGATCTCCCTCGTGGCCCTGGGAATTAAAAGGTAATTCAAAAGATAAAATTAAAATGATCAATAAACAATAAACATAATAAAACATATAAACAAATAAAACTAAAATAAAAGATAAAATTAATAACTAATTCAGTTACAAACAAACCCACTGTGGTATGAAATATATAAGTGAAATAAAACATTATGTACATTGTAAAAAGGTACTTGAGTTGATAGAGATAATCAAATGTTCCTAATTATTGTAAAGTCCTTGTGCTTCATACACTCTAAAAACAGATTGGTTAAATAATATCTTCTTCGTTATACAAATAAATTGCCCAACTCTATTGCTCCATGTTCAATATTGCTGTTGTTAAGTGTATATGACTATTTACCAGGCAATTTGATGGCTAACATTAATCATTTCCTCCAACCACTCTTACTCAAAGAAATTGACCATGAAGGTCCCCAAGTTGTGGAATTCTGTGGAAATCTTTTACAAATATTCAATATTTTAATTAAAACATAAACTAAAGACTCAATTACTAAGAAAGTATTTATAATATGAATAAGATTCTTTGTTAATATGGGTAACATTGTCTTACTTACCGGTATCTTGTGTACATGTCCTTATGGGAGTTTAAAGTTTACTGTGCCCATAACATTATGAATATAGGGTCCCTGCTCGAACAAGCTTCATGCACATTCATAATTATATTAATCTATTATTAAATGTTTCATATGTTTACAATTATAATATTGTTGTCCCCTTAAGTGTGGAGAAAAAAAAAAAACATTTAAAATGCATATAAAATTAATACATTAATATATATTAGTTGGAATCAAAACTGCAAAATGACGAATTACATTTAATACATAACACAAACACAATAATACAAGAAAACAAATAAAATTCATTTACATAAAATAAATCTATAATTAAAAAAGGGCAGAACAGATCCTTCTACAAACACTGCATGACAGTCAATATTGTGGCGTAATCTCCCGAGGTCAAATAAACTCGGAGGTTCAGAGAAACAGTCGCCGACTGCGGCGAGATTTCCCGAAACCTATCTTCGGCCTAAGACCGTGGAAATCTTCGAGCAGTCTCCAGGCCCAGGGATGCGAGCTCGTTTGGAGGAAATATACCGCCCGGTTGGTTGCTGAACTTTACTTGGCCCTAGACACAACTGAACAGACGGACAAACAGACCGACGATAAAGAGAGAGAGAAAACAGTAAAGAAGAGACGGCAACACGCAGTTCTATTCTGAGAAGAAATAGACGGAAGTTTTATTGGGGAAAGAGAACACTGAAAGGGACTTGGGAAACCTTTAACAACCCTGCTTACTATCCTTTATTTACCCTTGACCTACTTTAATTGCAAGGGAGGACCTCACCAAAACATACCGCAGATGATTCAGTGACACTCCACAAATATAGCACAAGCTCGCATAAATGAGTGCAGTATTCTTGACTTTCCTACTGGTTGGAACTAATCTAGTATTTCTCCAAGGCCATCTACATCGACCTCTGTGATCGATTCTAACGTTGTTCGACTCCCCGGTGAAATCGAGACAACGATTCTACAGCCTTATACTAAATCAACCTATTAGTTCCACACTAACCAAAGTCACTGCAAATTTAGGCCTTTCAGTCACGTGACACTTTCGTTCGCACACAGAGTGCTGCTCGTAGTCCCCCTGTACAAAGTATATGCGTGACACGTTGACCCAATGGAGAGACCGGAGGTCACTACGTTCACTACGCGTGGGACGGCAATTTTAGCGAGTGCCCGTTTCAAGCCACTCTGACCGAGTTCGATTCGCACTTTTTCGTTTGCTCTAGCAGCCTTTTCATTGGTTGTAAGCCTTCCGAAGATTACCGAGATTACAGTACATGAATGCCCAAATCATGTCCAACCTGTGCCGACAGCCGGAATGAAAACGATCAACGACTTCAGATGAAATGAAGACTTTCCATCAATTTTTCTAAATGAAAACATCGTCTGACACGTATGGCACAAAGGTGAGTACCTTTCTTAAATATCTGATAATAATTGTGCAAAGTTTGATGACAATATTCTGAAAATTAATAATGCTATCCCAACTTTTTCACGACCCTTTCTTGCCACGTTTTTCACTTCAACCCAGCGACAATCGTGTTCACAATGACTCACTGACCCTCCGTAACCCACGGAGCGTCCATTTTAGCACAGGACAGTTATTGTTTTTTATCTGGCTTACGGGTGTATTAAGAATATTGAATTGTTATTAAACTGATTTGAAATAAATCGTAGTACATTAATCTTAGTACATAACTACAAAATAAGGTAAAATTCAGTCAAGAATACTTGGAACAACTGGCGTAATTACTGGTAGAATTAGATATGTGAAGTTACGTTACCCTCCAAAAAAGTGGTACGGTCCGCGTACGCGTTATCAGCTGTTGTTTGTACATGTTGTATGAATGAATCTGTCGGGAGTTTTCTCGGTGGGTTAGTGGAGTTTGTACAACTAAAACCTGCAGATATGTCTGATCCATGTCCATAAATGTGATCTTCTTTTGATAGCCGACGAAAATTTGTGAGTATAAGTGCAGATTAATGTGTGATTTATGTCTTAAAACTAACTAATTTTGACACGATGTCCGAGTGTGTACGCGGCCGTGTACTGATTTTTTTTTGCGAATCTGTTTACCTTGTTTACCGGGAATTTTCTCCAACGAACTACGAATACGATGGGTTTTGTGATATTTTTGTAATTAAACCTCAAGATATGCCTTGTCCATGTCCATAAATGTGATAATCATTTGATAGCCGATGAAAATATGTGACTGAGGAGACTGAGTGCAGATTGAGGTGTGATTTATGATAACAATTTTGTCTGATATGATACGGTGTCTCGTGAGAAGCTTCCCACTGAGCAAGAAGCAGGATGGACCCCTTGCCTTGGTCTATACTATGGATGGTGGGATGAGTAGACAGTGTAGTTTTTATCAATGATTTTGACAGTGTATTTTTTCATTTATCAATGTTTTGTACAATGTTTCTGAATATTCTTTCAGATTTTCCTGCCTGATTGGACGCGTCTTTGGTTTGAAACATGCATCAGTTGTTGAATTGAATACACAACCATGGATTCAACAAGTTCAAGTCAAGAACAAGATGTGTGATATTTAATTTTTTTTATCTCACATTGGACTTGGTCTCATCATAAGGAGAGCTTCCCCATGGCAGACATGAGTGGTGAGATGTGTTCAGTTAATTGTTTAAATATTTTTATTGAATATTTTTATAGAAAATATGTTATTCTTATTGAAATGTTTAAAGAATAATACGTAAACAAATCCTCACCCAATAATTATAGAAAATATGGCAGCCTTCAAAGTTAAATCTTTATTGTTTTTGTCAAGAACTATCGATAAAAATCAAGACACAGAAATTTTGCCAAAAATGTGAATATATTTTCAATTATTAATAATAATTTCATATTAATTATTAATCATAATTTCATATTAATTACTTAATATTTTGTAATTTTTAAAGTGGAACGTTCACACTGCCTTATATCAACACTTCTTGAACACAAAATAGCTGAATAAATTGCTTGTACAATGCATGTTCAAGCAAAAAACTGAAAATATGCTGTTTTTCTATGATTTATTATTCATATTTTCATAATTATAGGTAGTTCATCTCAGCAATATGCACAATATTAAAGTACTAACTATCACCAACCTTTGTGCCAAGTTTGATATGCATACATTGCTTCGTTTTTGAGTAATGGGCAAATTTAACTGAATTGTCTTAAAATTAACAGTACCGTCGCTAACACAAAGAAAGACTTAAGAATGACCTTTGACCTCGAGCCCAAAAATGGCATTGTTTGTCAATATAAAATCATGCATATCTCAGCAACCGCACGACTGATTTTAAAAATTCCAAGTGTTTCTGAAATGGGAAGAGTTGCTCTTTAAGCCAAGCACACTTCTGAATGCTCATTCATAGCTTTGAGAAACCACCTAAAATGCAGTGCAATCAATCTCTAATGCAAACTTAATGCTACACAATCGCCCGTACCGATACAACACTGATCACCGTACGATCTGCCCTGCTCGAGCTTCACTACCCGTGAAGTCAGGTCGGACATTGACGGCTATCCTGCATACAATACAAGCAAGCAACTCACCTAAGCGCTGACTGCAATCGTCTACCAAGAGTTCTGATAAGCAACTGCCTGGAGTGCTGACAACCAACTGCGTACTTGGAGTTCTGATAGGCAACTGCCAAATTGCCGCGCCGACGGCGGCCCGGCTCTGTTTTACTCCAAAAAAACCACGCTGCGCGCGACCCCGCCCAACCACAACGTGATTGGCCGCCGCCTCACTACCTCGGCCCAGCGACAAGAACTGCAACCCTCAATCGGTTGCCGCATGCCTAACTGCATGCCGATTGGCTGCCTCGTCACATGCACGGTAGCTTGTCCGATCTACTTCTGCACTGAAGTTCAAAGACCTTAACAACATAATAAGGGGAGACTAGACTTGTGTCGGTCCACCCCTATCTCGTCACAATATCTTGCTTCGTGGATTTATTTTTATTTCATAGACAAATAGAACTTCATCCAAGAATGGTAAATTTTGGTTTCCTATATAATGCACTTCTCTATTGGAATCAAAATGAGGCTGTTTTAAATAGTGTGGTGCCTTGCAAACTCATAGTGATTTATGATTAGCTGTCAGGTTACCAGACAGCCTCAATGTGATGAGGATCTATTAAAGCATGGATAAGATGACTTCCTGGCAGGCAATGATTGCTTTAAATTAAAAACAATAAAGTCATGGCAAATTGACCATGCATGTCTAGTTTACTTACACGAGGTCGATGTCAACTATACTATCCTCATACTGTCCATTTTGATGGAAATTGCCTATGCTCCTAGGAGGACGAAATTCAAGGCCTGTGAGGTGATCAGACACACTGTAAAAAATTGCTGTAATTTTGGCAGTATTTTACTGTATATATTTACAGTAGTGTATTGTATATTTATTTTACAGTACCTTACTGTAAATAATTATTGCATTAACCGAAAAAATGCAAACATTATACATTGCGGTATTATACTGTAAAATGTATTACAGTATCGTACTGTAACTACGTCATACATTGTCGACCAATGGCAATGCTGCATACATTGACACGCCCACAATTTTCAAGACTCAAAAAGTTGACCCAACGCCATCTTCTTTCTGCAGTTTGATGTTATGATTATGATGTTGTCGGCAGCAGTGACGAATCCGTGAATTTATACATTTTGGTACAAGGTACTATTACTGTATTATTCTTCTTTTTTTCATGTACAATCTGATAATTTACTGTTCGTTAGAACTTACTGACTGACACTCTGTTGGAAAACCATCGTATTTTTAGATTTGTTTTGATATGTGTGTGTGTGTGCAGGCTAACTGTAACGTGAAGCGTCGTCGACCCGGTTTTGTGCTAGGCCATCCCTACATAGGCCTCGTGTACTAGTACTAGTGCCCAAGGCCTAACATTGTCATTGTGTAGCGGGTTTGGGTGAACGTGTTAATGCTAGGCTTATATACAAGGTTAAAAGTTAATAGTTAATTAATAGTCCAATTCTATAGTGAAAATGACATGTTCCACTGTCAACTGTGTGAATATTCCAGTGAGTCGCTGAAGGCGTTTACAGTACACTTTGAATTTCATAGAAACGTTCCTAATTTTAATTTCCCTTGTGTTGTACCTACAATCATGCACACGTACATTCCGACATTTTCTAGCTTTTAAGTCACATGTTTATAGAGATCACAGAAAAGGGGGACTTAGGCCTACCTTGGGCACAGATACAGATCTGATATGTGAAGTGTGTGAATACAAATTTAAAGATTTTCATACTTTTTGTGCACATTTGAAACATCATATTCAAGTGGGGTCGAAATTGTGTGTCCATTCAAACATTGTACGAACATCTTTAGAATAAAGTCATCATTTTCTTCACATTTATCTCGGAAGCACAACAATTGGTCATTTAAGCTTCTTTCTGATTCAGTGTGTAACATTTACACAACATAACAGTACAGACCCAAGTACTAGTGAAGATTCTATAGTTAATGGTAGTGACATTTCTGATGATGAAAACTTCTTAGATAAGGATTAAGACAATATCAATTTGTACACTGTTGATCAAAAGGTTTTTCTGAAAAGCTTAGCTCAATTGTACCTGAAGTTGCAAGCAAAATTCTTACTTCCAGCATCAGTGATTCAAGATATAATTCAGGGAGTTTCAAAGCATTCATGATATAGGTCAGTCCCATTTGATTTCCACATTAGAAAAGAAACTGTTGAACCTGAATGTAAGAGAAAATGAAACATCAGACATACCGTAATAGATCAAGTGTTGAGAACAGATCTTTGAAAGCATGTAATGCTGGTGTATTGCGATCAGATCAAACCTCACAAACATACTTCAAAACTGAGTTCCATTTTGTAGAACCTATTGAAATCTATTTGGGACAAGATAGTGAATGTGAAACAGAGATTCTACCAGTACATTCCCATTGAAGCACTGTTCAAACAGAAATCTGTAATTGATCAGTACAAGGAAACCCATGCCCGTAAATCCAAGAAAAATATATTTGAAGATGTGTCAGATGGTAAATCTTTCTTAAACAATGTTCTCCTTCAGGAACATCCATCTTCTATTTCACTGATTCTTTATCAAGACTCGTTTGAAGTAGTTAATCCATTAGGATCTGGGAAGAAGAAACATAAGATACTTGCAGTATATGTTACACTTGCAGACCTTTTGCCACATAACCGATCAGGTATTGATCATATGCAGTTGGTCTTGTTCTGTAGAGAACAAGATTACAAAGCATTTGGTGGAGAGGCTGTTGTCTCTCGCCTGATTAAAGATCTTCAGTCTATAGAATATGATGGCATTACATCTAGAGTTCTAAGGGGCACAGTTTGCACTATTGCTGGTGATAATCTAGGTTCTCATAATATAGGTGGATTCACAGAGAATTTGAGTAAGAGCAAGTACTTCTGTCGTTATTGGATTTGACATATTACCTACAACGACACAGTATAAACACCAACAATCCAGTTCCATCTATCTACGAATTAAAACAAAAATGGCCATACCTCTTTCTACCAAGATTTCTTTTGGCACATTTTAACACCTTAACTGATATTCCAATAGTTGCGTGTTTATCAGATGCCCTACAAGGGAAAGGACAGCGTGTCAAGAGCTACATGGCAAATCTGGAGCAAGGAAACAAACGGGTTCAGGCTGTGTTGGCTGATATTGACTCTGCAATCCATGTACTTGATGACGCTCAATCTGTACTGGCACCAGGGGTAATCTTGCTTATGATGGCATATTTCAGAGAGCCCATAGACTCTCTATTTCTGCTCACTGATGTAAGTAGTGTTTTATTTAAAATACATCCCAACCTACATTTTTTTGTAATTTTTTGTGAAGCCTATTCATGATTCGGGTAGCAGAGCAAACTTCTCCTGCATAAAGGCTTATAACATTGGTCTTGGTGATATGATTCCCATCTTGAGAAATTACACCTAGGTCCAATTTCATAGAGCTGCTAACTAAATTTCGCTAAGCAAAATGAGTTTACCAGCCAAAATGCCATATAGTGTATATTATTTTTAACTGGTTCCCCGCTTATTTTTGCTTAGCAACAAAATTTGTCAAGTAATATTTTCTGCTTAACACCTCTATGAAATTGGGCCCTATACATGTAATGCTTCATTGGGCCCTATACATGTAATGCTTCATTGGGCCCTATACATGTAATGCTTCATTGGGCCCTATACATGTAATGCTTCATTGGGCCCTATACATGTAATGCTTCATTGGGCCCTATACATGTAATGCTTCATTGGGCCCTATACATGTAATGCTTCATTGGGCCCTATACATGTAATGCTTCATTGGGCCCTATACATGTAATGCTTCATTGGGCCCTATACATGTAATGCTTCATTGGGCCCTATACATGTAATGCTTCATTGGGCCCTATACATGTAATGCTTCATTGGGCCCTATACATGTAATGCTTCATTGGGCCCTATACATGTAATGCTTCATTGGGCCCTATACATGTAATGCTTCATTGGGCCCTATACATGTAATGCTTCATTGGGCCCTATACATGTAATGCTTCATTGGGCCCTATACATGTAATGCTTCATTGGGCCCTATACATGTAATGCTTCATTGGGCCCTATACATGTAATGCTTCATTGGGTCCTATACATGTAATGCTTCATTGGGCCCTATACATGTAATGCTTCATTGGGCCCTATACATGTAATGCTTCATTGGTGCCTATACATGTAATGCTTCATTGGGCCCTATACATGTAATGCTTCATTGGGCCCTATACATGTAATGCTTCATTGGGCCCTATACATGTAATGCTTCATTGGGCCCTATACATGTAATGCTTCATTGGGCCCTATACATGTAATGCTTCATTGGGCCCTATACATGTAATGCTTCATTGGGCCCTATACATGTAATATATGTAATGCTTCATTGGGCCCTATACATGTAATGCTTCATTGGGCCCTATACATGTAATGCTTCATTGGGCCCTATACATGTAATGCTTCATTGGGCCCTATACATGTAATGCTTCATTGGGCCCTATACATGTAATGCTTCATTGGGCCCTATACATGTAATGCTTCATTGGGCCCTATACATGTAATGCTTCATTGGGCCCTATACATGTAATGCTTCATTGGGCCCTATACATGTAATGTAATGCTTCATTGGGCCCTATACATGTAATGCTTCATTGGGCCCTATACATGTAATGCTTCACTGGGCCCTATACATGTAATGCTTCATTGGGCCCTATACATGTAATGCTTCATTGGGCCCTATACATGTAATGCTTCATTGGGCCCTATACATGTAATGCTTCATTAAGTTTTTCAGAATTTTTTGGGGAATTTTGGAAAAAGGTTTTCCTATAAAGATGTTTCTTTTATAACCTTGACAACATGTGCACATGTGGAGTTTGTTTATTTGTTATGTCATACAAGAATAATAATAATAATAATGTGTGGACTTATATAGCGCACGTATCCACCAACTGAGTGGTGCTCAAGGCGCATATAAGAAGTAAACATCACAATAAACATTTACAGTGTTTCCATTGGCAATAACAATTGCATGATCTGTGGTGTGGCATTAGGTGATTTTAGAGAAATATGTGTTGTCCCATTCAAATATATTCTACAAATAATGATGACAAGCTATTTTTGTTTCTTTTTTGTTTTGATTTGATACTAGGTAACATCTACAGCCACAGAAGTAGAAATTAACCTGCCGGACACTCCAAGGCTAATAATGAAAGGTAGTGTGTATATTCAACTATTAATAGTTATTTCAGAATAAAAGTAATGTGGCTCATCAGAAAATGATGTAATTTGCAGGGGGATACTCGTGTTCATCGGCTCCCCAAAACCACCTGATTCGATCAAGGGAGATGGGATATGCTGTTTCCTCCGCTCCCTTGACTTAGTCATTATTATTGCATTTTACTTATAAATCTTTTTTTACACTCAACAGGCGCATCCATTTTGACTGCAGGGGACTGTTTCCTATGTATTGAAGGTGAAGTACAATGTATTTGTACTGATTTCATATCAGGACTTGGTTGCTTGTTTGCCTCATACTACATCTTCAACTTGGAGTACCAGCCAGAAGCTGCTACCACATTGGAATTCATGCAAAGGTAATGTACATGTGTGTGTGTGTGTGTGTGTGTGTGTGTGTGTGTGTGAACGTACACACCATTCGTTGTGGGGTCCAAAACACAATAGAACAATTGGACCCCACAAGGTAACTATAGAAAATCTTGTACCCCACAGGAGAATTATAAGGAAAAGGGATAATAGAACGAACAAAGGAATACCCCACAAATCAATGTGCGTGAGGGTGAGTGTGTGTGTGTGTGTGTGTGTGTGTGTGTGTGTGTGTGTGTGTGTGTGTGTGTGTGTGTACACATACATTTGTAATTGATTGGATGAGAGCCACTGCTGACCAAAAGGTCTGAAATTAGGATCAATATTTTAGAGGATATGTGGAAATGCTGGCCTATTCCACCTTTTATTTATTTATTTATTATTTATCCTGTGGAAACCATTCAGTGTAATCACTGTTTTTCAAGGGTGCCCACAGGTGAAGAGAAGACAGTGAAGAAATGTTCAGTTTTAGATGTGGGAGGAAAACCCTGAAAGGGGAAACCCACGGAATCGGGTAGGGACTGAAACCCAATTCACATGCAAGGCTCTGGTCCAGGTTCGAACCACAGCCAACCTGATCCCTAGATGAATAACTTTGGGGACCAGATCAAAGAGCAAAAACAGGTAGACATGAAAAGTTCTGAATTCAGACAAAAGTCTGAGAAATATTACCCCTGTAATTGTCTACGAGGATTGCCATGAAAATTTTCGACTGAAAAGTCTAGCTATATAGCTAGACAAAATGGACATGTGACAATCCTTATCAACAATGTTCACAAATGTGAAGATAAAAATCATACACTGACACTTGCTTTAATGTTCTTCCAGCTTACTCCAACCCAAGTTCAGACAGTTGTCTGAACTTTTGGTCACAAAAAGCCATCAAAGAGTCCACAGTCAATTAAGGGGACAGGGGATTGAGGGGAACTGCTACAATAATTGTATGTTGTAAAATAACTAACCATATTTTCACCCTTCTACAGATGCTTGATGGGGATAAATCCCAAGAGTGGAACCAAATATACAACGAAGCTGGTCAAAAGTAAGCGCTCAGGCAGGGAAGTGCAGCGCAAAAGGGAGCAATGCAATGCCAATATTGCTACATTTGTGAGGAAGCTGGCCGACTTTGAGTGGACATAACTACATGGCACAGTTCATATAATTAGCTATTAGGCATATTGATGTCGTACGAGAAGTCTCTACTACAACACTGATTACTGTCTGGGGTGCTGCTTTTGCAAAATAGAATAGGATGTGTTTTACAAAGCCATGAGTGAAAGGAGCCAGCATTTTTTGGTATACAAACTCAGCTTTGGTGCATGGGCGTCGTTCATCACTTGCCAACATAGCCCAATTTCATAGAGCTCTTAAGCACAAAAAATGTTCAAAGGTTAGCAGAATAGGGTTACCAGCCAAAATTCCACGTACTGTATTTTGCTTAGCAACATAGTTTGTCAAGCAATATTTTCTGCTTAACAGTTCTTTGAAATTGGGCCCAGAAGTGTGCATTTTGAATACGTTGTGCTTAGTATTTTTTTTGAAATAGCCACTTTAGCATTGCTTCATTTTATAAATATTTTGATGAATATCAGTTGGTAAGTTAAAAAAAGGTTCACAATTACTTCAGGGTGACAAAGTTTGGTAACTGATTTTTTAAAAAGATTATCAGGAGACTGAGCTTGTGTGGTCCATGGCAAGAGCTTGGTAACCACATATTAAATGTATAATAAAAGAGATGTTTAATATTATTCCGATTTGACAATTCTTGCTACTTTTTGATATTCAGAGAGTATTAAGTTCAGAATTGTTCACAATTTACAAAAAGAGACATAAAAACTAAGGACAGAGAAGGGGGATTACTGGGCATTGGGTCTTCCAACCTGAAGTTACAGGTACACTCTCGTCATCTTCCAACTAAACTCAAATCTTGCCATAATATAACTAGATTTAAGTCGTTGCTTAAAACTCATCTTATGTCACAATTCTTCAAAGATGATGTATATTTGTAATTGCATTGTAGGTACATGTATCTCAGTACATATTTTTTTTTCTCCTAAGCTATCATTGTAGATTGTTTGTATTCATGTTTTTCTTTGTTTCCGCGCCTTGAGCGCCCAGCAGGGTGGATATGTGCGCGCTACAAATCTTTATTATTATTATTATTATTATTATTATTATGGTTGGTCAGTTGAAAATTGAAAAGTTGAACGAACTACTCAGCTCAATTTCTAAATTTGGGCGTGCGCGATCAACCCACAAAAAGTATTGTTCACTTGCTGCATGCATGCTACATGCAGCGAGCGCCATAAACTTGTTCTTATGCATAAATATTGAGCTACACAAAGTCTGTTTTTTAGTCCAGGTATATGGGTCGATTGCGAGCTCCCAAATTTTGAAATTAAGTCGAGTAGTTCATAAAAGTATTTTCAACTGACCAACTGCGGCGAGAGTGTACCTTTAAACATTTACTGGACACATGGAAGTGTACTCTTGTGGAATACAAGAATATTATTATAGCATTTTACCTGCATTGTTTATGACTTAAGTAAGACTAATTTGCAGTGACACCATGTGAAATTCTCAATTGAGTAGTAATTAGTTCTGAAAAGAACTGGAGGTATAACTCGGTGTGCTCTGATCGTCTGAAACGTCGAGTTGTACCTCCAGTTCTTTTCAGAACTAATTACTACTCAATTGAGAATTTCACATGGTGTCACCGCAATTAGTCTTACTTAACCTTCCTCATGCAAAGCTATAAGTCTTACTTGTTTATGACTTAATATAAACAGATTGAGAATTGTTTTTTTGTGACAAGGTTTGATTTACTGAAATATTGTACAGGTATACTAAATTTATCAGTGGAGCGTTATATTTCTTGTTCACAAAGCACAACCTCACTTTGTGGTTTTGGGTGGATGTGGGGAAGGACTGCTAGTTGCAAGATGTGGCTAAATTAAACACTTTTAGTAAAAAGAAGTGATGTATAGAAACCTTTATTATAGTGCTAATTGGGTCTGTCCACACTAATGAGGCCAGAATGTGTGACATTTTAATAAAAAACAGGATGTGAAAGAAAATGTTTGCACATTCCAATTTACCGACCACGTAAAGATTGTGCCTATCAAAATGTAAGAACAATATGTCCTAACATGAACAGACATTTTGTCACAAAATTTCTGTCCATGTTAGCAACAAACATTCAAGCTGTCTTAAAACCCTAAAGATTGCCTTAGTGTTTGCTCATAGCCATTCAAACAGGCCTGTGGGTGTAAATGAACAAACATATTTTTATTAAAACATTCCAGATATAATTAGAAAAAATGATATTGTTTGGTAAGCATCATTCATTCATTCGGCTTCGAAGCAGGCCACCATAAGCACGAGTATAAGCTGATAAATTTAAAAAGAAAAAAAGAACAAAATATTCCTTTATTGTATTCTCCCTGTCAAAGTAAAGATATAACAATTCATATGGCCCCATTAGTGTGGACAGAGTCAGACCCAAGTATGTTAACCAGTTTTCATAAATGTTTTATTAGTTTTTCAACTTTCATAATTTAGAAAATGTTTTCAGTTTTATGCAATAAAACATTTTGAAATGTTGAACAGTTTTTATTTGTGCAATTTTTTAAAATTTAAATATTATTACTGTAATTAGTTCATTAAATTACTGTAAATTATTTGTTATTACTGTAATTTAATTTACAGTAACAATGGCACTACTGCTAAATGTTTACAGTACTTTACTGCATGCATTTTACAGTATCTGTGCTCGATCTTCCTGTAAAAAAATACAGTAATATAGGCCTACTGTATTTACTGCGATACAGTATATTGTTTGTTGCTGTAAGATTTAGAGTAAGTTACTGGCAACCAGCTGCCAGTAACTTACTGTAATGTTTACAGTAATTTATTTACAGTTATTAATGTAAAATTTTACAGTAAGTTACTGGCAACTCAGCTGCCAGTAACTTACTGTAATTTTTACAGGCAATTTTTTACAGTGCATTGTTAAATTAAAACAATTGTTAAATTAAAACACCACAGGATTTACATATGAATGTGGCAGGACTCTGTTCCTAAACCTAAGGTTATTGACATTGGGGTTAAGTATGGTCGCCAGCTTTATTACTTTAAGGACTATGTCAGAATAACTGATATGATGGGTCTTATCACTAACCTAACCATTCTCAAATTCAACAAGATCTCTTGTCAACCGAATCCTTCCATCCTATAGGTGTAACAGACCTTTAATTAATCAACCGCAGCCATCTTTGCTTTCCTGTACAAAAGTCTATGAGAATCAGAATGAGGCACATGTACAACTGAAACAGTAGACAGGTTCCTTACAATGTGATGGTTCTAATCATAACGATATCTCTACCGTCCGTAGATAGGGAACGTGACTATAGCCCCATTCACACATTCATGATTTTTGCCCCAAATTCCCACGTATAGCGCCGATCCTATACTGCCACGGTTGCTCCCGATTATTAGCAAAAATCAGCATGAATCGGCTTCACTTGCGATCCCCTCACGAGTACTCATGACTGTTGTAAGTCAATGCTAAGAATGCACGATGTTATCCAAGCCGATTTATCCCGAATGCGTCACGAATTACCACGACTACAGCACGACTTCTCACGACAGCGTTACGGTTTACCCCCAACCAGGCGCGTAGCCAGCCCTGTCGGTCCGGGGGGGGGGGGGGGGGGGGCAAAATTAAGATGATCGTCCCGATTTAATGGTTTAAATTTAATTGCGAAATACTGAATAATATTGAATCAAAACAATCGATATATTGTACAAACATGATCATCTGTGATTTATTGTTCTTTCCTTGGATCTATACTGTCTGAACTGTTGCTATTAATTTCTACACTGTCATGACTGTGATGAACTTAAACATTCATAATTAATCGTATTCGTAATGTATATATATACACACCGTTTACAACACACATTACACTGAAAGTTATTCGTATACATGTCGTATAAAAACCTTTAATAAAATGTTGTAAGACAAGTTGTAAATACGTTCTGCACGTAACTCGAGTACATACTGGTTCATTGTATTGATTCAAATTTCAAGTTTTTAATGTTTTAATGTTTGTTTCTATATAAATTCGTCTCTAATTAACAAAAAAGTTGAAAGATCCATCTGTAAGGTCCATATTTTATGAGCAATTTATATATCTCTCATTAGTGCATTTTGTTGCCTTTCTTGTAATGTCAAAATATATTTTTGCTGCCAATGGCGAGCGTTTCTATCCCGGGTTCCTATTCAAATGAAACCAAAAAAAAATGGATCACCACATCCCCTGTTTATCAGCAACTATTATACTAAATTTGAGTTGCCATTCGCCGAGGAACAGACATCATACTAAATGCCTTTCTTTGAACGAAACCTGACCGCTGTCATTCATACATGTGGACGTGGTATTGTGGTTACTTACACTGCATACAATGTACATAACGTATGATGAGATCAATTTGGCGGCCAGTTTGAAATACATGTACGTTCTTCCTGGAAGTTGTGAGGTAATGCAATGCTATACTGTATATTCAACAGTGTCAACAGACAAAACAATTTAATTTCACGGCAACTTAATTTAGCGAATTGGCATTTCTTCACTTTTTGGAGGCAATTTAATTTCACTAATTTACATCCTCTTGCTATATAAAACCATAAAAAATATTATATTTGGCAGCAATTTAATTTAGCGAATTGGGCCTCCTAGCGAAATTAAATTGCTAGCGAAATTAACTTGTTTTACAGTATTTGATAAAGTGATTTCCGGGACAAAAACCGGGTATAAAAACTTCAGATCTAACTTCCCTTCTTCAATCCTCCCTCTCCCGTCTCCCTTTATCAATTATTCACTCCCTTTACCATTCCCTAAATCATCCTTTCCTCCTTCCCTAAATCTGCCTGCCTCTGCATCCTTCGTCCCAGGTCCGTCCTTCCCGCCCTTTCCGGTCCCTTACCCTCTCCGGCTCCCTCGGCTCCCTTCCTTCCCTTACCCCTGCCCTACCGCCGTTTCCACCCGCCCTAATCTTGCCTGCCTTAAGTTAGGCTGCCTTGGTACTCGTCCCAACGGTCCTATCCATCCTTTCTTCCATTACCAAGGCCCACATTTCCTTCTCTCCTCTCCCTCCCTCCCTCCTCCGTCCTCCCTCATTTCGTCAATAATCCCTACTCTTCTAATTTCTTTCTTTACCTCTTTCGTTTTTTCTCCCTCGGAGTCCCTCCCTCAATTTTCCCTCCTTTTCTCTCTTCCTTTCCTTTTCTCTTTTCTTTATTTTTACCGTCCCGATTTTACTTCTATTTTTTTTCCGGGGGGGGGGGGCAGTCTGCCCCCCCCTGCCCCCCCGCTGGCTACGCTACTGCCCCCAACGTCCGCAAGACTGCAATAAGAAGGCCTATCGGGCAGCCAAGATTACATTCCGCTTCTGCGTTTATACAGTATTGGCCGGTAATCGTAGTGGAAACGTGAGAGGTCGTAGTAGTTCTTACTGCAATCTAACGAAAGTCCTGATAATTCTTGTGAATTCGTGAACATTCGGCAATATTATTGGTGTACCCGCCTTAATTCTTGATTAGACCGTGATGTGATCGTGATTAATCTTGCTACATCGTATTGGAATCTTGAGCAAACCGTGGGGGAGTCGTAAGTAACTCGTAGTGCTGTCGAAGTAGTTCTTGGTGGTTCTTGAAACAACCGTACTTGCCAGGTGGCACGATTACCCCAAGAATATCCCCGAGTATCCCGACCTTGTCTACGGTGCCCGTACGGCTATTCACAATCCCCTCACAACTGGTGTAAGAATGCCTCAATAATTCAAAAAATCGTGGGTGACTCACGATGGTTTTGAACATGTCCAAAACTATCGGGAGGCTGTCAAGATGTTCCAAGAACACTCAAGATTACTCAAAAATGACCACGTTGCCAGTAGGGTCTCACCACGTCGTGGCCATGTTCGTGGTCAATCGTGGTCCACCGTAGCGCACCGTAGTAGATCTTGATGGTACCGTGGAGTGGCACGATTTTTTTGGAATGTTCAAAACAATCTTGCTCTACCGTTGCGGTGGAAAAAATCGTGGTCCACCGCAGCAGCATCGTATTACAGTCGTAACGTTGTCTTGACGTTGTCTTGACGTTGTCGTGGTATGTCGTGACGGCGTCTTGTTCATTCGTACTCATTCGTGGTGGCCGCAACACCTACGGTAGGCCAAGACTTCGCTACGATGCTGATACGATGCCGCTACGATGGTGCTGCGACCTAGCAAGACGCCAACAAGACGCCAGCAAGAACATGATTTTTTTATCACGTGTCTCTTGCTGATAGTGTGTTTTTTGCAATATAACACAAAGAAAACCATGGATCTAAGGTATTTACATCTTTTCGTTAAGAAGTGCATTCATTTGTCGATACTTATTGGTAATATCTGCCTTACAGAGTACATGGGTGGCGAATAAGCGCCGGCGGCACTTCTGTTTTTTTACACAGTGATGAATAAGAAAGTATAGGCATATACCGGTACGCTGTGCCTGTGTTGAAGTGACAAATAGGCGACCACGCGGCATTTGATTTTTTACATAGTGACGAATAAGTTCAAGCCATCGTTACACATAGATAATCAACATTTTAAACAAAGCAAACACAGCAAAGTACCAACACTCTAAAAACTAAATTGTTGAATCAACCTGTTAAGAGTTCGGTGAGTGACAACACTTTATAAAGTCAAATGCAACTCAAAGAAAGTGTTGAATTAACACGGAGTCAACTTTATTAATGTTAATTCAACACTTTTTAAAAGTTAAATCCAACTTTATGAAGAGTTGTCACTGACTGAACTCTTTAAAATGTTGATTCAACACTTTAGTTTTAAGAGTGAACCAGGTACTTATTAACACATTAACAAAGCCAAGAAACTATCAGCGAATTGTGTCCGACTTAAAACATGCTGGACGGTAAAGGCCCACGTGCGTGCCACATTTTTACAACAAGCCTTATAAAAGGCCCCAACGTCATCACCTGACAACGGGTCTTGTTTTGACTTGTTTTGATAACCGAGCGCACAATATTTACCAATAAAACTGATAACCTTTATTTGATATTCTACTTACTTCAGTAGTCCAAAGATAAACAAATTATTAATAATTTCCACACTTGACCTTGATTGTTTACAGTATCAAATTACAATAATGAAAACAGTCATTTCCCGAGAGTTAATCGTAATGCATTTTCCCAGTTCGTCACTATGTAAAAAATGCGACGATTTGATATTTACAATTAATTGACAATATCATTTAAAAAAAATAACGGGATGAATTCATGAAAAAATATTATTTTCATGAAGTTCAAAATTTGTTTTCTTGAATAAGCCAAAGCTAACTCATAGAGAAATGCATACTCAAAGAAAGACACGTGATACAAAGAACATTAGGACAAAAACCATTGTACATGTTATACTTCATCCACTTCAGTGACATCTGAACTCAAGAGGGCGCTCTTACATAAAAGTAGAATTGATACTATCAAAACGGGTTTCACTGACGCCAAACACAGTCTGGGCTGTGTGTGCTCTGTATATAGCTTTCAAACATAAGCAATTATACAAATGAAATACAAACAATTAAAAATAAAAGCAAAATCCATCACATGTTTGTAGTTGTATTAGTGCAGTGTAAGTTTAACTAGACTTCATATGGGTATTAGTGTATATATGACCGAACTTTCTCTATACAACTGTCAGCAGACGCATTTTAAGTTAAAACCAAAGTTGTTGAGCTGTAATATTTTCAGACGGTTATTTAAGGACTAGATGTCAGAATGACTGGTAAGATGGGGCTTATCCCTAACCATGCTTAAATTCAACAATGACTTTAATATTATAATGGATCATATTGCCCACAGTAGTAAACAAAAGAAACATAATTGTTCTAGCTGATAGATTTAGTTGCGACCAGCAGCAGCAGGCTTAACACTTTTCTGACGTGGGATTTTTGTTGCATTTATAGCAAGGCTTATTTGAACCTCTTCAAACATCAATTAGCCAAAACATCTTGGAAAATGCAAAAAAATATTACTATTTCTTAAACATCCATATTCGTTGTAAACCTAATCTTCCCATCACATAGGTGCAATGAGTAGTCTATGAGAATCAGAATGAGGCACTTGTACAACAGAAATAGTAGACAGGTTCCTCACAATGTGATGGTTCCAATCATAACAATACCGCCTGTAGATAGGGAACGGGACTATGAGAGACATGTGTGAGGAACAAACAATACACAATGGCCAATAATGGTTCCATTGGGGGTAAAAGAAATAATGTAATAACTAGCGCACTCAACGACGTGGCTCGGTCTATTGTACTGGATCCGATGCCATCAAAAGGTACCGTAAAAGCAAATCATTGGTAGCCATTTTCAGAAATTTCCTTAAAATTTTCCAAAATGATTTCTGATTTCTCAGAATTTCTTTATAATAATATTTTAAAAACCAAATTAATGTTTCAAACCCAAATGATTTGTTTTATTCAGGTGGCGGTGGGTTGGGCCATGGGGGGGGGGGGTTATGACAGGAAGATCCGTTTAGGGGTAGTCATTGGAACGTTGACGATTAGGATAAACAAAATCTACAACAATGGGCAGGAGCTCAACTCTTCATGAGGGATGGGGGTATATATCCCCTAAAGATTTGACTGGGGATGACTAATACAATTATCCATCGATAGAGGGCGGGCTTTTCACATGGATCACAGTCGTCTCTTGTCTCTGTCTTGGACGGGGAAGGGGTTAGGAAGTCATTGTGTATACCCTGTAGCTAGAGGAAGGTGAAAGCGCCTTCCTATTATGCTCGCCAATTCCCCCCCCCCCCCAACACCCCAAGAGATCGTGGCCAGAATCCAACACTGGTTTAACACTGCTGGTTCAAAATTGGGGCACGAAGTATATAATGATCAGACCATGTAGAAACACGTTGAAACCCCATTGGACTTTTTGAGATGTGGCAGACATAGGCCTATTAGAGGGCGCTTTTCAGAATGGGTAAATCTTGTGTAACTGCAAGAGTTCACCCAACCTAAACAGCGCCCTCTTTTTGTGAGGAGACGGAGAGGAGGAAAGGGGTGGACGGGGAGAGAGGAAGTGGAGGAAATGCCGTGTATTCCGAAATATCAAGGGGAAATAAATACCCCAAAATGAGTAGCTAAGACGTAGGATGCCCCTTGATATTTATTTGGTAACTTGACATTTGATCCCCTTCCTCTCCCCACCCCGGAAGTCTCCCCTCCCTTCCTCCCAAACTCTACCCATCTAACTCCCCTTCCTTCCCTTTCCTCTCCCTTTCCTCTCTCTTCCCCCCCCCCCTCCTTCCCACCCCTCCCCATTCCTCTCCACCCACCCCACCCAACGCCTCTCCCTATTCAGCACCAAGTCGAAATTTTTTGAAAATTTATTCTGGTCCACTAAATTTTCGACTTAATACTAGAAATGATTTTTTTTTTTTTTTTTAAACAGTGTCCCTTTGTAATTTTATGTTAGATGTCCCTTCAATAATGTCAGAGAGAGGTTTAGTTATCTATAGTCTCTGTAAACCTCCTGTCGCCGTTTGTCCTCATCTGTCAGGTCACGTGGTCAAGTTTAGAAGACTTCGTTTATAATTATACACAAACTCAGAAATGAAAGAAAACATTTTTATTCGGTTCCTATCACTCAGTTTATTGCACTTGATTCGAACCAGGTTTTTCAACAGTATTAATTTAATTGAGGCTATCCAACATTTTCGACATTTGAGTACTCAGCATTTTCAAGATAAAAATTGCCAAACACGTCCATTATTCTCCTTTGAAAATGTCTGAAATTGTGGATGGCCTCTGACAGCTAATTTAACATCAATGCGTTATGTACAGGCAATTTTCTTTTAATTACAACGATTGTTCTCAAAGATTGATATTCCGTGCTCAAAGTGAGTTTACCTGGAAAATTATTTCAATTTTGAAATGCTGTTTTAGTTTGGTAATAAGGATTAAAGAATGGTTATATAAAACTGAAATGAATTTATGACATTACATCATAAATTCATAATTGTTTTATAATGGTTTCTCATTTAAAATGACATGTTTAACTTTAGTGACCAACATCGCTTGAGCATGGAATATATTAATATCTTTAATGACTTTAATTATAAAAATTTAGTAAATTGTAAACAATTCAAATCCATTGTCAACAAAGACAGCTTAAATTCTGCAGACTGCTTATGTTTTGTTTTTCATGAGTCACTTTCCCCGTATGTACACTCACGTGAATCAGAGAACAAAAGAAAACACATCAATTGACGGGTGCTTTGCCAAGGACATTTCAAAGTCCGCAGAATTCAACAGCTTGTAATTGTTGACAAGAGACTAAGGTATATGTAAATTCTACAAATACATTCAAATATTCATTTAAAAGATTTCAGTAAAGATTTCTAAGACAGAGATATGCTGACAGATATAATTTCACAATATTTTGCCCGAGTCACTAGCTAACAATTACTGGCTAATAGAATGTAAAATAATTTTTGTATTATTACTCTTATTTTGTTTTTGTATATATACATATTTGTTCGTATTTTTTTGTATGTTTGAATTTTTGTACTTTTGTATTTGTTTAGTTTTTTTTTAGTATTTATTATTATTAATTGTTAATAAGACCATGTAATAAATAATAAACTAGTGATAGTCCTTTCAAATCGAAAAATTAGGTCGGGTTGATTCATTGTATTTATTTATTTATTTTCACCACATACAGATACAACGATGCTGCTTTCACTGTAATCTCGTTTGGGGAAAAATTACCATCCGGCTGAACTCAACTGGGATTATTTTACCGTTCATATCCATCGTGAATATGCTGGGAGGAAGATGCAATTGGAACTACCTATACCCAATTTTTTTATTTATTTTTAATTTTTTATTATTAGACAATTATTTAACCAATTATTGGATATAAAATATATAACATAAATCAAGTCAGGCCTAATCCATTAGGTTGAGCAAGGACGATCACCTTAATTAATATTTTGTTGACATGGTCTGTTATTTGTTCACATTTTAGTATTAACCTTTTTCGGTAGTAAGTAAAATCCACTAAACAAAGCTAAACACACCATTCATATATGATTTAGACCCGTAGACTAGTTTGAAAATAAGGGATGGGATGAGATTGTATACAACACTATTAGTAATATGTCTATAAATGCATCCATACTTTATAAGAATGAAGAGATATTTATACAATAAAATAAATGTGAAAGTTTCAGTTTATTCTCGTCGTTAACGAGAAAATAGCGAACACGTTATCTGATTTGTTTGCATGTATTCAAATGTAGAAAATGGATCCATTTCAAATTTGTAATACATTTCTCACGTTTTACAGAATCTCAGATTGAATAATTTCTCTAGATGTTTGGTACGAGCAAATAACTTCAAATAAAGTAAGTTTTTAGATTATATTTTAGTAATCATGTAATCGGGTGTTATTTGCAAACGTGTACACTTACATTGCAGATTTTTTTTTCCAATGGAACTCATTACACATTTGTCGCAATGATGTTTCAAAGTATATTTAGGTTTAACACCAGAGCAAGTGCAACATGTCTGGGAAGGCGGGGGGGGGGGGTTCATTCTCAAATACAGATCCCCAGTCTACGGGCCAGTGTTTACGATACTAATATGATTACATTTACAAATATTGTGTCATATTCAGTGCAGTGCATACATTTATAATTACAATTACATTCAGACAAACTTTAAACACCAATATGTTTTTCTATATGACTAAACAAAAATGCGCACAACTTTTCCAGCGGCCAAGAAAAGCCAGTGCGGAATTTTACGAAAAACAAAAGGAATTCTTGTGTAATCGCTGAAAGGTCGAAGCCTTTTTCATGATTCCTAGCTTTGGAAACTTCATTAAGTGAACTAACAAGACAAATATCTCAAGTTCATTCAGTGTTATGTATTTCTGATGATATAATGTGCCGTGACAGACATAAAATTCCTTCAATTCAGTCAAGATAACTTCATATTTAAACTTCTATCTTAATGTCCAAAGTGATGAGAACATTAGTTTTATTTTATTTTAAATATACATGTTCCAAATGATTCGCTATTTTACCGGCAAGTCTGGTTCAGTTATATTTTCCTATTTAGTAAGAAATGTATCAACCTTATTGTTAGTGACATTGTAAAACCACTGACATTGTAAAACCACTGACATTGTAAAAACCACTGTTAAACAGTCTATCGTAGGTGCCATTATTTTGAAAAGCAATGAATTTCAGCCGCATCATCAATGCATTCATTCACTTAATTTCTCGTTATCCATATCCACTCTTTATCAATTATATAGCGTTGACCAAGGCTGTTATCGTACGGTATCTCCATCCCGTACCGATTTCTGGACAGAGAAATTCAGCATACACTGTGCATTTCATTTCCATATATGTACATAACACACATACATTGTACAGGACACGTACATGTACATCTATCCAACGAGTGGTCATTGTCTGTATTTACATATATGTACATAACACACATACATTGTACAGGACACGTACATGTACATCTATCCAACGAGTGGTCATTGTCTGTATTTACATATATGTACATAACACACATACATTGTACAGGACACGTACATGTACATCTATCCAACGAGTGATCATTGTCTGTATTTATGTACATAACACACATACATTGTACAGGACACATACATGTACATCTATCCAACGAGTGGTCATTGTCTGTATTTTATTATGTACATAACACACATACATTGTACAGGACACGTACGTGTACATCTATCCAACGAGTGGTCATTGTCTGTATTTTATTATGTACATAACACACATACATTGTACAGGACACGTACATGTACATCTATCCAACGAGTGATCATTGTCTGTATTTACAATTATACATACAGTGTGTATACATATGGATTCATGCACTGTGGGGCAAAATTACGCGACCAAACCGTCCTGATGCGACTTGGTCAAGGCTATCAATTATACTGTTAATCTCAAGAGATTTAATTTTCCGAAATGGTGAAACAGTTTGTTAAGTCGTTAATTTGTTTTAATATTAAAAATAAATAAATAAACTGAATTAGCTTTCAATATGAGGTTTTCAAAACTAAGACCAAAATATTAAGTGTTTCCATTTATAATTATAAAAAATAAGGTGGGTATAAATGGATATCCTTTTCAGCTCCTGTTATTATTATTATTATTATTATTATTATTATTATTTGTAAACCAATAATTAGGGTAAAAACACACCTTTTTGGCCTAAACACAAAATATAAGGCCTATAATAACATATGTTTTATTTATTTATAATTATTTATAAATAAATGATAAAGGTATAGGCGTGATGTGTTTGGTAATTGCGGGTAGACGGGAAACACACATATTTATGTTTTTGACCGCCAAATAAAGCTACTTTTTTATATTCTGTTTTTCCAGTATGTTTCCAGTAATGTTAATTGGTGTACTTACATGTCTGTTTCACGCATTTTCATGCTGGATGCTTTGAGAGTATTCCAGTTGTTATGCCAGTGATACCACACAATGCCTTTGGCACCCTGATACTGCCCATCTGGGTAATAACGACCATTTAAGTGAGAGTGGTGACATCCATTATTAAACCACCAGGCTCCTTCAAGGAGTTGTGCACAATTCCCGCTATACGCATCATTGTCATTATCCTTTGTTGAGAAGTGCATTCCCTTGTGATACCCAAGAGAGTCACCAGCAGTGCTGCTCACATCGTAGTCGCCATAATTCAGTGTGTACTTCTCACCAGTGATTTGGAAATCCGTGTATTTCGCGAATGCCGTATCGTCACTCCAATCTGTGAGATCTATGCGGAGGTCCCATGTCCCGTGTGATTTATCAGATGTCAGACTCACCAAGTTATCATTCCCTAACCAATGCTCCCCGCTTAGATCACCGAAGCCAGACTTATACTCACTCCAGTCACGATAAAAGTCAATACTGCCGTCCTCTCTGCGCTGAAACACAATCCATCCGCCGCCGTCAATGTCCATTTCACAATAGACTTGGAGACCGTTGCTGAATCCGTCTGGGTAGATCTTGTAGACACCACTTGTGCGGTAACCTGCCTCCATTAGCCCTTTACAACTTCTGTTGTGAGCAAAGGAGATATCAGGCAATGAGAAGAGAGGTGTATTTTCATTTTCATCGAAGTACACACTTTCTTGATCTTCAACGAATGATTCAGGATACTCAGCCCTTGTGGAGTTATTTAACTCACACAGTTTATTGCATTTATAGAAGTTAAATGACTTACAGTTCTTATCCATGTTACAGTCTCGTCCGCACATGACGTAATAGGGTACAGTTTTCTTGGCATACGTGAAGTTTTTGAGTGCTCGGTTATCTGCAGGGAGATATTCGTTTGCAAGCCCACCACATTGACTTCCCAAGCTTACCGCTTGTGATATCAGTGGTACTATAAACACGAACATCATTTTGAAATGGAGTACGCACATCAAGAGTACTTGCTGCGTCATCTTCAATGTATTGTTTGTATATGGGTGAAAACGTTTCAATGTAAATCCAATTAAATAAGTAGAACTATCAGTTTTTATTCAATCAAGTATTTCGGTATCATCGGTCGACCAACTGTTCGATTGAAACACGACTATACTGCACACGGCGTAATGTAGAAATGTAACACAGCTTCGACCGATGAGTGTTTATATTGAATGTTTGTGATCCAAAGGATTGCATGCGTAAAGCACTGATTGGTCAAAGTGAAGTCACTGCTGAATGGTGATTTACCATGTATCACCTGATTGGTTGACAGAAACTTGATTAGGCTCAGCTTTATCTGTTTTTTGGTTTCCTCAAAAAGATAAAATTATTCACTAATAGACAGTCCCAACCTGAATTGTTTTAATGTTTCGAGGAAACAAAATACAAATTTTGCCTTTATGAATTAATGCCTATATCTATGAATTTGTTTAGCACATAAAATGTTTGGATGAGTGATTTTACTGAAATATTAATGAAATAAATTAAATAGCCTAGTCCTGGCCTCCCCACTGCAGCTAACACAATTCAACAACAGTATCAGTCTATCACCTAATTTGCATATCCAATATTTTTGTATATTGAAACCGTCCCCTCCCAGGGCGAGAGAGCAGTGGGTACGAGGTATACATAAACTACAGGAACATCCTGGGGACGATGTTGTCGTTCATCATACTGAACACTATTCAGCCCAACTTTCACAATACGTGACCAATTCAAAAGTTAATCATTGCTATGGCATTATTCGTTTTGTGTTTATTTAAGTTTATTACTTGGTGACCCCCCAAAATAGCAATTCTAATTTATTTCTCTTTAGAATGCCAGGAGTGTTCAATGATTGTAATGGTGTATTAGCTGAAGACAGTGTGAATCCAAGCTGTAGGGTCAATGAAAGGGGGAAACACGGTACAATCTGATAACTTGCACCCTGGCTACACCGATCTGCCAACTAATGCACGACATGAATCCTCGAATAAACGCACTAATTGTGCCTTTAAAGAGGATCTGATGATATTTATTTATTTATTTATTTATTTATTTATTTATTTATTTATTTATTTATTTATTTATTTATTTATTTATTTATTTATTTATTTTATATTTTTTTTTTTGCCAACCAGTGAAATACATGTATGCGGTTATTGGAACCAGACCACATTTCCTATACAAAGTATGGTGGCTAAGAGAGACCTCACAAATCGGGCAAACGTTTATACCCCTATGTGAAAAAGTCGTTTAACACATCACGGCAGAAATCCAATTGATCCTTGATCCAGCAATTAAAAATGCCGACGCGCATGTCTGAGATGACGCGTGCGGAGACCAGAAACCAGAGACTTGTTTAACCTGTTAAGCTTTTACCTCAAACAGTTCCACACAATAATTTCTGAGACTGATGTAACTAAATGGATAGTTCTTCAAAAATGAATAGTTCAAGGTTCTTTGACAATCAGCATCTTTTTGACTATTAATATTTTACATCAAGCTTTATATAAAACTCTAATCAAACTTGTCTTTTCATTTAAGATTACCAATAGTGTACAATAGCTTTGATGGGTAAATGAAAGGGGTGAATACGGCAAAGGAAGGGTACACTGCAAGAAACGGGGGGACGCCTAAATAATGAATGGTAAAATAACATGTATGATGATATAAAGGGACACGTCCCCCCCCCCCATCAATGGTTTGAGACTCAAGAAACGGGAGGGACGCCTAAATAATGAATGAGAAAATAACCTGTATGGTGATATAAAGGGACACGTCCCCCTCCCCCCCCCGCCCGCCATCTACCAATGGTTTGAGACTCAAGAAACGGGGGGGGGGGACGCTAAATAATGAATGGTAAAATAACATGTATGATGATATAAAGGAACACGTCCCCCTCCCCCTCTCCCCCTCCCCCCCCCCCGCCATCCACCAATGGTTTGATCATCATAAAACAAAAGGAAATAGTAATCTGTTGTCTTAGGGAGAATTCAGGACGGTGCAGGCGGTACATACAAGAAGGAGCGGCTGGCACACCCAGATCTTCATTCTGAGGTAAAAGAATACTTTGGACACATTGTTTATTCTCCATTCAATGTTTGAAAATTTATATAGATATCTTCCAAATCTATATTCCCTTTTGAATTAATCAATTTTTTGTTTTAATTTTGGGTGAAATTAATACCCTTGCATAAAAACTTCAAAACAACATTTAAGGGTTACAAAATACGGTCCTAAATAAGGGCGTTATGTATCAAAACGCTAAAATATCATCATTTAATCCATTAAAACAAGTTTATATTATAAAACTATGAAATATGTACCTCACAAACAGAATTTAAAGAGAAAAATGTCCAATGCTTCATTGATGACTACTCCGGTCGTTAGTTCTTTTGTTGAAATGATACACACCATGATGTACAACGGCTGTTTGATATAAGCCATTTAGTTTAATTATTTTACTGCAGTGAAAAGCGGAACCTTTTTAGTCTGCTTCCGTTATAGCCATCATTAAACAGTCGTATGAGTGGTTTACTGAACGAGGTTAAACTTTTTTTGAAATGAAACAGCGACAATCGTTTGAAAACTAACAATAAGCTACCGTTTCAGTAGGGCTGTCATACCTTTTGTAATTAATAGATGTTTTGCAAGCAGAAAACATATGACAGATTTAGTCCCTCCAGATAGTACCAGCAAATTAGTTTTCAATCCCTAGCTCATTAACTCTCTGTATTCTCAATGCTTTCCGAGTGTATGTGACGTCTTAACATCTTAACCACCGAGCTTGTCCGATGGCGATTGGCCGGCTAGAATACCATAGCGTATATTAATTAGCGTATATTAATTAACTCTCCTGAGGACGATCAGAGCATACTGATCGAAACGTCGAGTTGTACCCCCAGTTCTTTTCAGAACTAATTACTACTCAATTGAGATTCCACATGGTGTCACCGCAATTAGTCTTACTTATCAAGCTACAAGTTTTAACTCTTACATTGGGTGATAATTTGATTTTACATTTACACTGACGTATGGATGAAGCACTTTGCTCAGTGCTTTCAGTGCAGGAGGTCGTGGGTTCGAATCCTGCCCCAGTCGCTTGTAGCACGGCAGAAAGGGGCACGCTGTCATAAAAGTGGGAAACGCATTTTACAAACTCGTTAAATTATATAAAATGCCCCCTTGACCCCGCCCCCTTTCAATCCGCTAATGGTTTAAGACGCAATTGCAATCGCGTGTTGAATTTGAATTTCAATAACATTCAATTACTGAATTAAAAGTCAAAGTCCTGAACTTGAAATGGCTCATTAAGTGTTTCCACCCGCAGTCGGCTTGTAAAATAATATATGAGAGTATTCAGCTCTTACTGAGAACAGACTATTGAGGTTATTATCTCACATAAAATGACAATAAAACTACCAAATATAATCATTTGTCAACCTTAGAGATATGAAATCAATAAATTTGAATTTTTTATGACAGATCAATTTAGTGTTTCGGCAGTCGGCTTATAAATAATATATAGAGAGGTTTGAGTTCTTTTTGATGACAGACCAATATTATCTTTAACAGTCCAAACAGTACAGGGACCTTTATAAGCAGAATGGACACTTGTCGTCTTTGCCTGCCTCCTTTATCCGTTATAACTTCCCCCTTTATATAGTTCCCCGATCTGCCAATGTACTTAATTATTTTCATGAACATATTGATCACTTTAATTTAATCTTTTGAATTATATTGTAATTCTCAGGGCCATGTTTTGTGAACAGGTTACTGTGATAAAAGATACAATTTCACACAATTTTCAATAGAAAAACAGAATATATACACGTATAAATATGTATAAATACATGTACATTATTCTGTTGGTGTCTGTATTGTACATACAGGCAATATCGAATACCAAAGAGTAGTCTTGGCTCAAGCGTCAATATCCTACTCTCTGCAATTCCACTGGTGGAGGTTCAAGGGATTACTGCTATCAACATAAGTATTCTATTAAAGACTAGTCTTGGTTCAAGTTTGGTTTGTTTTGTTCATATAACATTCAGATTAGACTTAATTAAACCTGACTTGTAAACTTCGTCTGTATTTTTCAGAATACTGACATATTTCGTTTACACGCGTCATCATTACATCATCAATATAGGCATGTGTTATTTACCAATACTAACAACGTCCGATCGCGACGAGACTTAAGAAGTATGAAATACGAATATTTGTAAGGCTAATTCTGAAGTTACATAATTATTACTTCATAAGGTGCCAAATTACATATTTATAATATTTTACTATAAAAAAATCCTTACGTTTCACGTTTTTGATGTGTTAATGAACATGTCATTTACACTCATACCTCTAAAAAAAATGTTGTCAAGAAAACTCAGAACAGCTCTGAGGTCTGTTCAAAAAGAAAAACTTGTCTAGTTTTATGCGTTACCTTGTCCACAATAAACGGAAAATAAACACCTTTATAATTATACAAATACACGTGCATACACGTGTGAGTATATTCGAGCGAGGCCTCCAGTGTTCCCAGCCCGGTGTCTGGACTGGCTCTTGCCGCGCTGGCAGGGTGAGGAAACGCTGGTGTTCAATTTGAAATAAAGAACATTTTTGTTAACTACATGTATGCCAGCCATCAGAACCAGATCAAGAAATAAATTTGCAGAAAAGCGTCTTTCTAATGACATGAGATCAACGTTTATTTCAACAAGAAATTAATTAACATTTAATTTATTAATGCAAAAACAAAATTATTAAGATGAATATCAAAATCAACAAATTTAATACATTTTCCACAGGGGGTAGTTTCACACACTGTAGCCAGTGTACGTAAACGGCTTCAGCGAAGCCGAGCGAGGTCTCCGGGGTTCCTCAGTGCCCAGACTGACGCTTGCCGCGCTGGCAGGCTGAGAAAAACACTGGTGTTCAATATGAAGCGATATGTATTAACAATCAGCACCGGATCATCAGCAGAAAATGATTATTTAGAAACATTTATTTCATGCCAACATCATTAAGAAATAAATTTACAGTATTTGTTCCAATTCATATATTAAGACAGATGCAACAAAACTATAAGCTGTAAATTAATTAACACAAAATAAAAAAAATAAACAACTAAAGAAAACAAATTAACATGTAAGGAAAATGAGGAAGCAAATCTGTTGTACTCTTCCCAAACACAAACAAAACACAATTAACAGGAGATATATACAAGACAAAGACAAGTCAAGCAAAAACAGGAGTAAGACTGGATGTAGCTTTAGACTGGATGTAAAATCAGGTTATCTATACATATAAGATTCTAAAATACTACTTTTAAGTTTTTGGCCAAAAGATGTCGGGGAAACAGCTTGTCTTAAGTCTGTACAAAAAAGACTCTGTAATAGGCTATTTTTTGAGTGAGTTGTCTTACTAAAATTAACATAAATATTACCATTTGATGAACTACGAGTCTCATAGGAGTGAACAGAAGCAATTAATGTAAACCAAGCTTGAAAACTAGCAAGCAGTAAGTTATGAATATATTTCAACCTAAATTTCCCCCAAATTAAGATAATAGATGTTTCTCAGTTTTAAATGTTTGAGATTTTCAAATAAAGGATTTTCAAAATAAAAAAAATCACGGAACCCAACCTTGTTTACAATGCGAACTGCTCGTTTCTGTAGAAACCCTAACAAAATTCAGTGGGTTTACCCCAAGTAAGAATTGCATAATTCAAATCAGGTGTTAGAAGAACTGTTTTCGGCAAAAAGAGTTTCAATCGTGTCATAATACAAACATTTTTTAGAAATCTTACTAGACAATATATTAAACATTGATTTAATTTTGCCCTACACCGACGTGTGTATAACACTGCATACTCATTGCTTTCCAAGTGTCTGTAAAAAATTCATAGGCGACTCGGGTGGAAATCGAACCCACGACCTCATGCTGACTATTGCAGACGTCTTAACATATTTTAATTGAAACATAAACTAAAGACTCGATTACTGAGGAAGTATTTATAATATGAATAACATTCTTTGTTAAAATTCTGTTCAGATCGTGACGATATTGTCCCTTTAAATATCCACGATGTGTGGATATTTGTCCATAAGCCAGCTAATTTTTCGGTACCATCTGGAGGGACTAATTCATATGTTTTCTTGTTACGAAAATATACGAAAATTCCAAACAAATATGATAGACTTGGTGAAACGGTAGCTTCATAGTCATTTTTAAGCAATTATTGTTGTAAAAAAGTTATATGCTAAGCCTCGTCCAATAAAACACTGTTACGACTGTTTGATGATTGCTACCAGACCAAGCCTCAAAAGATCTCATGTTATTACACGCAGTACAATAATTAAAGCTAAACAGCAACATAAAACAAATTTATATAAAAATAAAATCATCTAACTTGTACAATTCGTTTGTGTCCTTTTTGCTTTTAATTATCTTTCATCTAGCCACCCCCATATAATTACATTATTGTGTGACCATGAATTTAGGGTATGGTTCTGGTTTAAAATAGTTTGTTGTGAAAGTAGGCATCAGTATATAAAACATACAAATGTTGCTGACTGAAAATTTATTATGGACCAACTCTTGTGCTAGTACCTTTGATTTGCCGACTGAAAATTGATGTATAATTTACTTATGTTTAACTATTGACTTTTATGATGATGTATTTATACCTTTTGTTTTTGTTTAATATGTGAAGAGTATCGCTACGGTGTTTACATTTTCTGCTAATCAACCTTGTTTACATGGTTGTGTATGCAGGGTTTTTCCTTTTTGTCAGAATATCGTATTTGCCTAGCATATTCTGACCAGGGCCAGTCGGCCTTTTTCTTTTTTTACAAACATCGTTCCTTGTAATTTCATATTGCATTGTTCTTACCATGTATTTTGTTTTCTTGTTTACACTGATGTGTCACTGCGCCATGAGCGTCTCTTTTGACAGATACCGGCGCATTACAAATGTTCATTATTATTATTATTATTATTATTATTATTATTATTATTGAGAACAATTATTGGGGTGTCGCACACCATACCCCCTGCCCCTGATCGCTACGGACCTGGGCGGTGGGGACGAGTGAACCCTGTAGGCCTGAGCAATATTGTTTGCATTAAATAATTTATATTATTTTATAAATACAATTTTACAAAGGTTCTTCTGTACTTAATTTACCGCCAAATTCGAGTGGCATGGTAGTCTTGTGGTTTAGAATGCTCACCTTTTAAGTAGGTAGTTGGGATCGAGACTAGGTTTAGGTTGTAAATATTTGTAACAGGATTAGCAACATTTTTTGTTAACTTTCCGTAAAACAATAATGTATGGGCTGTGAAGGACTTTTTTAAAGGAATATAAATCCCAAAATTCATGTTTAGTACCGTATGCATGCTAGCTGCCAACCAGTCTGGTTGCCGCTTTTGTATAATTGGTTTTTCTAGTAAATACATGGATTTATATTTATTTTAGTCTTATATTAATTAGTCAAAATTTAGTCACATACGGCTCTTCATACGAGAAAAACTGCAATGGTGAACACTTCTAGTGCGACGCGACAACACTTCTAGTGCGACGCGACAACACTTTTAGTGCGACGCGACAATAATTCTAATGCGACGCGACAACACTTCTAGTGCGACGCGTGAATCCTAATGCGACGCTTACACACTCTTCTTGCAATGTGCATGTGGCTGTTTTAGAACACCATACCAGAGACTTGTTTTGGCCCAAGAGAGGCAGGTGGCAATACCTGGCTAGAGCATTAAGTTGGCATAATAGGGGAGTTAGGGGGTCAAAGAGGGTATAGGGCCCTTTTTGGCATTGCCCCCTTTAAACCATGTGACCTTCTTTAGCGATCACACTGTGTATCTTGAGGGACACAATCGATCAACGGGCGGATCACTGGGGAACCAATGTTTCCGGAGGATGCTGGAGAATTTGTTTAATTTGTAAAATTTTAATTTTAATTATAATTAGTTTAAAATAATTTAACTTGTAAAGAATTTATTTATTTATTATATTATTTATTTTCTACAGTGGTTTTTAAATATTTATGTTGTCTTAACTTTGTAGGCCTAAATGTAAACGCAATTCGACTCTACGGCCGCCATGTTTTTTTCATTGAAATAAACCAACAAGAATAATAATTATTATTGGATTCTCTAATGCAATATCAGCGTTTTCAGGAAAAAAGTTGCAAAGTATTGTAGCTCACGATGCAGTTGTGTGAGTAAGTTTTTAACTTCCCAACGCACCAACGACGATTCATTTATTTATTTGTTATTTGTATTATTCTTTTTTTTCCTTCTTTTTTTTGGGGTGGGGGACTTTGGAAACCTTTCCCCGTCCCCGAGGCGCCAGTGGTCATCATTCTCCATCCATGCGTTCTGGCCTGTTTCAGACCGGACGGATCTAGCACGAGACTAGATGAGGGTCGGTCTGCATACACATACAATGTAACAATGGTGTTTAGAATTTAACAACATTTCTAATAAACACTTAGATTGTATTCACATGTTTAGATTGTATTCACATGTTTAGCCTAAAACACGATTGTGCTTTTTCTGTGATGTGTGTTTGAATGCTAAATATCATATATGAACAGGTGTCAAAAAGCTAAGCACGTGTAACATCATAGAGGATCTTTTCTCTTTGGTAACATGTACAAAGGATGACACATTCCTATTCCTAAACACGTTTATGTAGTCTACACACAAATAGGAAGAAATTTAATGTTCCCCCCGCTCCCCCCCCCCCCACTCCTCATGGATGCGTTTTTTTCCCAGGACGAACGTGAGCAATTTTTGAAAAAACAAGTTTATAAAATTGGGAATTTCATAGAAATTGGCCACGTTCATAATTCGTCCTGCAAAAAAAATACGCCTCCTAGATTCGAACATTGTATCATTAAGTTTGGTTCAGGTTTGCGTGTCATGAAGGACTGAGAATCGATTCCAATCGATGGTATTTTAGGACTTGAAAATAATCGCCATGCATATTGAATAATATCAAACCACGTGAAATTAATAATCAGCTGCTCAACCTCGTCCTCATTGATGTGCGTTACAACCTTATTATTTTACTTAAAAACCCCTTACGTTTCACGTTTTTGATGTGTTAATGAACATGTCATTTACATTCATACCTCTAAAAAAATGTTGTCAAGAAAACTTAGAACAGCTCTGAGGTCTATTCAAAAAGAAAGAAAAAAACTTGTCTAGTTTTATGTGTTACCTTGTCCACAATAAAAGAAAAATAAACACCTTTATAATGTAACGGAAAGTGAAAGACTACACTAGTCTAATATTTAGATTGTGGGTGTCCTTATGTTGCGCGCGCTGATTGGGCAGGCGCGTAGCGATGCGATGGCATGCATAAAAATTATGGGCTGCGCCGGGCGCGTATTTTTTTTTTTACACCGCAGCGACGGGTTTTGTGCGCATTTCGCCCTTGTGTCAAGACTATGAACCCATTCAGCACGCATGCGCGCGAAGGGAATTTCGACACGCAAAAAAAACATACCATCAACGGAGAGGGAATGGCTCCATGAGTTCCACTGCAGAGCGCCATGGTCGACTGCAGCTTGGAGTTTTATATCGTCGCGCGCCTAGGGTTTCGTAGTCTCTCTCTCAAGACCGGAATTGGCACTTTTACTGCACAAAACCCGTCGCTGCGGTGTAAAAAAAAAATACGCGCGCCGGGCGTGGTTGTCTGCGGTATGCCATAGCGCCAGAAAAAGAACTGTAGCTGGCAGCGTAGAAAGACGTAAGTTTATTGTCTTAGCTCTGCGTGTACGTCGCTGACTAGCGCGCGGTGCATTAGCTGCAAAGTGAATAATTATAAGTTGTATGAGCTGTACGTTGTAGATGCTAGCGTGCATAGCTGATGCGTAGCTGGTACAAAGCTTTGGAAGCTGTACATAGCTAACGCTGGCGTGCATTGCTGATGAGTAGTACAAAGCTATACCAACTGTATACTCGGCTAATGCTCTTGTTTAATGCTGATGCTAGTGTGCATTATTGACGCTGTCGTTTAATGCAATTTCAATGCAATTTCAACAGTCACTTTCAGCTCACAAATTGAAAGCATTTTTCATTAAATGAGTGATTAGAATCAAAATGGTTTGTCTTCTGTTTGAAAACTTGACAAAACCTCGGACTTGTGTTTCTTTTGCTGTCCTCGGACTTGCGTTTCTTTTGCTGTTCAGTATATCACCTTCACCAGTCTGATTCGTTATGTGCACGTGGACGCTATAATGAATAATTCATAAATATCTAACAATATGAAAAATATGTGTATGTATGCATTTATTTTATTTGAACCAATCACCGTAAACAAAATGCTGGGATCAGCTCGTCATTATTAGAATAGGACTGGTGGTATCATAATGCATCATGCTTTAACATTTCTCTATCATACCCATTCAATTCGTAGAGAAATATGAAGAAAAACATAGATCACAGAATGGACTGGTACTTGGGGCGTCGCCTCAGTCGCGTGCTAGGACACCGATTCCAAGCCCTGTTGAAATTCTGTTCAGATCGTGACGATATTGTCCCTTTAAATATCCACGATGTGTGGATATTTGTCCATGAGCCAGCTAATTTTTCGGTACCATCTGGAGGGACTAATTCATATGTTTTCTTGTTACGAAAATATATGAAAATTCCAAACAAATATGATAGACTTGGTGAAACGGTAGCTTTGTACTCGTTTTTAAGCAATATTTGCTGTAAAAAATTAAATGCTAAGCCTCGTCCAATAAAACACTGTTACGACTGTTTGACGATTGCTGCCAGACGTAGCCTCAACAGATCCCATGTTATTACACGCATTACAATAAAGCTATAAAACAGCAACATAAAACAACCGTTGTACATGTTATGTCAATACAATGCACCAAATTACCGCAGAAAATACGTCTTTTGGACGCAAACTCCAAAGTTCCACCTCTCTTAAAAAAATATTTGTTTTGGGTTTGTTTTTGGAACTTAAAGCTAAGATTTAGGGTAAGTTTTCTTTGAGTTTATCGCATTACATTGACAGCTAAACTCAGTGGCGTACCGGGGGCACGCGGGGAACGGAGGGAACGGGGGGAACGGGGAGAACGGGGAGAACGGGGCACGTGCCTGCCCCCCAGCCGATGTCTGTGCCCCAGGTGCCCCTATTCAAAAGTTTGAAAATAGACACTCATCACGCATTTTAAGTCGTTAAATTACATATTATGATGATTGTAAACTGCCCCCCTTGACCCCGCCCCCTTCTCGATCCGTCAATGGTTTGAGACGCAATTGCAATCGCGTGTTGAATTTGAATTTCAATAGCATTCAATTACTAAATTAAAAGTCAAGGCCTTTGGACCTGAACTGGCTCATTACGTGGAAACACACGCAGTCAGCTTGTAAATAATATATGAGAGGTTTCAACTCTTACTGAGAACAGACTATTGAATTTTAAGCGGTTTTTGTTTGGTATTGTTGTGCTTGTAACGGTAATTATCTCAAACAAAACGACAATAAAACTACCAAATATTATATCAATCATTTGTCAACGAGAGATAAGAAATCAATAAATTCGAAGCCTTTTTGATAACAGGCCAATTTAGCGTTTCATTACGTTTTTCCGTCCACTGTCTGCTCGTATTATATGAGAGGTTTCAGCTCTTACTGAGAACAGACTATTGAATTTTAAGCGGTTTTTGTTCGGTATTGTTGTGCTTGTAACGGTAATTATCTCACATAAAATGACAATAAAACTACCGAATATTATATAAATCATTTGTCACCGAGAGATATGAAATTATTAAATTTGAAGTTTTGTGATGACAGACTAATATTATCTTTAACAGTCCAAACAGTACAGACACCTTTTATAATCAGGGATGGATCCAGGGTAGCTGAAATAAAAATGAGACATCGTACAGCAAAAAGGGGTGAAACTGCCTAAGTAAAGAGGGTCCACGTATATAAAGTATAGGGTAAATTTATTGCAAGGTGATGAATGGACACTTGTCCTCATTGCCTGCTCCTTTACCACTAATCTTCCCCTGCCCCCGCCCCCATCTGCCAATGATACTTAGTATTAGTTTTCATGAAGCCATAAGCAAATGTATTTGTGTCTTTACGTGGTCTCTGATGAGGGGGTAAGGTTTAAAAGGGGCGGTGATTTCTAGAGACGACGAGAGGGATGGTATAAGTAGGACCCCCAGCTAACCTAGTACCCCTACACGACTCTGGACCTCTCCCGACTCCTCCGGAAGTCCGGAACCCCTAGATGCCCAAACTGACATTCCCAATTGAATATGTAGGATTTTTAATTTGTTTATTTTCTCGTTGTTGTAATTTTTCGGTACCATCTGGAGGGACTAATTCATGTTTTCTTGTTACGAAAAATTAATATATGAAAATTCCAAACAAATAATTATGATAGACTTGGTGAAACGGTAGCTTAAGTACTCGTTTTTAAGTAATTTTTGCTGTAAAAAATTTAATGCTAAGCCTCGTCCAATAAAACACTGTTACGACTGTTTGACGATTGCTGCCAGACGTAGCCTCAAAAGATCCCATGTTATTACACGCATTACAATAATTACAGCTAAACACCAACATAAAATAACCGTTGTACATTTTATGTCAATACAATGCACCAAATTACCGCAGAAAATACGTCTTTTAGAAGCAAACTCCAAAGTTTCACCTCTCTTAAACAAATATTTGTTTTGGGTTTGTGTTTTGGAACTTAAAGCTAAGATTTAGGGTCAGTTTTCTTTGAGTTTATCGCATTACATTGACAGCTAAACTCAGTGGCGTACCGGGGGCACGGGGGGAATGGGGGAAACGGGGGAATGGGGGGGGGTGAGAACAGGGGAACGGGGGAACGGGGGAACGGGGGGTACGGGGGGAACGGGGGGAACGGGGGACGTGCCTGCCCCCCAGCCGAGGTCTGTGCCCCCAGGTGCCCCATTCAAAAGTTTGAAAATAGACACTCATCACGCGTTTTAAAAAGTCGTTAAATTACATATTATGATGATTATAAACTGCCCCCCTTGACCCCGCCCCCTTCTCGATCCGTCAATGGTTTGAGACGCAATTGCAATCGCGTGTTGAATTTGAATTTCAATAACATTCAATTACTAAATTAAAAGTCAAGGACTTTGGACTTGAACTGGCTCATTAAGTGGAAACACCCGCAGTTGGCTTGGAAATAATATATGAGATGTTTCAGCTCTTACTGAGAACAGAATATTGAATTTTAAGCGGTTTTTGTTCGGCTCCCCCATCTGCCAACGATACTTAGTATTAGTTTTCATGAAGCCATAAGCAAATGCATTTGTGCCTTTACGTGGTGTCTGATGAGGGGGTAAGGTTTAAAAGTGGTGGTGATTTCTAGAGACGACGAGAGCGATGGTATAAGTAGGACCCCTAGCTAACCTAGTACCCCTACACGACTATGGACCTCTCCCGACTCCCCTGGAACCACTCCATGCCCAGACTGACATTCCCAATTGAAATATGTAGGATTTTTAATTTGTTTATTTTCTCGTTGTTGTTGTTGTTGTTGTGTGTATATAGGTAGGTATGGAATGTTTGAGTAGGATTGTCATCCATGACATGGACTTCTTAGCGAGTTCAATCTCCTGGGGTCTGTTTAAATAATTAAATAATTAATTATGTTGTTAGTTTAAAGATAAGTTTAATTCAATTTTATTGTGTTTGTCATTGAGTATTGAGTATACAGTGCTTCATACGTCGGTGTAAGGACAAAAATCGAATCTGTTTTGTATTTGTGTTATACATTTTGTTATCATAGAGGGCCTCTTTTTGTTTGGTATTGTTGTGCTTGTAACGGTAATTATCTATATAAAAAAAACGACAATAAAACTACCGAATATTATATCAATCATTTGTCAACGAGAGATATGAAATCAATAAATTCGAAGCCTTGATGACAGGACAATTTAGTGTTTCATTACGTTTTTCCACCCGCTGTCTGCTCGTATTATATGAGAGGTTTCAGCTCTTACTGAGAACAGACTATTGAATTTTAAGCGGTTTTTGTTCGGTATTGTTGTGCTTGTAACGGTTATTATCTCACATAAAATGACAATAAAACTAACGAAAGATATGAAATTATTAAATTTGAAGTTTTTTTTATGACAGACTAATATTATCTTTATCAGTCCAAACAGTAATAATAAAAGTGTAAGCAAACTCATCTAACTGAGGAATCAGCAAAAATACAAAAGTGGGAAATGCAATAAAGTAAAATAATAAGAATTAAACAATAATCAGAAAGAAATTAAAATAATTCAGTCACTAATCTAAGTTCGTAACATCCAATATAAATCTGAGAAACAGAAGGAAAGTAACAAAAACAAATGAAATATCAATAAATGTCAAAACAATTTTTCATGATTGGCAATTCTTTAAGTACAACTGTTACAACTGGTCAATGGAACTCGGTCAGACTTAGTGACCGTGAAAGTCTACTCACATGTTTCAGAAAAAACAGGAAAAAAAAGAAAAAATTACCAGGATCTCCAGGTTAACAATTAAGACTTACTTTTAGCTTTGAACTCATTAACTGTAGGAAAGTCTTTTCTGTAGTAAAATATATTTCTTTTCTGTTAGGATAATGCATTTGTTGATGCATAACTCCAGCCTATATGAAAGCTTCAGCAATAGTGAAAATACATTCAGGTTGTTTATTATGTGAAATAAATTGTCTCATGAACTTTAAATGTGTTCCTGCCTATAGTTAATACAGTTAGTTGTGTAACAAATTTGATTATCTCAAAATGCAACTTGTGGGACATATTTTGGACAGTGTTGTACATGTACATAATAAACATTCATTTATTTAACAGTTTAATAATGGTTGATGCTTTAAACAAGTTTATATAAAAATAAAATCATCTAATTTGTACAATTCGTTTGTGTCCTTTTTGCTTTTAATTATCTTTCATCTAGCCACCCGCCATATAATTACATTTTTGTGTGACCATGAATTTAGGGTATGGTTCTGCTTTAAAATAGTTTGTTGTGAAAGTAGGCATCAGTATATAAAACATACAAATGTTGCTGACTGAAAATTTATTATGGACCAACCCTTGCGCTAGTACCTTTGATTTGCCGACTGAAAATTGATGTATAATTTACTTATGTTTAACTATTGACTTTTATGATGATGTATTTATACCTTTTGTTTTTGTTTAATATGTGAAGAGTATCGCTACGGTGTTTACATTTTTTGCTAATCAACCTTGTTTACATGGTTGTGTATGCAGGGTTTTTCCTTGTTGTCAGAATATCATCTTTGCCTAGCATATTCTGACCAGGGCCAGTCGGCCTTTTTTACAACCATTGTTCCTTGTTATTTTATATTGCATTGTTCTTATACCATGTATTTTGTTTTCTTGTTTACACTGATGCGTCACTGTGCCATGAGCGTCTCTTTTGACGGATACTGGCGCATTACAAATGTTCATTATTATTATTATTATTATTATTATTATTGAGAACAATTATTGGGGTGTCGCACACCATACCCCCTGCCCCCGCTCGCTACGGACCTGGGCGGTGGGGACGAGTGAACCCTGTAGGCCTGAGCAATCTTTTTTGCATTAATTTATATTATTTTATAAATACAATTTTACAAAGGTTCTTCTGTACTTAATTCACCGCCAAATTTGAGTGGCATGGTAGTCTTGTGGTTTAGAATGCTCACCTTCCAAGTAGGTAGTTGGGATCGAGACTAGGTTTAGGTTGTAAATATTTGTAACAGGATTAGCAACATTTTTTGTTAACTACAACACTAATTCAGAAACAAACCTTTCTGTAAAACAATAATGTATGGGCTGTGGAGGACTTTTTTAAAGGAATATAAATCCCAAATTTCATGTTTAGTACCGTATGCATGCTAGCTGCCAACCAGTCTGGTTGCCGCTTTTGTATAATTGGTTTTTCTAGTAAATATATGGATTTACATTTATTTTAGTCTTATATATTAATTAGTCGAAATTTAGTCACATACGGCTCTTCATACGAGAAAAAAACTGCAATGGTGAACAATTCTAGTGCGACGCGACAGCACTTCTAGTGCAACGCGACAACACTTCTAGTGCGACGCGTGAATCCTAATGCGACGCTTACACACTCTTATTGCAATGTGCATGTGGCCTTTTTAAAGACTTGTTTTGGCCTAAGAGAGGCAGGTGGCAATACCTGGCTAGAGCATTAAGTTGGCACAATAGGGGAGTTAGGGGGTCAAAGGGTAGGGCCCTTCTTGGCAGTGCCCCCTTTAAACCATGGGACCTTCATTAGCGATCACACTGTGTATCTTGAGGGACAGAATCGATCAACGGGCGGATCACTGGGGAACCAATGTTTCCGGGGGGTGCTGGAGAATTTGTTTAATTTGTAAATTTTAATTTTAATTATAATTAGTTTAAAAGAATTTAACTTGTACAGAATTTATTTATTTATTATATTATTTATTTTCTACAGTGGTTTTTAAATAGTTATGTTGTCTTAACTATGTAGGCCTAAATGTAAACGCAATTCGACTCTACGGCCGCCATGTTTTTTCATTGAAATAAACCAACAACAATAATAATTATTATTGGATTCTCTAATGCAATATCAGCGTTTTCAGGAAAAAAGTTGCAAAGTATTGTAGCTCACGATGCAGTTGTGTGAGTAAGTTTTTAACTTCCCAACGCACCAACGACGATTCATTTATTTATTTGTTATTTGTATTATTATTATTATATTATTGTATTTTATTTTTTTTTTTGGGGGGGAGGGGGAACTTTGGAAACCTTTCCCCGTCCCCGAGGCGCCAGTGGTCATCATTTTCCATCCATGCGTTCCGGCCTGTTTCAGACCGGACGGATTTAGCACGAGACTAGATGAGGGTCGGTCTGTATACACATACAATGTAACAATGGTGTTTAGAATTTAACAACATTTGTAAACACTTAGATTGTATTCACATGTTGAGCCTAAAACACGATTGTGCTTTTCTGTGATGTGTATTTGAATGCTAAATATCATATGAACAGGTGTCAAAAAGCCAAGCACGTTTAGCTGTGTATCATCATAGAGATCCTTTCTCTTTGGTAACACGTACAGAGGATGGCACTGTGAGTTTAGCATTAAACGCATTCCTATTCCTAAACACGTTTATGTAGTCTACACACAAATAGGAAGAAAATGAATGTTCCCTCCCCCTCCCCCACTCCTCATGGATGCGGGTTTTTCAGGATGAACGTGGGCAATTTTGAAAAAACAAGTTTATAAAATTAGGAATTTCATAGAATTTGGCCATATTTGTCCTGCAAAAAAAATACGCCTCCTAGATTCGAACATTGCATCATTTATAAGTTTGGTTCAGGTTTGCGTGTCATGAAGGAGTGAGAATCGATTCCAATCGATGGTATTTTAGGACTTGAAAATAATCTTCATGCATATTGAACATCAAACCACGTGAAATTAATAATCAGCTCCTCAACCTCGTCCTCATTGATGTGCGTTACAACCTTATTATATCAATACATTCATGTTACCAAAACAAAAACATTTTACTTAAAAACCCCTTACGTTTCACGTTTTTGATGTGTTAATGAACCTGTCATTTACACTCATACCTCTAAAAAATGTTGTCAAGAAAACTCAGAACAGCTCTGAGGTCTGTTCAAATAGAAAAAAAACTTGTCTAGTTTTATGCGTTACCTTGTCCACAATAAACTTAAAATAAACACCTTTATAATTAACAAATACACGTGCATACACATGTGAGTATATTCGAGCGAGGTCTTCAGGGTTCCCGGCCCGTGTCCGGACTGGCTCTTGCCGCGCCTGGCATGGTGAGAAAACGCTGGTGTTCAATTTGAAATAAAGAACATTTTTCTTAACTATAATTATGTATGCCAGCCATCAGCACCAGATCAAGAAATAAATTTGCAGAAAAGTGTCTTTCTAATGACATGAGATCAACGTTTATTTCAACAAGAAATTAATTAACATTTAATTTATTAATGCAAAAACAAAATTATTAAGAGGAATATCAAAATCAACAAATTTAATACATTTTCCACAGGGTAGTTTCACAGACTGTAGACAGTGTACGTAAACTGCTTCGGTGAAGCCAAGCGGGGCCTCCGCGGGGTTCCTCTGTGCCCAGACTGACGCTTGCCGCGCTGGCAGGCTGAGAAAAACACCGGTGTTCAATTTGAAACGATATGTAACCATCAGCACCAGATCATCAGCAGAATAATGATTATTTAGAAACATTTATTTCATGGCAATATCATTAAGAAATAAATTTTCATTATTTGTTCCAATTCATATATTAAGACAGATGCAACAAAACTATAAGCTGTAAATAAAATAAACAAAATAAACAATTAAACAAAACAAATGTAAGGAAAATGAGGAAGTAAAGCTTTTGTACTCTTCCCAAACACAAACAAAACACAATTAACAGGAGATATATAAAAGACAAAGACAAGTCAAGCAAAAACAGGAGTAAGACTGGATGTAGCTTTAGACTGGATGTAAAATCTACATATAAGATTCTAAAATACTACTTTTAAGTTTTTGATGTCGGGGAAACAGCTTGTCTTAAGTCTGTACAAAACACGACTCTGTAATAGACTATTTTGAGGTGAGTTGTCTTACTAAAATTAACATAAATATTACCATTTGATGAACTACGAGTGTCATAGGAGTGAACAGAAGCAATTAATGTAAACCAAGATTGAAAACTAATAGGCAGTAAGTTATGAATATATTTCAATCTAAATTTCCCTAAATTAAGATAATAGCCTACATGTTTCTCAGTTTTAAAAGTTTGAGATTTTCAAATAAAGGATTTTAATAAAAGATCACAGAACCCATAACCTTGTTTATAATACGAACTGCTCGTTTCTGTAGAAACACTAACAAAATGCAGTAGGTTTACCCACGTAAGAATTGCATAATTCAAATCAGGTGTTAGAAGAACTGTTTTCGGCAAAAAGAGTTTCAGTCGTGTCATAATAAACACTTTTTTTTAAAAATCTTACTAGACAATATAATTATTAACATTGATTTAATTTTGCCCTACACCGACGTGTGTATAGGCCCTGCATACTCAGTGCTTTCCAAGTGTCTGTAAAAAATTTATAGGCGACTCGGGTGGGAATCGAACCCACGACCTCCTGCTGACTATTGTACACGTCTTAACATATTTTAATTGAAACATAAACTAAAAACTGAGGAAGTATTTATAATATGAATAAGATTGTTTGTTAAAGGGACAGTATCGTCACGATCAGAGCAGAATTTCAACAGGGCATTGAATCGGTGATCTAGTTTAAGATGAAAAGTGTGACTGCAAATCACTGCCTCATTTATGCAGCAGCAATGATAATATGACTTTATTGTGTGGTGTATTGATGAGTTAATCTAAAATGGCATGCACTCCAATTCCATGCCCTATCCTAACGATATTGTCCCTTTAATATGGATATAAATGTCTTTTTGATGTCTTTTAGTGTTTCATTACGTTTTTCCGCCCGCTGTCGGCTCGTATTATAATGAGAGGTTTCAGCTCTTACTGAGAACAGACTATTGAATTTTAAGCGTTGTTTGTTCGGTATTATTAATTGTTGTGCTTGTAACGGTTATTAGCTCAAACAAAATGACAATAAAACTACCGAATATTATATAAATCATTTGTCAACGAGAAATATGAAATCAATTTGTTTTGTGATGACAGACTAATATTATCTATAACAGTCCAAACAGTACAGACACCTTTTATAAGCAGGGATGGATCCAGGGTAGCTGAAATGAAAATTAGACATCGTACAGCAAAAAGGGGTGAAACTGCCTCAAAGAGGTCCACATATATAAAGCATAGGGTAAATTTATTGTAAGGTGATGAATGGACACTTGTCCTCTTTGCCTGCCTCCTTTATCCGCTAATCTTCCCCCTGGCTCCCCCGATCTGCCAATGATACTTAGTATTAGTTTTCATGAAGCCATAAGCAAATGCATTTGTGCCTTTACGTGGTGTCTGATGAGGGGGTAATGTTAAAAAGTGGTGGTGATTTCTAGAGCCAACGAGAGGGATGGTATAAGTAGGACCCCTAGCTAACCTAGTACCCCTTTACGACTCTGGACCTCTCCCGACTCCCCCGGAACCCCTAGGTGTCCAGACTGACATTCCCAATTGAAATATGTAGGATTTTTAATTTGTTTATTTTCTCGGTGTTGTTGTTGTAAATTAGTAAATATGTTGTTAGTTTAAAGATAAGTTTAATTCAGTTCTATTGTATTTGTCATGATCAGCATAAACATCGTCCTCAAGTCGCCTGTGGAGTTTTTTCACAGACACTTGGAAAGTATTGAGTATACAGCGCTTTGTACATCGGTGTAAGGGCAAACAATTTTTTTTATTTTTTATTTAATTTAAATTATTTATTTATTTTTTATTTATTTGTGTTATAATTTGTGTTATCATGGCCTAAATCAATAGAGCAAGCTAAATTAATACATTTTGGATTGAACAAACTTGCTGAGGCCAAAACAAAACAGGTATTTATTTCAAATATAAAGGTTCGTTTTTGATTTGTTAGAAACCTTTTCATTTTTATTGATGGCATTCATGTTCTTCTGAACTGTTTTTTGTTTTGTTTTGTTTTGTTTTGTTTTGTTTGTTTGTTTGTTTTTTGAGGTTTTTTGGGCGGGTGTGTTCAAAGTATTAATTGCAAATCCACATCGTTTTTTGCCTTTTAGCAAACCAATCACAAACCAATTGTATAAATGATTCAGCCGTCGAAAATTCTTCATTTGTCCTGAGTTTCCAACCGTCGACCCTTACAAATTATTGGCCTAGGGCGTGGCCTTTCGCTTCTGGGCATGGCATTTATCTGTTTTAAGCCAAATGTAACTGTTCTAAACAAAATGACCGAATAAAACCCTGTTTTAGGTAGAAACCCACCTCATACTCAATGATATACCCAGCAAGGTATTCAATAACATAAACAAGGTATATTTGTAAGACGGAGCGTTAAATGACACCGTGATATGCCTAGCCTTTAGTCAAGGCACAACCCCTCCTATGACACCCCCTCTATCGACACCCCACTTTATCGACCACACCTCCATTAACACCTCCTCCATTGACACTCCTCCGTCGACACCCCCTCCAATGACACCCCTAATCGCAAATGTTCCTGTAATGATGGTACCTGCAACTCTTGTTGAAATGATCGAAACGTCGAGTTGTAACCTCCAGTCCTTTAGGAGACCGTTACAAGTCAATTGAGAGTTTCACATGGTGTCACTACCGGAAACAGTTTAGACTGAAGAAAAGAAATTTTGATATGGATACCGACTTGTGCTGTTTTCAAGTTAGAAAATGCGTATTTCATATGCACTTAAGTCTAGAGATGATTGTGTACTTGTTTTGAGACGAGATTGTAGTATAAATAAAGGAAATCATATTCACATATATTTCGAATTAAAGAGACATTAAGTCTTTGAATGGTTGATAATGTAATAACTAAGTACGAGATTAAAGCATACAACTCTAAAGCCCCCGTGTCACTCATTGCATGCTCCCCCCTCCCCTAAAGGTCAGGTATAGAAACATGCTACCCTGTAATCACATTAAGCCTAAAAAGTTCATGCACACGAGTGGTGAAGCCACGATCACCTTCACCAGTCTGATCTGTTGTGTGCACGTGGAAGTTATAATGAATAATTCATAAATCTCTAACAATATGAAAAATATGTATATATGCATTTATTTTATTTGAACCAATCACCGGAAGCAAAATGAGGGCTCACACTCGTCATTATTTGAATAGGACTGGTGGTATCATAATGCATCATGATTTAACATTTCTCTATCATACCCATTCAAATCGCTAGAGAAATATGAAGAAAAATATAGATCACAGAATGGACTGGTACTTGGGGCGTCGCCTCAGTCGCGTGCTAGGACACCGATTCCAAGCCCTGGTAAAATTCTGTTCAGATCGTGACGATATTGTCCTATTAAATATCCACGATGTGTGGATATTTGTCCATGAGCCAGCTAATTTTTCGGTACCATCTGGAGGGATTCATATGTTTTCTTGTTACGAAAATATACAAAAATTCCAAACAAATATGATAGACTTGGTGAAACGGTAGCTTAGTACTCATTTTTAAGCAATTTTGCTGTAAAAAAAAAATTAAATGCTAAGCCTCGTCCAATAAAACACTGTTAAGACTGATGCCTCAAAAGATCACATGTTATTACACACAGTACAATAATTAAAGCTAAACAGCAACATAAAACAACAGTTGTACATGTTACGTCAATACAACGCACCAACAAAATAAGAATTACCGCAGAAAATACATCTTTAGGAAGCAAACTCCAAAGTTTCCCAAGTTTCACCTCTCTTAGGAAATATTTGTTTTGGGTTTGTGTTTTGGAACTTAAAGCTAAGATTTAGGGTCAGTTTTCTTTGAGTTTATCGCATTACATTGACATCTAAACTCAGTGCCGTACCGGGGGCACGGGAGAACGGGGGCTGGGGCCACGTGCCTGCCCCCCAGCCGAGGTCTGTGCCCCCAGGTGCCTTCATTCAAAAATTTGAAAATAGACACTCGTCACGCATTTTAAAAAGTCGTTAAATTACATATTATGATGATTATAAACTGCCCCCCTTGACCCCGCCCCCTTCCCGATCCGCCAATGGTTCGAGACGCAATTGCAATCGCGTGTTGAATTTGAATTTCAATAACATTCAATTACTAAATTAAAAGTCAAGGCCTTTGGACTTGAACTGGCTCATTACGTGGAAACACACGCAGTCGGCTTGTAAATAATATATGAGAGGTTTCAGCTCTTACTGAGAACAGACTATTGAATTTTAAACGGTTTTTGTTCGCTATTGTTGTCCTTGTAACGGTAATTATCTCACGCAAAATGACAATAAAACTACCAAATATTAATATAATTAATTTGTCAACTAGAGATATGAAATTAATAAATTTGAAGTTTTGTGATGACAGGCTAATGTTATCTATAACATTCCAAACAGTACATGCACCTTTTATAAGCAGGGATTGATCCAGGGTAGATGAAATGAAAATGAGACATCGTACAGCAAAAAGGGGTGAAACTGCCTAAAAGAGGTCCACATATATAAAGTATAGGGTAAATTAATTACAAGGTGATGAATGGACACTTGTCCTCTTTGCCTGCCTCCTTTATCCGCTAATCTTCCCCCTGGCTTCCCCTATCTGCCAATGATACTTAGTATTAGTTTTCATAAAGCCATAAGCAAATGCATTTGTGCCTTTACGTGGTGTCTGATGAGGGGGTAAGGTTTAAAAGTGGCGGTGATTTCTAGAGACGACGAGAGGGATGGTATAAGTAGGACCCCTAGCTAACCTAGTACCCCTACACGACTATGGACCTCTCCTGATCCCCCGGAACCCCTAGATGCCCAGACTGACATTCCCAATTGAAATATGTAAGATTTTTAATTTATTTATTTTCTCGTTGATGTTGTTGTTGTTGCTGCTGCTGCTGTTGTTGTTGTTGTTGTGTTGAGTGTATATAGGTAGGTAGGGGATGTTTGAGTACGATTGTCTTCCATGCTTTTAGAAAACCAATCACAAACCAAATTGTATGAATGATTCAGCCGTCGAAAATTCGTCATTCGTCCTGAGTTTTCCATCCAACCGTCGAGCCTTCCAGATTATTGGCCCCGGGCGTGGCCTTCGGCTTCTGGGCGTGGCATTTATCTGTTCTAAACAAAATGGCCGAATAAAAACCCTGTTTTAGGTAGAAACCCACCTCATACTCAATGATATACCCAGCAAGGTATTCCAGAACATAAACAAGGTATATTTGGAAGACGGAGCGTAAAATGACGCCGTAATACGCCTAGCCTTTAGTCAAGACTCACGCGGCCACCCAGAACACCGTAACACACATCATGCCCACGAGTGATGAAGCCACGATCACCTTCACCTGTCTGATCTGTTGTGTTCATGAATAATTCATAAATATCTAACAATATGAAAAATATGTGTATGCATTTATTTTATTTGAACCAATCATCGTAAGATAAATGCTGGGTTCAGCTCGTCATTATTTGAATAGGACTGGTGGTATCATAATGAATCATGCTTTAACATTTCTCTATCATACCCATTCAAATCAGTAGAAAAATATGAAGAAAAACATAGATCACAGAATGGACTGGTACTTGGTGCGTCGCCTCAGTCGCGTGCTAGGACACCGATTCCAAGCCCTGTTGAAATTCTGTTCATATCGTGACGATATTGTCCCTTTAAATATCCACGATGTGTGGATATTTGTCCATGAGCCAGCTAATTTTTCGGTACCATCTGGAGGGACTAATTCATATGTTTTCTCGTTACGAAAATATACGAAAATTCCAAACAAATATGATAGACTTGGTGAAACGGTAGCTTTGTACTCGTTTTTAAACGCTAAGCCTCGTCCAATAAAACACTGTTACGACTGTTTGAAGATTGCTGCCAGACGTAGCCTCAAAAGATCCAAAGCTAAACAGCAACATAAAACAACCGTTGTATATGTTATGTCAATACAATGCACCAACGAAATCAGAATTGCCGCAGAAAATACATCTTTGGGAAGCAAACTCCAAAGTTCACCTCTCTTCAAAAAATATTTGTTTTGGTTTTGTGTTCTGGAACTTAAAGCTAAGATTTAGGGTCAGTTTTCTTTGAGTTTATCGCATTATATTGACATCTAAACTCAGTGGCGTACCGGGAGCACGGTGGGAACGAGGGAACGGGGACACGTGCCTTCCTCCCAGCCGAGGTCTGTGCCTTCAGGTACCCCCATTTAAAATTCTGAAAATAGACACTCGTCACGCATTTTAAAAAGTCGTTAAATTACATATTATGATGATTATAAACTGCCCCTTGACCCCGCCCCTTCTCGATCCGCCAATGGTTCGAGACGCAATTGCAATCGCGTGTTGAATTTGAATTTCAATAACATTAATTTACTGAATTTCAATAACATTCAATTACTAAATTAAAAGTCACGGCCTTTGAACTTGAACTGGCTCATTAAGTGGAAACACACGCAGTCGGCTTGTAAATAATATATGAGAGGTTTCAGCTCTTACTGAGAACAGACTATTGAATTTTAAGCGGTTTTTGTTCGGTATTGTTGTGCTTGTAACTGTTATTATCTCACACAAAATGACAATAAAACTACCTAATATTAATATAAATCATTTGTCACCGAGAGATATGAAATTAATAATTTTGAGTTTTTTTTATGGCAGACTATAATATTATCTTTAACAGTCTAAACAGTACATCCCAGTGGGCACACGACGTCTTTAAGACTTCTTATAGACGTAAATTATTGACGTCTTATAAATGTCTTATTTTGGTCGTATATAATTATGCAAAACAAAACGACGTCTTTTTCTGACGACGAAACGAGTAGTATGTTAGATGAGCGATGGAGGCCATGTGCCTATAAAATGATATTTCTTGAAAAGAATTTCTAAAAAAATCTTAGTTTAAGTAAGAATAATCATTTTTTCTTACATACGATTGTAGCGCTGATAAACGAGCGAGTACATTTTAATCTCACAAAAGAGCGAGATTAAAAACTAGTATTTGAGATTTTAAAAAAACTAGTATTTGAGATTAAAAAAAAACTAGTATTTGAGATTTAAAAAAAACTAGTATTTGAGATTTTAAAAAAACTAGTATTTGAGATTTTAAAAAAACTAGTATTTGAGATTTAAAAAAAACTAGTATTTGAGATTTAAAAAAAACTAGTATTTGAGATTTAAAAAAAACCTTATACTTGAGTAAAAAGTGCTCGTTTGTTTCTGCGACGTTACAATCGTATGTAAGAAAAAGTAAAATTGACAAGAAATATTAGTTTGTCTATACATTGATAAGAAGAAATGATATTTTCTTAAACGCAAGTCCTCCATCGCTCATCTAACATACTACTATCGCCACTTTTATCTCACTACGTTAAAGTACCTTTAAAAATGCATAAAAGAGACTTATAAAAGTGAGATAATGAATCTTTATTATCTAATTGTATAATAAAGATGACTGAGAAATATTTATCGAAATGGACATTGGAAGAATTGCAAACTTTCGCGTTTATCAACTCTATAATTCTCGCGCGAAACAGTAATAAACGTAGTTGGTACAACGCGGTTAAAAAGTATAGAAAACAACAAAAACCAAAACCATTATATAAAATAAATTTAGTGGAATTACAAGAGCTCGTAGCAGTTAAAAATATTGAGCTACCGCTACACGGCTCGGGAGCGAACAAGGGGTTGATTAAAAAAGACTACATTAACGCTATTAAAAGGTTTTACGGTAGAGAAACCAAGTTGAAATTTAACCCTTTTATTAGTGGTGGTAGATATTTACGCAAACATGTAATGATTGTTCCGTTGAATCACAGCAAAGAAAAAGATTTAAATGTTTTTTGGAGAGCTGTAACTCCAAAGATTATAGTCAAGCTAAAAAAGGACCTAAAAGATTTTAAAGCGTTCAAGTTTATGATAATTATACGAATTAAATTACATAAAGAAAAATTGACCGACGCGGATGATTTTGTTACACCGAGTTTTCGTAATAAGCAAGTTGCTTTATTGAATTTAAACAATATCGAAAATGAACTCGATACGATAATTTCGAAAATTCAAGAAGCTTTAGAAAAATACACTCGAGAGGGTAGTGGATGGATAGTAGATCGTATCGAAGAAATGAATCTAATAATCGCAAAATATCAACCTCTGAAAGGTGGTAGTTGGATAGATCTGTGCGATTATATTAAAAATAAACAAGCGTGCATCAACGTAAAAAACAAAGACGACGATTGTTTGCGATGGGCATTGCGTAGCGCACTTTTTCCTGCGAGCGATCACGTTTATAGAACGAGCAAGTACCCAAAAGAGGACGGTTTAAATTTTAGTAATATCGACGCTCCTACACCCATCGATCAAATTAAGCGAGTAGAGAAACAAAACGATATAGCTATAAACGTTTTTGGTTGTGAGTCAAACGTGATAATCGTTTATCAAATTAGCGATCAACCGGAAGAGATGGATCGCATAAATTTACTATTGATTCATAAAGAAGAAGAAGAAGGAACCAGATCTCACTACGTTTGGATAAAAAAAATGAATAAACTACTTTACGATCAAACGAACCATCACAACCGCAAACATTTTTGTTTTAGATGTTTACAGGGTTTCTCGACAGAAGCGTATCTCGAAAGGCACGTAAAAATGTGTAAGGGAATAAACGGCAGACCGACGACTATCGAAATGCCTGAAAAAGGTATAAACGATAAATTAAAGTTTATAAATTTTCATAAAAAGATGAAAGTTCCATTCGTAATATACGCCGACTTTGAAAGTATTATTAAAAAGATCGATGATGTAAATGATACCAATACTACAAAACTACAAGAACACGTCGTTTGCGGTTATTCGTACGTTGTTGTTTGTTGCGATGGTACAAGTAGTTTTCCCCACACGTACAGGGGAGAAGACGCATCTAAACATTTTTTAAATGAATTACAGAAAGAAGAAGAAAAGATTAATACGATATTTAAAAACCCTAAAAAATTAAACATGACTAGAAAAAATGTAAAAGATTACAACTCTGCCAGCGAGTGTTGGATATGTGAAAAGAAGTTTTTTAAAGACGCTGACGACAAGTTTACAAAAGTACGAGATCATTGTCACATTACCGGAAAGTATCGAGGCGCTGCGCATAATTGTTGTAATTTAAGACTAAGTTTAAAACCAAAGAAAACGTTTATTCCGGTCGTATTTCATAATTTGCGAGGCTACGACTCTCATCTCATTATGCAGACCGCCGGTCTCATCGAGGGAAAAATAAAGTGTATTCCAAACAATATCGAAAAGTATATTTCTTTTAGTATTAATCAACTACGATTTATAGACAGCGCTCAATTTTTACTAGCTTCGTTGGACAAACTCGTACAATCAAACGATTCTTTCAACATTACTCGTAAACTAGAACCCTCCTCTGAAAAATTTAATCTTTTAAAAAGCAAGGGTATTTATCCTTACGAGTACATGGACTCTTTCGAGCGTTTCAAAGAAACGCTCCTTCCACCGATAGAATCGTTTTACAGCAGTTTAAACGATAGTCACATTACCACCTCTCAATACGTGCACGTTAAAAACGTTTACAACAAGTTTGATTGTAAAAACTTGGGTGATTATCACGATTTGTACGTGCGTACCGATACTTGCTTGTTGGCGGATGTGTTTGAAAACTTTCGTAATACTTGTTTAAAACAATACGGTTTAGATGCTGCGCATTATTATACGAGTCCAGGTCTGAGTTGGGACGCTTTATTAACACATTCAAAACAAACTTTAGATTTGTTTACCGATGTTAACATGCATTTGTTTATAGAAAAGGGTACGCGAGGAGGAACGTGCATGGCGAGTAAACGATACGCTAAAGCAAATAATGTATATTTAGACGATTACGATAAAACGAAACCGTCGAGTTACATTACGTACTTGGACGCTAATAATTTATACGGCTATGCCATGAGTCAACCTTTACCGACTGGTAATTTTAAGTGGTTGAGTGAAAAACAAATTAACAAACTCGAGAGCGATGGGTTTAAAAAACAAGGATACATTTTAGAGGTTGATTTAGAATATCCCAAAGAATTACACGATTCTCACAACGCGTTTCCACTCGCGCCAGAGTCGTTGATAGTACCGAAAGAATGGATGAGCGACTATCAAAAGAATTTACTAAAAGATAAACCAGCTCCAAACGTTACTAAACTGGTTCCAAATTTATACGACAAGAAAAACTACGTGCTTCATTATCGTAATTTACTATTGTATTCGCAACTCGGCATGAAACTGACTAAAATTCACAAAGTTTTAGAATTTGATGAATCGTGTTGGATGAAATCGTACATTGATTTAAATACACGATTAAGAAAAGATGCGACGAGTGATTTTGAAAAAGATTTGTACAAACTCATGAACAATTCGGTTTTTGGAAAGACGATGGAAAATGTACGAAATCGCGTTAACGTAAATTTGAAGCGATTAAACGATCCAAAAGCAGACAATCAAATTAGACGACTCATTGCGCAACCAAATTTTGCAGAGGCTAGGATTTTCGATAACGATCTAGTGGCGATTCACATGCACAAAATAAAACTCAAGCTCGACCGCCCGATTTACGTAGGAATGAGCATATTAGACTTGTCTAAGGTTCACATGTACGATTTTTATTACAATCATTTAAAAAGCAAGTATAAAAATAATTGCGAGTTGATTTACACGGATACGGATAGCTTATTGTTGGAAATTAAAACGAAAAATGTTTACAAAGATATGAAAAAAGACAAGCATTTATACGATTTTAGTAATTACGACAAGAGTCATTTTCTGTTTTCTGAAGAAAACAAAAAAGTGATCGGTAAAATGAAAGACGAGTGTGCGAAAACTGTAATTTCTGAAGTTGTTTGTTTAAGACCAAAAATGTATTCGATACTTTTATCAGACAAAGCTGAAATAAGAAAAGCTAAAGGCGTTAAAAGACAAGTTTTAGAACAAGATATTAAACACGAGCGATATAAACAAGTTTTATCATTAAAAAAAACTCTACATCACCCTATGAATTTTATTAGGCACGTAAACCATAGACTATATACAACTCGAATAAATAAAATATCACTATCTCCTCTAGATACAAAGAGACACATTTTAGAAAACGGAATA